>CM067380.1:70082850-70597575 GCA_034510155.1 Eucriotettix oculatus
TCTGAGATGCCATTAAAGTTCATCCCAGAATCTGATGACACCATCCCAAACAAAATCTTTTAGTTAAAAGAAGTCTACATGAAACTCTTGAGGTCTTATAACAATGGTACGCTGTAATATAGTTGGATACATTACAAATGCAACAAAATGCTACTGAATAACATCCATTAGGAAAATTCAGCAGAAGTAACCAACGTGCTATAACGCTTTACAATTATCAATACATTATCTCAAATATTTTTGAACTTCTGAAAACTGAAGTGTCGGTTTTTTTTTCGCCGAGATTCCCAATAGCCTAAAACGTGTTGGTGAACCATCGCGGCTGCTGGAAGGTAGAGGAATGGTCCACGTGTCTTGGGTTTGTTGGAAGAGGGGGTGAGGGGAAGGCTGGGAGGCGAAGTGACTAGGGGTGCTGTTCACATGGGATTTCCTTGCCCCTCATAAGACTAGACTAGACTACCGCTTGACTATCGAGTGAACGCGCCCTTAGGGTTGTATATTCTTACACCAGCATTAGGAAAGTCATTTGGACCCCATCATTCCAAAGTATTCATTCGGGACTCGGAAATTTGAAGTATCATTCAGTCGAGAAAGGTATCCTCATGCTGACCTACCTGTTCAATGCAGCATTCAGATTGAAGAACGTACCTGCCAGTTGGAAAGTAGCTGAAGTAACAATGTTACCAAAACCTGGTAAGCCACCACATGATGTCAAATCATACAGACCGATATCACTCTTACCAGTAATTTCAAAATTGTTCGAGAAACTTCTGCTCAAAAGATTAAAAACGCTCATACAAGAAAGTAAATTAATTCCATATCATCAATTTGGCTTCAGAGAAAAACAATATGTGGAAATTATAAACTCCTACATATCTAATAAACTCTTCCGAATCAAACAAGAAGATGAATACTCTGACTCAAAAGAAATACAAGCAGGAGTACCACAAGGAAGTGTTCTTGGACCAGTCCTGTATCTGCTTTTTACAAGTGATATCCCAAAATTAGATGACGTGAAACTCGCCACGTACGCAACATCCACACAAGTACTACAAGTCGCTACTAATAATATATATGAATGGATCAGACAATGGAAAATTAAATTGAATGAATTAAAATCCATTCATGTTAACTTTACGAATAAAGGAATGATTGATTCTCCATCTCTGCACATAAACGGCACGACAGTACCATACGAAAATGAAGCCAAATATCTTGGTATGACATTAGATACCAAGTTGAGATGGAAAGAACATTTAAAAAAGAAAAAGGAAGAAATCACCATAAAATATCGACAGTATAGATGGCTCATTGGAAGATATTCCAACCTGTCTTTGTATAAAAAAAACTTTGGTGTATAACCAAATTATTAAACCCACCTGGTCGTATGATATACAACTATGGGGATGTGCAAAAGAAAATAATATCAATCAAATACAGACATTCCAAAATAAAGTTTTACGTGCCATGGTGAATGCCCCATGGTACATTGGAAACGCTGGTATCCATAAAGACCTTGCCATTCCAACTGTCAAAGAAGAAATTAAAAGATTTGCGGGCAAGCACGAAGACACAAGTCCTTCACCTCTTGGACAATAAATACCTGTTCAGAAGACTCAAGCGAAGGAAACCATGTGAATTAGTATGAGTGACAAATTACAAAATAAAGCACGCTGCGTGAGCGTGAAATACAGTCGTAGGACAAAAATGAAAACTAAAGGATGTCATTGGACTAATTAAGCTAATAAGTAACTAGATATAAGAATTAACAAAATAAAACTAATGGTTGATCTCTACAGATTAGTTTTAGTTACGGAGGTGGTTTTTAATGGGGTAAAAGTCCCACACACCGTGAAGTACGGGCTTCACGGCGTCTTTCTGAAGATTTTCCACCTGCCAACGCAAAAAAACAACAAAAAACAGTTGAAGCACTGGCTGACTTTTCGCCACTATTTTACAGAAATGAGATTTGGTGGTGTCACCACACGCTATGACTGAGGCAAGATGATGACCCCTCTGGATCTTCAGGGATTATCCCGTACTTCCTGGGATGTTGAAGCATAAACTCGGTTATTTTGTTGGTTGAAAGCTTTTCATATGTTTAAATAATTCTCCTGTGCTCATTGTTTGCGTAACGCTGAAGGGGGCGTTTTGAATTCAATACCCTCTGCTCTTTGAGACGTTCATTGAGGAATTGACGTGTACTTCGCCTGTAAGCCTTCAACCCCAAGTCATACGAGACATTACGACAAACCACTGAATGCCTTCGTGCAGGATTTCTCTGAACAGGTCCTCCACTGCTTGAACGAACTTCTTCGTTCTGATGGTGCTTGGGCGGCCTTGCCTTGGGTTATCTATCATCAACGGACCCAGTCTTCGTGAGTAGCTTGATGGTCCGATACACGAAAGATTTTCAGGGTTTTGAAAATCACGGTGGTCAATTTACCCACTTTATGATGAGTTATTAATGTCACATGATTTTCATAATCGCCCTGGTGCATAGCTACACTTAACCTATGACAGCTCAACTCATTCCACACTTGCCCACAGGGTTGTCCGCGACATCCTGGTTCAAAGGTTGGGTCAGTATGTATGGTTCAAACAATTTTCATTAAAATTTCATTTCTGGCTATTTGGCTGTCTTATTCATTTATTTGCGAACGGTTGTTCTCTCCTCTTTCGCATTCTCCTGCAATAATTAATGCGACAGCGAAAGCGGGCGAGACAACGCCACGTTACGGGTTTGACAATCGGAACAAACGAGTTTTCAAATGCCACTGCTATTTTAAAATTAATCTCGTGTTCCGTAATCCAGACACAAACGTTTGGCTAGTGAAATATCCCACGTGCTATAGAGCAGAGGCAACGTGGTGCTCGCAATCAAGTATCTCAATTCAAAAAACTATTACATATTTTAATAATTGCACAATTTATGAAAATGGTCGAACAATGAGGTATTAAAATTTTTATTTTGTGGTATTGTATATCCTTCCGATCTGGAAGTATAAAATATTTTGGTATATTTTGTAAATGATTAGAGGTTTTATTTAAGTTATTTAATTAAATTACTTGCGCTTTAGGATATAATATAATAACATTATTTATAAAAACCAATCACTTAAAAGGGTGCTGCGCGCTATTAGAAACAAATAGATTTATTAAACCGGACGATTTTTAAATATCAGAGGCTAAATTACTTATTGGAGTAACAACGTTCAGCAGAGATTTTCGTTCTTTCTTGAAGAAACCTGTTTTTATCTTCTTTCGTCTCTGGATGTAGGTACTAGGCGACCGAAACTTTCCTTGGGTTGAATTGTAAATTTTCCCTCTGCTGGGGTAAGGGGGATGGATCTGGTACTGCCGGTAATTGAGGAAACCCCAGTTTTGCCTTCTTCTTCCCTCTGGTCTTCCTTGTTCTGACTACCTTCTCACGTAAGAGCAACAATTCACACCTCCCTTTCAACATCCGTTCCACTCTCCAGCTTTCTTCTCCCTTCCACGTCCTGATCAACTCACCTCCTCGCCTTCTCAACGTCTTGCAAAACTCTGAATATTTTTCCATCTTCTCGCCTCCCAGCTAAGCTCGTATATTCCCCTTCTCCAAGGGAAAGCGCTATCTTACGTGATGTTTGTTCCGCCAATCCTCATGGCTCCTTCGTCCAGCGCGGGAAATTTTCCATGACAAATAGAACAGAGTCCTTCGGAAATTTTGAAGAGTGAACGTTCCTTCAGAAAAAACAAGCCTAATCCTATAAAGCCGCAGACAGGCACGTCTCCCGTCTGGCAGCCTGGCGCCGGGAAAATCCACATCTTACCTGCCTGTTGCCGAACCACAATGTTCTTGCTAAACCCTTAGAACATTCTAAAGTCCAAAACTTCGAATTTATAATTTTCATTTCGTTGTGCAATAAAATGACTTTTCCTACGTTACTATGTTTATAACGTAAATTTCATCTGTTGTTCCAAGAACAGTTGGGCCTTCGTCATGTACCTACATCAGCTCAAAAAATTAAAAGTTAACCATGTTTTACCATTATACGTAGAATACACGGCCGATGTAAAATGCATGCGTAGGTCGAATTCGTAGTTTTCCATGTGAGTGTGTGGTGTTACAAGGCTTACTCGAAATTAATAATAACAGTATTCCAAAACTAAAAATAAGCATACTTTAATTGAAATTACAAGCTATAAATCGAAAATTGCTTTGATCAGAGCCGTAAATTCTTTTGAAGCAAAATTACTGCTCTGAAATTCACATATTGAAACAGACAACTTTACGCATTTTCCAAATTTAAAAATGGTAACTGGAAATTATTGCGACGGAAAAGCTGCAACTCATCAATAGCCAAATACTTAAATTATTTATTGTAAGAATTGAATAATCTATTTAAAGAATTTTATGATTTAGAATATTAATACCACTTTTACTCAAATTGATGAACGCGTTGATTATACATTATAATATATGAAATAAGGTGGATTTAAAATTAGAAATTATATACATGAAAATTGATAATGAATTAAAGTCACACCAGCGAAAAGAGAAAATTTGAAATTCTGTTATCAAATGTAATTACCCATTAACAACTTTTTATAATAATGATGATTATGACCCTGTGTGGTCGAAGGTTACTTAAGGGTTTGTGTGGAGACTAAATAATTGGGACTGCCATTAGGTTTTTATGCTATATAAGTAATTCAACATTTTTATTATATTATACTAGCTGGGCGCCCGGCGTTGCCCTGTACTTAATTTATGACCCTGTGAGGTCGAAGGCTACTTATGGATTTGTGTGGAGATTAAATGACGATCGGGACTGTCATTCGGTTTTTTATTCTATATAAATAATTCGACATTGGGTGCCCGCCATTACCCTGTAATTATTTTTGTATTGGCCGGAAATATAAATATGAAAACAACGCCAAGATACAACGCAACGAACAAGCACATGTATTGATGCGTAATTCAAATCCTAAGATCATTCAAACAGTCAAAATGAAAATTTACGATTATATGTTTTTCTTGTGAGAATACAATAAAATATATAAAAATTGGCGGAAGATTAAAAAAATTCTGTATCTCGACAACAAAGCCACTTCCGGATCCAGCTAAACATAAAAAATCATCAAAATCGGTCAAACCGGTTAGTAGTAGAAGAATTACGAACACACGCACAGAGGGATTTTATATATAAAAATAACGAGTAGCCGCTTATAAATAGAAAATTTTATTTCTTCAAATGAAATCATTGTTTGTTTCGTATATAACGAAGGCAAACCTGGTTACAACGAGCAAATGTCTCAAGTTTTGGACATTTCCTTGGGGTGGTTGTGCCACTATCTATGTAACTAAATTATTGCGGACAATTACAAGCTGTATCTTTTAAACTCTAATGGACCGGAAACCAAAAGGATATAGAAGCAACGAATCACACGAAAAACATTTTATGTTGAGGAATCTTACAGAATCATATTTCACCCTGCCCTTTCTAAAACTGAAAATTCAAAAGTTTCTTCAATTGAAATTATATGGAAATGCAGCGAAGAAAGCGCAATTGTCTTTCGATCAGAGAAAACGTTAAAATTATAATAAAATTCGGCGTTGAAAATGTTGACGTGTGCAAAAAAATTGGATTGTGATCTTCAACAGTCTCAACTTTACTGTTGATTAAACAACTCTACTCTTTTCCCCCCTTCGAAAGCAACATAACAAATGTAAAGAGAATTGAGCAAATTAGACAGTGTATTGATTGAGTGGTTTAAAATTCAACGTTACATTGTTGGCGGTCCTATCGTCGAAGTGCAAGCAGATCAATTTGTCTGAAAAATTTTTCAATGATGATTAGTATTTCATTTTAATTGTCCTGAAAAGTAACAAAGATTCTTTATAATAATAAAGAACAGTTTTTGTTGGTTTTTCCTCCTCTAAAACAAAGGCACGTATTAATACCCAGATATCAGGAACCCGCGTCATTACGACAAATGCGTTAATACATTAGTAAGAATTAAAAAGGCAACTTTGAAACAAATTCGGCATCAGAAATGTGGTGAAGGCGAACACACGGCATTCCACGTCCCTGAAAAGCGGAATAGAGTATCCGAAAGGACCCCATGCCTTTATACTGCCGTACTGTGGCACAGTACACGTATCAACACAACTAATCAATTACTGTTGATTGCGTTCAGTTTTATAATAATTTCTGATTTTTCGAGGAGAGGCAGGAAAGAGAAAATTTGCAACTGACCATCCGATGTACCAGGAGCGTAGAGCTCGTTCGCTGGACATGTCGAACGCTTCCTGAAGATGGCGGAACTCGGTCTCGTAGGGGAAGAACTGGCAGTTGAGCTGCGAGCTGGCGTTGTAGATGGACTTGAAGAACTGCATGCTGAAGACCTCGGGCGCCGTCCAGTTCAACATGGCGTCCGTCACCACGACGGGGCGGCCTGAGTATGCGTACCTTCAAACACAGACGTGGCGCTCAATCATGTAACAGAGAATGTGTAACGATGATTCGCAAACCCAACGCCCTAAGCTATTTGAAATATGGGCCCTTTGTTTTCCATGTCCAATATTCAAGGATTTCTAAAGGCTTAAACTGAAAAACAATTTAGTACTATATTAGGCTAGCGACACACCTGAGCAGGTTGCAGGTGCGGGTCAGAAAACACATGCTTTTAAAAGCGCGATGCCACACTTGGACGGGTGCGGGGCGGACGCGTTTTCCCGTCCCGCAGGATCCGCACCATGCTGCGGGAAAAACGCAACACGTCCGGCGATAATTGGATGGGGGAAGGGGTTACTATTGGAATATTATCAATTTGATCATCTTAATCAAGTAATAAACTAGCATCATTGATAAATTAAACTTGTTGATTTCAAAATTACAATTTAATAATGCTGATTTTTTAATTTCAAGATAGGCTATTTAAAAATTGTGTACTATTTATTAAATAATATGTACATTATTTCAAGAATTACGACCTGATTAAGGCAAAAATGAACACCAAAACATATCATTTAAAAAAAGATTAGAAAACAAAGTTGAAAGTCGCATTCGAGTCTCTGTAAATGCATGCCAAGTGGTCAAGAAAAAAGGATATTGATTGCTCATCTTCTCAGAAAAAATTGATATTTTGTTGGCGCATTCCTTCGTGTTCAAAAATAATTTTGTTTCATTTGTATTGTGTCAGGTTCAAAAATGACCGACGCTTTTGTTGTAGGGCGCACGCCGTTTAGGTATCTACGATTTTCTAAATTATCCAGGACTATGTTGTGGTATTCTTTTCAAAGAAACTGTATCGTGTTCAGTTTAAACCTCTATTTACTTGAGTAATAATATTTTTTTCATATAGTCTGTGCAACACGAAGTTCTCCATTCAAATGAAGAAACTTCAATTTCAGTAGGCTTATTTCTAGAAAAAGAAACAGTTTGCGAACCTCAGTATGTTTCGTGCTTTTACAAATAATGGTTTAGTTACTTTATATTTATTATCAGGGGTAAGTCAAGCACCATTTATAGATTACATCCTGTTACAATTTTTTTTATAATTTTTTCAAAGTTTGAGCTACAATATCTCTGTTTGGCATGCAGATAAAAATCTTAAAGTTTTACATTTAATATATATATATATATTTATATATATATATAGTATCAAACTACAGTATAAATTTCAACTTTGAGAAAACTCAAGGATGGTATAAGAATTTCTTAAATATAGAAGGAATGCTTTATTTTCCTTTGTAGGAAATATCAATTATTTAGACACGCCAAAGTAACGAAACTATTCTGATAGCAAAATAATATATTATATAACTATTTTTATAAATATTATTGCATTATTCTGTAATGTTAAGTTCGAAAAGCGTAATGAAATAGAAAAATAATAAAAATAAATTATAATAAAAAATATATAAAATTATATTATTTGCCTGAACTAAATTAACATTACATTAACAATTAATTAATAGAAAACTGTAAAATGTGCTGTAATCAATAGTTATTATTTTTATGTTGATTTCACAGTTATGATATTTAATTGCATTATTAGAAGTGATTCCTGTCACCGTGGGGAAGTCCTGGCGAATGTGTTTCTTCAATATATTTTTTATTGGCTCGTAAACTTTTCATTCTTTTGGAATGAACTTCTTGGTGCTGGGGAGTTGTCAAAATATAATATGTAGTTATCTGTTATGATCATCTACGTTGTTCATCACTGCATGTAACTGTATCTTTATTTTGAAACGCCGCATAACACAAAACAATTTGCGCTTTCAACTTCGGCGTTGCCATTTTGATGAATGAATGACGAAATAGTGTATTTTCACAATCTATCTACAAGGATTATAAACTTGTGTAGGGTTTTCCTTTTATATAAACGTTGTTGTTGGTTTCTATCATCAACCGTTTACCCGTCAAATACTAATGGGATTAGAGACATTCCAACGGACCACCGTGTATTTTTGAAGAAACGAAGTGACCAAGAATGACGCTTCAAGACCAAACACAGTCACCTGTCAATCAATAGTAAATTTTTGTGTCAGAAAGTGCCAAATTAATAGGTTTTTTTTAACCACAAGGACTGAACCTTCAATAATGGAGCCGAAAAAGAAGCGTGTATGTTTAACAATGACGCAGGAACCCGACATAATTATGAAGCTTGACCAAGGAGGAGAGTCTATTAGATACTTAGTTTTCAGTATGGTATAGGTGAAGCAACAGTTCACGATATCCAAAAAAGTATGGATAACCTATTTAATTACGCCATTCATTGTGATTCATGGGGTGGCTTATCAAGCAGACGAACCATAAAACTCTAAACTTTCAATGATCTTGAGAACTCGAAGCATTCCTGTTTCCGGAATTTTCTGCGCAATGTAGGCATAACTAAATTTTAATAAAACAAGTTACTAACTTTCACAGACTTTATTTCCTTTAATTTGATTATCTACAACGTTTCGGCATATGTTCACGCCTTCTTCATAAACACACGCAGAAACGTTGTTGTTAATTAAGGTTGTGAAAGTTAATAACTTGTTTTATTAATTCATAGTAAACGTAAAATTTTAACTTTTGGAACTATATTTTGATTCATTAGAAGTGGAAGGTGATTCAAATGTATGCAAGGGATGGCTAAGCATTCGTAGACTTTGTTGGTCATTTATTTATGAGGATAGTTATAATAATTTTTTTATTACAGGCTACATGAGGATGATCCTGGAACAGGCAATTCCCCTTTAATAGCATAGGAAGGGCAGTGGGGATGTGGAAGGTACAGCAAGGTTGCCAAGGTTTGACTAGGGCACCTACCCGGTGTTTCACCTAAAGAGATGCAGGGAAAACCCTAGAAAACCTGCATCAGGTAGGTCTGGCTGTTGGGTACTATTTTCAGTAGGCTATGTGATTTACTTCAGAAGAAGGAAGAACATTGGCAAGCATCACAAAAGGTTGGATTTTATCTAATAAAAATTAACTATGTTAATATAATACCAGTATATGAGGAATGTGTATGTGTACTTTGGTTTATCCGCTCATTGGAGGATAATAGATTGGCTGGCTGTGATAATACGGCCATGGGGTTGATAAATCGCATTCAGCAATTAAACGTCTACCCGCAAGGTAAGTTCAAAACGAGCGAGTCACCTTTCTGGCATTGATCTGCAGACAGGCAGATTAAGGTTGGCGAGGTCGACTGCAAAGGGACAACTTTCATAAGAGTAAAGAGACCATTAGTTCAAGGTAGAATCGCCCCGACTGCGAAACGCACCAGATCACCAAAGTCATGTAGTTCAATACACGTTTAGAGTTCATAACCATGATCCAATCCCTCGGGTCTTAAACCAACGTCGAGATATACAGTGGAACTTCCCTTGAACGGGATTTTGGCCGCTTATCAGAAGTCATGCATAACAATACCAAAGTAGGTAGGCTCGTCAGGTTCGTCTTCGCGTTTCCATCACTGTAAGCCGAGGTTGCTCCTAAAGGAAAATTCGAATTCGGGAAACAGTTTCTTCCTTTTTATTTTTTATGGCAAAAGTAATCCATCGTGTTGCGTCTAAAACGACAATTGTCTTTGCAAGAGCGTTTGAAGAGGTGCAAGCGTCCATCTGGGCGAAATACGCTATCTGAAGTTCACTTTAAAGTTTTTGATTATGTCCTGATCTGGAGGTTGTCACGCCGGTGACGAATTTGGCCGTAACGAAATGATTTTAACTTCTTCAAGGAATTTTTTTTACAAATTATTTGTTTAAAGACTGACAGTTAAATTAATAATGATGATAATTTTTCCCTTGTTTTTTATCAGCCACGTAATAAAAACCATTTCATTTTTTGATTTCCAAATTTTATTGGGAGCTTTCGGCAATTGCCATAATCATCTATAAAATACAAATTTGAAACATTACAATTTTTTAATCAAAAGAAAGATTTTGGAATCCATCTACATTTTCAAAAACAATAATGGTATGAATTCCAGGAAAGAAAGCGAAGAAATATCAAAACATTATTCCAAGGTGTTAGAATAAAAAAGAATTTTATATAAGTTTGGACGTAGACTTATCGAATCTCGTTCTACAAGATTCGATAAGTTGATTTAAAAATTACGATTACGATTGACTTTCGACAATTTATTTGGACGTGGCTAAATTTTAAAAGTCTCATTGAAAATTTTTCAGTGTAAATTTGAGACATTTCATGGAAACATGTTGCCGGTTGTGCTGAGTGAGCACATGAGCATCAACTTCTGGAACTCCCAAGTTCAAAAAAATGCTCTGTGTAAGCCAGCACAGCCTGGAATCGCATACTTTTCCGTGAAGAAATTTAGAAATTTTGCTACAAATTATAGGAAGGTACAATAAACGCAACTAAACAATGCTTCATATTTCTGTATTTTATATAAAAAAATTAAAAATTGTAATGTTTTAAATTTGTATTTTATAGATGAATTGCCGAAAGCTCCCAATAAAATTTGGAAATCAAAAATGAAATAGTTTTTATTACGTGACTGATAAAATCAAGGGAAAAATTATCATCATTAATGATTTTAACTTTTCAAAATTCGATTTTGTTCACGAATAAAATAAATGTTCTACCTTGACGAAAAATTTTAGTATTGTCTTGATCCAGTCAGTATTGACATTTCTCGTCATCTATGCCAAAATTATTCAAATTGATCCCCTTAAAACATCTGGGCTTAAGGACTTGCCTATTAATAGCGGAGTTTCAAAATCGCATCCCATGTTTGTACGTAACATAATTGTCAATATTTCTTTCAATGTTTTCCTTCCTTTGCATGTTTTGCCTTTTAATGCCATCGTTTTGTTCGGTAGAGCTATAAAAAAAGAGTGCAATCTCCTCGTTAAAAATTACACGTAGTGCCGCGTATAAATTTAAATTTGTCCAGCCAACCGACACTCGCCTTCAAGTCCACATTGCCTAATTCTTTGGCAATTTCCAAAGCCTTTTCCCTCATTAAAGGGCCGGAAATAGGTATGGTAATCCACTCGTTCGTATATTTTACAATAGCTAGGCCGGATGTTTTTAAAAATGATTTCTTCTATTCGTCGGTCCCGTTTCATTTTTTAAATAGTTTTTCTTTATTTTTACTGTTTAAGCGACTTTGGTTTTCCCGATTTTGAAGTTAAAGCAAGATCTTGGACACTGATTTTCTCTTTTTCCATACACTTTAATTAAGTCCACCTTTTCTTTAATAGAAATAATATTTTTTCGCACTCATCTCCTTAAATCGTTTCAACCTGAAACACACGTAATTCACTGCGATTGAAATTACAGCTGTCTGACAACTGAGAATGGTTCGTGAAAATGCTTCAGCATTGGGAAATTCCGGGATCCTCTACATCAAAGTAAAATAAGTATGTGTCAAGCTATCTGAATTGTTTTCCACTTGTCCGGTTATTAGAGACATTATCATCGATATTTCTGTAAAAATAGTGTCCGTGTCCGTTTATTTGAGTGTCCGGTTAGTAGAAAGAAGTTTTCTTGGTAAAGTATGTGGAAATAAAATTGCCCGTGTATGAGAGATGTCCGGTTATTAGAAGTGTCCGTTTCGGGAAGTTCGACTGTACTCGACAGGGTATTTCGGTAACCTTAGTTGTTCCTTTACAGGAAGTGAGCACAACGAGGGGGCAAAAACGAACCAGCGACTGTCATCGATACCTCAAGTTAATCTCGTGGTATCAAAATGTTTTTGCTCCCCGACAATTTTTCCGTGACGCTCCAAAAATTGTTCTTTTGAATTCATTATAAGTTCCCTGGCAATGCGATTAGGGAAGCTTGAAAATGAGGCCCTAATATGGCTCAGGTCCGAGAATTTTTCTTGTAGCTATTTTGGAAAAGTAGTGAAAAAATCTTTGTTTTTAAATTGTGGGCACGCTAATGAGCTTTCTAAGAAATATATTTCAATTCCCAATGAAGACGAAGAATATTAATAAACAAAAATTAGACAGATTTCTATGACAACGGATTGTGAATGTAAGTCAAGGGATTCTTAATTTTACTGGGATGAATGTGTCTAATGCAATATTTTCTGGGCTCCCCTAAACACCATTGCCGCGCAATCTGGGTGGGAATCGCTGATTTAGAGGAATTGAAACTGTTTGTCCTTCCTGAAACTGACGTGATTGCCTGTGGAATATTTTACTCTGCCAAAAGAAATCCACAAATTTATTTGACAAAAACTAAATACTAGAAGTAGCATGATATTGCAAGCCACTGAAAGGGGAGTGAGGAATCGTCAAGTTCTTACTTCTCCTCGAAGTCCTGCGGCGAGATGTTGGACACTTTCTCGACCTGGCTGATTCCTTCGCACATGGAGCAGTCCTCTGGTGGCCGAAACACTTTCGAGAAAAAGTCTGGCATGTCGATGGCACACTGCAAAATATACAATATTACATACATGCCGTTCAGAAAGAAACGTCGCTGAAATCATATGAAGTAACAGCTTACAGTGAAGTTAAATAACACGTGGCATGCAATCATTCTAACAGAATGAAAACGATATATTAATTAATTTTTAAGAAAATCGTGATTTTCATTGCGGTACATTTTACAATATGCTAATGTTAATATGACATGCATGGCATTTGGCTACTAGGAAGTGCACGGTAGCTAAGGTAATTAATGACATAATGAGCCTGCGGCTGGCCGGTTCACACACTTTCGATCTGCATCAGGATTCAATTCCCCGGTCTTTTCCTACTTGGATCTCTGCAAATTCCTTCTTCAAGAGGATCACATCACCTACAAATACATTTACGTATACGAATATATCTGTAATATAAAAATTATAAAATAAAGAGGAAGAAAAGTTTCCATCATATTTTAAAAATAGAAACACTATATTAAAACCGAGGAAGATACATGCTGACAGATGCAAATAATATTTCTTTATATATATATATATTCTATTATCTACAATTACGCTATATAAATATTCATGTTAATCGAAAATAACGGCTTCATACCACTGAAAGAAAAAACACTGTAATTTATATTGTTTGAGGAAAACCTCTTCGCATCCCACGTTTTCTTAGATTTAAGCAAATTTATTTTCCTGAAGAGGATTTGCCCCAAACACTCCCAAAGGTAAATTATTCCAGTTGTTAATGGTCCTGTTTAGAAATGAAATTTTGCTAACATCTGTTTTTTGTTTCCTACCTTTATACCATGAATTGATGATGCCATCTACCAACATACACGACGATTCGACGGCGTACTTTCTCAACAGAGTACATGAATGTATCCAACGTTATTATTAAAATTTAGAGAGAGGAAGTCGATAGTACGGACGGTAAACGTATTATGCGTCATATACGTGCGCGCGAAGGGGGAGGGCGTAGGGGGGGAGTACTGTCGTCAGCTAGCATAGCCGTTGGATACCGCCAACTAGGATTTTTAAAAATACTTATTATATTCTTTTTAACGCGATATAAAGACACTGCTAAGGTCTTACTATCCCTTAACTTTTACGGATAAGGTTTTCGACGAATAATAAATCCGAACGGAATGTTTCCTTGCCTCAATATTTTCAGAATAGTTTTCACACTACGAAGTTGCCCTAACAACAATACCTACAAGGCAAAAATTGTGACTCCCATGAATATTAAAAAGACGTTATTAAGTTTTGTAACGACAGTAAGATTTTTAATTTAATTTAAATGTATTGTATTTTGTGTTTTTAAATTTAAAAATAAAATGTAATGAAGACAAACAATTAATTAGAGGTTAACGGACAGAAAAATGGACATTACCAGTATCTTACTTTGTAAATTCATAATTGTAAATAATACGTAAATATTAATTGTATAATAATATGTAAATAACTGTCACTGCGGTCGCTAATGACCAGGCAGTCGATGTGACCTTTATAAATAATAATAATAAAGATCCGTTACCTCCTTTCTATCCCCACTATGCATCTTATGGCCAGACGACTTACTATTTCTCTCCAGTTATACTTACTGTAAATCACATAAAAGATGAGGACTTGATACGCAAAACGATTACGTAGTTACGTCGCACATAACTTTGAACAATTGCAGCATATTTTGAAACACGTCCATAATTTGTAATCGTCGTAGAATACGTCCCACGTTTGATCGTGAAACAAGAATCACGAAACGGTTCAAAACAAAGAGAAAGTTCAACTCGCAACATCGTTTCTCTGAAAAGTTGTTATCCAACTCTTCTAAGACGTTATTTGATTCAAAGGAAGTAGAAATCACTCAACTGAAGCTCAGGTAAGAGCGTGTAGCTAATTTGGAAGAAAGACTGAATGGAAAAATGTCGACCGGACCAAGGATAAATAAAAAAATACAGTCAATTTGTAGGCAAACGATTTAATTAACAGTCAAGATCTTACTAATTTGTAAGTGAAATTCACTTAAAATTAGTAAGTTCGAGATTATTATTTACATAATTTTCTTACAAATTGGCTTTCTTTATTTATAATACTTAATATCAGATAATTAAATTTTGGAATTACTTAATTTTCTTCATTTAGTAGCAAACAATGGTAAATTTTGAATCGAGCACATTTTACTGTCCAAATAGTCGCGTAACAAACGTCAGAAGAGACTGAATTAAAATTATTTGATATGCATCAATTTAAAGAATTTAAACCTTGGAAACGATTTCAGTTGTTTATTTGAATTTTAAAACTCTTTCACGTCTAACGTGAAAAAAAGAACATTCTGCAGACGATACCATGCAACTTACATAGAAACGAAAGTTTCACTCTACAAGTAATAGATGGCACTAAGAGAACTTTATCGTGCATTAGATTGATGTGAACGTTAGTGGATCAAAAGTCACTGGTATTCGTAAATAATTTATTTCGGAAGGAAGATTTCGGCCTATAGTTGACCATATTCGTCCAATATTCTCCCCGGTTACATATAAAAAAAATAAAAAACAATTATTTACTTATATTGATAATTGAAATATTTTATTATAAAATTATTTCCTAAAATAGATTTAATAACGATTATAAGAGACATTAAAATATCAACAGGTTGGGGTAACTTGTCTTCTCGTTGACTGTGTCACAAAAACGTACGGAAACTTTGTTGTTGATATTAAATGATTAATATAGCTCATAGGATTAATTGAGAATTTAATGTTGTCAGTTAAAAATTGAAGATCGTAGGTTTCCCTTGTTATTTGTTGAGTAAAAAGTTGTTGGGTTTCAGCCTGGGTCATGTTAGAATTGAAAGACGACGTTTCTCATTCATCTTTATCAAGTAAATGCCTGAACGTGTGTTGAGACCTCATCTCTCATCTAGGTTTCCTTATTTTGGCCTTACGTGTTCTTGCGTGTCGAGCGCTGATTGGCTCGGGGGTTATCAGACGTGGAGGGGGGAAAGGTTGTACACACGTCACAACCTACGATGAGATAGGCAAAATAAAAGAAAAATTGCTGGGTGCCCGGTTATTGGCGGGAGTTTTATTCATATTATCCAGCTACAGTATTTAATTTGACAGTGATCTCTTTGTCAACACTTGATTATAGCATCAGAGAGAGCGACACATATTTGAAAATTAACTTTTTCACGCCCCCTACTTTATGACGTCATTTCCACCACGATGAGTTACATCTTAATCTACTGATACACATACAGAAAACTACTCTCAAAACAATCATTTATATTTATAATAAGGAGAAGGTATTTGAATCATCTTCCGGCCTTATTACCGTGAAATAATGTGTAGATAGATACATATATACATCTTCAAAAAATAAATTTTTGTGTATACGGTCCTGGTCTTTATATAATGTACCTCAATCATCTGCCCTGCGACTTATAAAACATTTTGTATATTTATTAACTACTTAAAAATATCGTTAGTTAAAAAATTTCTTATTTGAATTTAAATATTATGTCACGCTTGACAAAAATATATTCTCTTCGGTCTGATTAGCTTCAAGTAATGTGTTTACTCTGACGCAGCCTGTCAAGTTTCATGATTTATCAGTTTAAAGCGTAAAATAACATTATATCTAAGTAATGATACTTTCTTCCGCGATTGTCAGTTAAGCGATTGGGCATTTAGTTACAGAAAAATCCGTCTGGCGCCAGAGTTGCAATTCTGAATCATTTGCATTGCGACTCATAAAACATTTTGTATTATTACTAAGTAATTAAAAAGTGTCAG
Organism: Eucriotettix oculatus; assembly: GCA_034510155.1. Taxonomy (NCBI): domain Eukaryota; kingdom Metazoa; phylum Arthropoda; class Insecta; order Orthoptera; family Tetrigidae; genus Eucriotettix; species Eucriotettix oculatus. Next base: position 70,099,521 of record CM067380.1, read on the forward strand.
TACTTGAAATAAAATATTTGTTAAACTTTAGCATTGTTACACGCTAAACAGTATTTTAACTATCGCGCTTGAAAGACTACTAGAGGGAATAATATTTCTTGTAGTAGGTTTTATGTGTCTCGCGGGTAGGACCAATTCTGGCCTGAAGGGATATACATATCTACGAAAAATAAAATTGAGTTAGTGCGGCCCGTGAAATATGCAATGCGACTTACACAATATTTTGTATATTTATAAACTAATTAAAAACTATCATTACTTACTTGTTAAACTTAAATAACATTTTACGTAATGATAATTTTTAATTTACTTTTCGCCAATAAGCGCGAAAGTGACTTTTAGTTACAGAAAACTCCGTTTCTGGCGCTGGAATCGTTATTCATAATCATGTGCATTACGATTTATAAAACATTTGCATTATTATTAACTATTTAAAAAGTATCATTAATTATCTCGCTTGAGAGGCTACGTGAGGTCATAATCTAACAAAATGCAGTTACTATATGTCTATATGGCAGGACCATTTGTGGCCTTAAAGGGGGAAGGGTGGAACCTAAATCTTCAAAGGACCGACAGAAACCTTGTCTGGGTAGATGGATAGAGTACACCATAATTTCATAGCAATCGCAAGAATGTTATGGGAAATCATAAGGAACAAACATGAAGTCGCAGAGAACATGATTGGTATTTGGTCTGAGAAGGGGTTAATGGAAGGGTCCTAAATTTCTAAAGATCGACAGAACCCTTTTCTGAAATGAAAAGCACTTAACGCAAAAAAAAACCATCACGGTAATCGGTGTACTTGTTTAGGAACACCGAAAGGGAAAACTTATGACACACCTTATAACTCCCAGTGCATTTGTGTAAATCCAGTACTAAATCCATCTCCAGTCATGTAGACTGTTAATCATATGGCATGATTGGATGAGGTGCCTGTGGGAGTTTTCTCTCGCAGAGTGATCTGATTATGTCGGGAATGCCTCGTACTCTTTCTGGGTTTTTATCAAAGTTGTCACATGCCGAGACACCTTCACCTATTTTGGGAGGTTTATGTAATGGGGTCGAAGACCTTGGGCATAAGGCAAGAGCTGTCCGCTGATCCCATTGGATCAGTTGGCAAACAGCCTCCTGAAACTGGTGGAGACACGGAGAAGGGAATGCTGCGACCCCACAATAAACTCGTCTCCCGTCATCGGAAGGGCGAGAGAATAGTACCCAGGGTTTTCCCTGCATCACTTTAGCTGAAACACCGGGTAAGATCCTTAAACTATAGACCGTGGGCCTTTGTCAACCCTTGGGGACCTTCCTCTATCTTCCACATCGCACCTTGTCAATGCCCTTCCTATGCTATTAAAGGGAAGTTGCCTGTTTCAGCAACACCCTCACGTAACCGTTAACAAAAAAAGAAAAAAAATGAATCCACCCTCCGGCTCTAGGCCAAGGTTTTTAAACTAAGGCTCCTGCAAGCTGAGAGCGTTTTGAGGTTTGTATCAATGTGGGTCACATTGGTAAGAGTTTTTCGCTGATCCCATTGGACCGGACGCCCAGCTGCCCTTAAATACTGATGGAGGCATGGATGCAGCCTTGTTGCATTCCCACAACAATCCAGTGTCTCGTGTAATTAGTACCAAATGCCAGACCTACCTGACGCAGGTTTTCTTGGGTTTTCCCTGTATCAGTGGATGTTTTACGTCTGTTTTAAATTAAAGAAAATACTGAGACGACCTTTGACAGACAATCAGGTGAAACACCAATTTGGATCCTTACACGACAGCATTGGGGCCCTAGTCAACCCTTGGCCACCTTACTCTACCTTCCATTCTCAATTGTTTTTCTATGCTATTAAATGGGAGTTGGCTGCTTCAGGATCATCTCCGTGTAGCGTGTTACCTGCCACGCTGTAGATGGCTCCCATTGGATCATTCGGCCAGCTGCCTCCTAAAACTGGAGTGGCGTAAGAATAGTACTCAATAACCCGACCAACCTGATGCAGGTTTTCTAGCGTTTTTCCTGCATCTCCTTTAGGTGAATCGCCAGGTAGGATCCTTATAGTATAGCCCACGGGCCTCAGTCAACGTACCTTGCTCTACCTTCCACATCCATCGGCATAAAAGGTTTTTAATAAAATATTTTTTGGATTTTACTAGGCATTATAATAGTCATTAAATTTATATTTTTAATGAAAATCAGACGTATAGCAAGGTAATATTAACTAAGCGAATCGTTTTATATTTAAATGTACTCATACGTACTAAAAAATCCTTAGTGAGTTATGTGGTGCTGCACGGTGTACGCAATCAGGGATGAATAGAGACAACTGCAGCTCCAAAGCTTCCAAGTGGAATTAATAATTTGTTATAAGGCTTATTAACTCAAAATATCATCATGCATCAAATGACAAAAATTAACTGCAGTTTAGAAAGTATGAAAATGTAGTAATGAATGTCGTGTTGTAATCTGAGACTCGAGTCGGTTGATGAAGGTCCGCTACTTCAATAAGAATCACATTCGATTTACGACGCTGACTCAACAGAAAAATAGAGAAAGCCACACCATTGTCTTCCCTTCGCTAAACACGGCCGACGAAAAGTAAATTATCAGCAACCTGTAATTATAGACGGCGTTAGCCTCAAATTCCTTGCAGAAATAAGCTTTACAAGGAAAATGATTTATGGTATTAAATATCCGCCTCGTCGCAGACGGATGCAAATACCCATCAAGTGTAAAGAAAATTGTGATTCACTACAAATAAAAGCCTCCTTATTACCTTAAGTAATGAAAAATAATTTACAGTGATTTCAGTTAAGACCTTAGGATAGGGCAACATTTTTACCGCTCATTACACATCGCACTTTTTATCTGCGCTCTTCCATTCCGATATTTTGGACTTCTTCTATGTTTTTCCGTGTGACGACCTCAATATATATCGAAATACGAAGGTTATTCGTTATATATATTGGCTGGGGACCCAGCGTTGGCCGGGTATTTATTTATATTATCCCGATACACAATTTAATTCTTGGCCAACACATGACGAAACCGTTTTCGAAAATGTCACAATATGAACCTCAAATATACTCCCAGTATCTAGACAGTCAAAAATACTCCTGGTACAATAACAGGACTAAAAATATTTTCATTAATCTAGCAGAATAAAATTTATTTCCTACTTAAAGGAAAAATTCTTACCTAAATTGCATATTAAAGGTGATAATGTAACACAGCGACCCCCTTAAACATTACGCGAGTAATTTAATAATACCAATATGTTCTTTTTCTTTTTGTTCTCACGTCTTTCAACAATTTTCATTTGGCCCTTACACCACTTGATACTCAATGTAGTGTATTTTTAATTCTGTTTTTATATGAATTTGTGATTTTAAATTTTGTAATGTTTTTTTTTCAGTACTTGGACTTCTTAAAATTTTAGTTATTTGATTTATTAAGCTAATTAAAATCGAATTTCTTTTTATAATGAGTAAGAGCTCGACTATCGATATTTTTGAACAGGAAGAAGTCATTTGGTGCTAAGCCAGATTTAGAAAACGTTAATATAGAATTAATCCATTCAGCGAGACACAGATTGAAGAGGGTGGAAATATGGACGGAAACGTTGATTTCCTGTTGAATACAGATTATAATTAAATAATTTTTTAATTGTAAAAAGATGATAATGGTCGTTAAATCTATCTTATTATTAAAAATGGACATAAAATGAATCTTATTTAAATCGGACCGGCGTTTACTTCGTGTCAGTAAATTCCTCCTTTACAATGCGGCAATAAACATATAAGAGATTACGTAAGCAGTGCTTAAAGGTCACTTGCTGCCTCATTCACTTTCAAATATCAGCCTTCATTGCGCAAACATTAAAACTAAAACTTTACAAATAAAAATCATTTCCGCATTTTGTATCTCAACAATAGAAAAATTACAGATCACCTCACAAACAATAAATGAGTCGCCGTGTGCACCTACGAAATAAATATGAAGGTTATTTATCACTATATACAAATATTTTCTTTCTTTCTTTCTCCATGGCTCTACAGCCCATTGAGGGCCTGGGCCTACAGAGTCGACTACGGACTGTCATCTTGCATGACACATTCCGAATTTGGAGTGAAACGTGGTCTTCCGGAAAATATGATCACCGCTTCAGACTACCTTCTAATAATACCTACTAGGCTCAGCCAATTTTCAAATACACGTCAAAGGTACATTTTGGGTGATTTGAAGGTGATATCTAAAGCTGCAGTGTCAACAGACTGGTTATATGAAATTTGGGACATTCATGAAAAGGTACATAAAATAAATGGTTGGCCGATTACTGCTTGATGTTAAAAAGAGCGAATCCCTGACAAGTTCACGCCCAGTAAACCGGAAAAATAACTTCCAGAAAAATATAAAGCGCTTCTATTAGGATATGCGATATTGTTTTCTGTACTACAGTACGCTATTTTTGGTATTTAATTAATTTTATTTCTTTAACCAAAGACTGAGACCGTATGCGTGCCAGATGGCGGGGTTGGGGAAACCCTAAGCTGAGTTTTGGCTCAGGGCATGAATCTGTTGGAAAATTTCATCAAGACATGAAGGAAATTGAAAGACAACTTCTTGATTTTGAAACTAGAGAATCCCTGACTAATTCACAAGAAGGTCATAATTATAGCAAACATGGTTGGACACACTAGCGCGATGTGATTGGCTACAATTCGTTATTATATTAAATATTCGAACTTTTAGGCACAACTATACTATTTACAATGTTAAGCGGATTTACTTCTTCCCGTGTTACAGTATTTGTTTCTCGTATTAAATTTTGCCTGGAAGCTACGGCCGTTCAATTAATCATTAATTAAATAAGACGTTAAGCTTATATGTATTATTAAAAATCATTATTATCTAATACCAAGGAAAGTGATAAAGAAAACGGGCAACGCACTGACGTAGAAAAATTTTCATTTGTTAATATATCTATACGCGATTGGAATTCCTTGCCTGCAGAAATCAGTTTAGGAATAGGCTAAGAAACCTTAAGTGAATGGTTTTTAATTTTTTTTTATAGAACTAGTGAAGTACTTGCAGTGAAGTGATTTCTGTGTGACTCCTGACTTCTGTTTTCTTTTTCAGATCAAAACCTACATTTCAAAATTGTTCCTCAGTGTGATTTGCATTTTCTTTTTTTAATTGTATTTGTGTTTTCTTTGTATATAGCAGCCACCGGGCAAATGCCCAACAGCAGCTAAGTAAGTAAGTAATAATAATAAAGAAACTCTGTCTTGCTCGTATTTATTTTTGAGTTAATCTGCGATTCGAGACGACGGTATTTGCAGATTGTGCTGGATGTTGCGTGGTCCAGGGCGCATCTGGCGGGACTCGCGCCCACAATTCGATCAGCCTTCATTTTACCATTAATGGCTTCGTTAGCTGCTGAACTGCAAGAAATTGCGTTTAGAATTGCTTGTCTCCGGCGAATCTCCGGTACGGTACACTACGGTCCGCTGCGATGTTGGTCGCTTTACCGTTGGCGTACTATATATATATATATATATTTTTTGTTTCTTGTAGACATACTGAGGCCACGTGCAATAGCAAATTTTATAAGAATTGAGGTGACGAGAGCTTCCTACGAGTCTTACGCAACGTCAACTATTTACATGAAGAGTGAAAGTAAACCACGAAGCTTTACTTTCTCGCAAATCGTGTCATAACCACGAAAACGTTTATTTATGCTCCATTCAGATACACGCACTGACGAATTGCTTCTGAATCCACGATAAAATAAGACTTGAAACGCGGCGACAGAAACGTAAAAAAAGGAGAAGCTGGACAATGAAATTCATCACTTCATTTTCAGCAGAACAATTGAAGAAAAGAAAATAATTATTGCAAACAAAGTGCTGAATTAAAAAGTTCAGTTTGAAAGAACTGTAACGTTAAAGTAACGTCACCCATTTCACATAAATATTTATATCGATAACATAGTCAACCTGATGAAATTACAAAATTGCACGGAAACGTTGGATTAAATATTTTAATGGTCATTTCATTAAATTTATCCATATTGTTAGGCATATGAGGTTCTACAGTCTAACAAACGAGATAAAACCAGATTTTCTCAACGCTGTATACAATTGGGATCTTTAAAAAGCTACTGCAGTTGGACCACGAAAGGCCAGGGGATTCACACAAAATGGGATGCAAAAGGTAGAGAAAAATACAGTCAAAGGCAAGGGACCTAATCGGTCAGGTAGGGCCTCAGAGGATGGTCAGGAGATAAACTTCAAACCAGTCAAAATGAAATCTACGGACAACTCCCAAAAACTCTGTAGTTATATTTACAGAAAAACGGCTTCTCAGATCAAAAGGTCAGAATTTGATTTTTTAAATTTATATATATTTTTTTCTGTAATAACTAAATAAAAAAGATTTCGGTTGGAAACAATATCCATTCATAAAATGTGTATCTGATTGTGAAATTTGTCTCAACAGATTTATCGAAATCGTAGGGTATTTTTGTAAGGTTTGAAACCGGTGCGTGATGTCGAGTGGCAACTGCTGATAATTCCAAAATGGTCGGTCGTACTGTGCTTCCTGTTCCGAAAAAAAGATGTAGAGGATTCAATTTTCTTTCCAACCCACTATCTGGTTTTAAAAATCCACAGAGAGTTGCGGAAAATCCATTCATCAAGTCACGTAGTGGCGCTGAGGGTCTGGTCGTGACTTGGTAACTACTACTCAGATCAATCAATCAATATATTAATTTGTATTAAGTAAATACACATTATAAATGGTCAATAGGAAATTTACACGTTCACATACATACAGATAACAAATATCTATGGAAATTTCGTAATTTGGTTTCAATATAATTGAGCCCACTTATCTGGTCAAATTTGGACAATAATGAAAATAATTCAGTCACGACAATTTTAGTATATATTTTTTTAATTTAATGCAAATCTTTTAATTGACTGATTTTACTTGCCCACTGCAAACGTTCCAAGTTTTAGCATAGTAGTAATAAAGCAATACAAATTTAGGGTGTTAACATTATCGTTATATCTGAGCATATTTTGACCAAATATTTCGATCTTAGTATATTATATAAAGTTCATTCTATTAATATAGGTTGAAATGCTTCGCATTTGCTCAGATTGCACCGTGTGTATGTTTCAGTTTCATTAATTTAATAAAATATTTTATTGTAGCTTAAATTGATTTATAAGGGTTCCAGCGAATCTACATTGTGCTAAGAACCTAACTTGATCCAAGGCAATTGCTAGATTTAGATTTATTGTTATTTCTATTAGTCCTCTGCTGAGAAAATCGAATTTTTGTGACTTTCAATATTTTCAATACTTTCAGTATTCCATCAATCAGTGGAATGGCCGATTTAATCATCATGTAGTTCTGGTGATTCCGAAGGTGGCCGAATCCTACATCCTCTAGTGTAGATTGTAATTGGTTTGTCCAGTTTCATTTATAGTCTGACGAGTCTGGAAAGCTTAAGTCTTTCAAACTTGAAGCGAGGGTAACGGTTCGAACCCAACTTCAGAAGTTTGCACCAGTCTTATAGTGTTCTTTTAATAATTTCTACATGCAGCTTGATGCTGTTGGTTTCAAGTGGGATGGTAATACTTAGATGTGTTTTACTTCCATTTTAACACATTTACTTTGAGACTTTATCTGAATATTGTTGAATGTTATACATATTCAAATTTAAGTTGAAATGTTAAGTTTACAACCGTGTAAACCACTGTGTTTTAATACGAGGGAGGCCCAGAAAGTAAAGCACCACATTTTTTATTGAAGAATTATTTCTTGAACACGATGAAACTTGTACTCAAGAAAGAATGGTGTTTCTTCTACACTCCCTATTTTCCCACATCATCTCCTGTTCCACGGCTTTTCTCCAGCGAGACACAAGGGCGTGTTTGCCTTGTTCGGACCACTCCTTGTTCTGTTCACGAAACCTTTTCTTCATTGTGCGAATCACCTCTTCGTCATCCTCAAAATATTTCCCACGAATAGCATACTTCAATGGCCCAAACAAGTGAAAGGTCAGAGCTGTAATGTGGATGTGGTAACACTGTCAAACCCCGATTCATGGTGTGTTCCTCAAACTTGTGTGAGGGCGAGCGTTACCATGTTAAAGCAGACAATCACCTTGCTTGTTATGACGTCCAAGTCGCTGGAAGCGCTTCTTGACTTTGGTTAATGTGTTCACACTTGCCTCAGAAATAAAGGTTCTGTCTGTCGGCATCACATCAATGAGTGAGAAACCATCACAGTGACCATGGACCTTACCAGCGGAAGAGCCAGGATGACGCCGGTCCATCGATTATCGTTTTGTTTCGGTTTCAAAATGGTGAATCGTGGTTTCATCACCTGCCACAATCCGAGGCAAGAAGGCTTCCTCCACAGATTCAAAACGTTGCAGCAATCAGAAGAATTGTTTTCTTTGAGATATTTGTGTTCCTCCGTAAGTCGGCGTGGAGCCCATCGCGATCCCTTTTTTTTTGCATAATCAAGAGCACAGATGATTACACCCAAACTTCCTTTGCTGATAGACAGCTCCGGAGCCAACTGCCGAGTAGCTCTGCGTCGGTCCTTACGAATGAGAACATGAGCACGCTGAATCTTGTCAGGTGTGACAGTCGTGGGAGGCATCCCCGATAGCCTCACGACTAACCGTACTTCTGTCGACTGCTGATGCTCCATAAACTGCACATAAACGTTTGTGAATGTTTCCAACCGTTCCTTCCTCCACACTGAGAAATTCATTAACGACACGCTGCTTGTAACGTACATCACTTACGGACGCCATGTTGAACCATTATTGTAAGTAGTCTATCTGTCAGAGGAAACAAATTTTTTGCACTTACTACGAAAACTTCATAGAATTTATATCTAAAGTTTCGTATTCGTACCATTGTTGGGGACTGAGAAAAAATTATGTTCCATTAGTTTTTGGGCTACCCTCGTACATATTAATAGAAAAATTTTGGAGTTTCTTTGGCAAACCTGGTTAATAAAAATATTGTTATTGTGGCAGATGGAAGAATAAAAATTTAATATTATTCACAGCACTGAAACAGTATAATATAATGAAATAATTATCTGAACAACAGTAGTTAATACTTTGTGACTCTTCTTTCGCCTCTTTGAGAATAACGGATTAGAATCCCCATATTTACACGTAGTTGACACATCATCATGTTGCATTAAAATAACAAGTAATAATGTAACACCATGCAGTAATAGTTGATAATTTTTCATTTACAAATGTTTGTTGAAGGAGGCGAGTGTCCCGAGCGCTTTATTGTCAATACTAAAATATCAGCATATTCTTTTGATTATTCTACTTGAATGCTACATTGTTTAAATTTGTTTTTGATTAATAGTGTCAGCCGATTCTTATTTGTTCCATTTTTCAAGAACTTTTTTTTTGGGGGGGGGGGGTTAACAGGCTACATGAGGGTGATCCTGAAACAGGCAACTCCCCTTTAATAGCATAGGAAGGTAATTGAAAAGGGGGGATGCGGAAGGTAGAGCAAGGTTGCCAAGGACCCACTAGGGCCCCCGGGCTATAGTTTAAGTATCCTACACGGTATTTCACCTAAAGAGATGCAGGGAAAACCCTAGAAAACCAGCATCAGGTAGGTCGGGCATTTCTCTAGAGCAATTTGTAGTTACAATAAACGACTACGGCAGTAGAAGTATGGATCGTCAAGCGAGCCATTACTGCTGCTTTTCATACCTAGTGTTTCTTCAGGTAAAAAAGTAAGTATTAGCAGTGCCAGAGTATGAAGCTATTACCATTCGAGCCCGAACATAAAGCAAAGTTTTCCTTCGTCCGTGAATAGTGACACAGTGTAAGGTGCTAATGCGTGGGTAAAAACAATCTAAGTCTTCTTCACACTGTTTGGAGATACACTTACTGATAGAGTGTAAAATGTTCAACAGCCAAAACTGTTACTTTCCCTTCTTATGTCAACAGAGGCTAGTGTCACCGCCTTGTATTTTATCTTAAAATAAGCATCTTTAATTATTTTTTGTGCCTTTGATGGGAAGTCCAGGATTCATCACGGCTTTGATAAGTGTCTGTGAAATGGCCTTCTGGTAATCTGATGGGTCGAAGGATTCATGAAGTTTCAACATATCCTGAACGTACATCTATAGACGTGGATAACATGATTGTGAACTACTGTCGTCATCAAAATAGTAGAGCCCTGAATTTGAAACTCCAATGTGAACTACGTTATTGTGATAGGTCTCATTGTACGCAGAATTTAATGCCATTATGTGATATGTAAATGAAATATTTTTAAAAGCATTTTATGGATGCGTTTTAACAGCAAAATCTGAAAAAATGCACTGTTTTTTGTCCTTTCTTTCATATAGCTCGACTTTGACAACTCATAGATTTCAAACTAATGCTTCGAATGGGTTGAAAATTTACCTTAACAGTGAAAACCATGACAAATCTATCAACAAAGTTTAAATCATCTGTGTTTCTTAATTTTTTTAAAAATTAATTAATTAGTGGACCTCTACTAACTCTTGGACAGCGCATCGAAAGTAGTAAATATAAATGATTAACTTCATTGATATAGCAACGCTCCAAAATTTTGTACGAAATTTTTAAAACGTGTAGGGAGAAAGGAAAGGTTTATTGGACCGGGAGGCTAAAGTAGGGTGGCACCCCTGCCCGCTTGCCTGCCCCCGACCTTTCTCCGCCGTTCTTCCTATATTTTATATTTACGACTGTCATCCGCTTTAAGAAAATCTTAGTCCGACTCTTTTGCGATGCGCTGTCCAAGAGTTAGTAGAGGTCCACTAATAAATTTATTTAAAAAAAGTGAAACACGCAGACGATATAAACTTTGTGGATACGTTGGGAAGGGTTTTCATTGTGATTTGTTAAATTTTCAGACCATTTGAAGCAATAGTTTGAAATCTACGAGTAGCCAAATTAGAGATATATGAATGAAAAACAAAAATCCGTGTCTCTTTTCAGCTTTTACGCCAAAACGCATGTTTGTCTGTATTTATTAAATCTAGAAATGGTCAGATGCCCGGTGGCAGATACATAGAACTTAAACAATATGAAATGCTTTTAAAAATCTTTAATTTCATAACGTACAATGACATTAAATTCTAGGTACAATTAGACCTTTCACAATTACGTTGGTCATTCCGAATGCGTACTGTGAGGCTTGAAACTCTGGGCTCTACTATTTTGACTACATAGTAAACGTTTCAAATTAAATTTTAATAAATATGACATTGAGAAATGTTTTTACTATGCCTACTCAAAGGTGTGCCACGTTTCGGTAAGTATGCATTTTAAGTATAGAAACGGAGTGTACTTAGTATAGCACTTTTCAAATGGGAGCCGACGTGACATTCAGGGAAGGAGGGCTGGGAAGTAGTCAAACATCGCCACATCGTCTCACTTCCCTCTCAACACGGTCTTACTTCAGCTGCGTGGACAATGCCACGAGAATTTGGGTGAACACACACGGACAGATATTGCGGCAGATATCTGGCGCCGGCGAAATCTGAAGGTAGTTTACACGTCAGTCTACATCTGCTGGCAATAGTCTTACGATCGAGATTTGTGCAGATTCTCGTATGTGCAATGCATTTGTCCTCTGCCAGATGTCAAGTTGTCTTCACTAACTTATTTAATAATACTTAATACTTGAAAGTTCACCAAGTAAACTAAGTACTTTACACCTCTCTGCCCTAAAATAAATTCATAATAATTCATGAATTAAAAAGGTAATATTTATAAAGTGTCGTGATAAATTCGCATATTTAATTGAGTCAATCAATTAAAGAGACATTGGTTTGTTATGTATTTATGGAATCATTTTTTAAATACGAGTGGAAAGCATTGATGCATTTTTGGCTTTATATTCTTAGCATAATCCGTATTCCGGAAACTGATTAGCAGACATACGTGTAAAATTAATGAATATTCATTTTGTTAATAGACAGATAATTTGTATCTGTCACTGTTATTATTTTAAAGTTTGCGGACCGCATAACTTTTTTTCATTTGTAGTTGAAAAAAAGGTTGCTTATCACTGCTTTAAATTATAATAATTTGGTTGTTGACATCAAAGTAAATATATATATTTTCGAATTATAATAATAAATTCTGGCTCATTTAATGGCATGTATCCAACAACTGACACTATAAAACTTCTATTATGCTAAAATAGGTTAGCTATTACAAACCTGACACGAAATATTTCGAACATCTGATTCTGGCTGATTTTCAGCACTTCACGACCGTCAATTGTTCAGATCTGGTCTGTACGTGAAGACGCAACGCAGATTTGGTCGTTCAGACAAATATCTGCTGTCTAATGGGTGACCACACACGAGCAGGTTTCATCTGGAAGATAGAAGAAATCTGCCGCGAAATCTGAAGGTCGTTTACACGTGAGTGTAGGTCTGCCGACAATTGTCTTGCGATAGAGATCTGTGCAGATTCTCGTATGAGCAATACATTTGTCCTCTGCGAAGGGATATCTGTTAACTATTACTATTACTACTTTATTATCATAATAATCAGAAATTACCAACACAATAATATTAAGAAGCTAATTTTTTTAATGATTCAGTGGAATAGTTTAAATGTTAACATTTTTTATTTCGTTGTTGACATCAAGCTATATTATGTTTTGTTACTGTAATAACAACCTATTCTGGCTTATTGTTCTCCACTACAACCAACAGTTGACGCTATAAAACTTCTAATATGCTTAAATTCAAAAGAAGGGTTAGCGTAGCTGTAACAAAATTGACACAGAATCTTTGGAATACGCAGATAAACCTGTATTTCAGTGCTTGGCGACCGTCAATTGTTCAGATCTGATCTGTACGTGTAAACGCAACGCACTCGTGTGTGGACACCCGATCCGGCGATTGGTCGGCCGACCAGATCTGCCGACGATATCTGCTCGTGTGTGGTCATCCTTTCATCGGACGACAAGGTCATATCGGATCCCATCGAGACCACAGCGAGACAACTAAATTAGTGTATTTTCGGTAATTACTAGGGGGTTTTAAAAACCACATAATGCGTCGGAAAAAAAATTAAATTCTCTACAATTTTTCTCCTGAATTTCTGTACGGCCGACCATTTAGGATATATAACCAGTTGAAATACGGCAAACTGCGGTTATTTCAAAAAGTACAAAAAATATCCTACATTTTACAAACGACTAAATATCATAAATAGGTATACCATTCGAAGCAGGGACATTAATGAGGCTGCCTCATACTTTAGTTATTAGTAAAATACTGAAAACGGGGGGCAAAATTTCTTTGCTTTTAGGCCACAGAGATTTTCCCCTGGATCTTTCTAATTGGAAAAATTTGGTTTCTCGTTGCTGACCACAAATATATAAGTAGACAGAAACAAATGAAATAATTGGACTACTTCGGGTTCTTCTAACATCGCTTGCTTAAGTATGTTTTGCAACATATTTCTGCACTGCCGCCTCTCGTTTTTGCGTAAACCGTGTAAAGAATCAGATCCGATTTAAACCGCCCGGAACTCGACAGGGAGGATGCGAACGTTCTCAGTGACGTCATCAATCGGAGAGTTTCTTTCCCAAATTACCTTTTCAATCACTAGTTTTACCTCTCGAATTAGTTACCGCAATGAGGAAGTGATGGCCATTACTGTCACTTGGACTGCTTTAATTGTGTTTTCTACTCGTAGCGAAACGTGGCAGTTCCGCAAATTATTGATTGGTCGTGCGGAAAATTGCAAACATCAGCAGGTCTATAAGCTGGTCCCTGCGAGCACGTGATACCGCGACCAATCACACGGAAGGAATTGGCGGCTTATCTCCAGTAGCAGCCTCGCCTGCTCATATAAGACTGGCTGTAGGAGTGTTACGCTCCACACACCTGGCAGAAAAAATCTCAAATTATTTCACGCCCAACAATGAATGTCAATCAAATTGGGATGTGCAATCTTAGACATTACAGTACACATCGCTCAGCCTGATTGTAAGTTTCATGACAACAGTGTGACACCAATAAAAATAAGCTATACCAATAAATAAAATTGAAGTGGCAGTGTGTCTGTCTCGAATAGGCTCCGAAACAGCTCAACAGATATCAATAAAAAAATGAAATTTAATTTAATTATTCGTGCATATTTAATTTCGATATATTGCAGAAGATTTTAATATAATGTGAGTATAAATAAAAATACTAATTCTATGAGAAGATTTCTTGGAATTGCCGCCGCGTGTAAACCAACTGCGAGTTATAAGTCCTACATGATTCATCCCACTTACTATCTATTTTTGCAGCCTTCTTTTGATCGTCGATACGATGTATACATAAATTGGTTTTATTTCTAGCGTCAGGTAAATTTTAATATTTTAGTAATTGCTAATATGAAAATAACAAGGAAACTATTAGTGTAATGCGAATCGCTGTGTTACGATATGCGATTTAAGTAAAAATTTAGCCATTGAGACTTTTTACTCTAGAGTACTGAAAATGTATTTATTCCTGATATTGTACCGGGGGTATTTTAGACTCTCTCGAAATACTGGGAGTATATTTGAGGTTCATATAGTGACGTTTTCGATGTCGGTTTAGTTATGGGTTAACCAAGAATTAAATAATGTACCTGGATGCTATAAATAAATGCCCGGGCAACGCCGGGTCCCCAGCTAGTATATAATGAACGTGAAGGTAATGTGACAAGGTAAAATGAATTAAAGAATTGAGTTAGGAATGGGGGGGGGGATTCAAAGAATATGACTTACCTGAAATCGATAGTTGTCTCCGCCAGGCTGGGAAGCAATAAAATGTAAAATTTTGGAAGACTCAACCACAAATGAAGAAGGAGGCTCAGACATTCCATAATTTAACATTTATTACTTCCGAGCCTGACGGTGCTAAATATTCTATGTGTATTATGTTTGGATTTTTTAAAAAAGAAAATAAAGGAATGGTTAGATTGGAACTAATTTTTGGCCAACACTGAGGATGAGGAAAGAGTCGGTTTCCCATGAGGAGCAAGTGGTGGAAGCTTTTGACGATGAGCCTGGTTATTAACATCGAATTTATCTTTTTCACGTGGGAGCTAAATGAATGGCTGATGCAAGAGCCAACTGAAATGAGGCGAGGACAGGGGAAGTTAAGGGAAAAAGTATGGTTGACGTGAGCAGTGGGCAGTCAAAATTCGGAGGAGTCAGAGATCAGGTTCGGAAGGTGGATGACGATCCACAAGGCAGGAATGACGATTCTGTAAAAGCAGTAATTGTTTTAAAAGCATCTGAAAGAGCGACGGCAGCTATAAAGTTAAAATTGCAGCGTCCTTTTTGTAAAGTATGAAATGAACAGTAATATTGAACATTTTGTTGAGGACTTAGATATTGGAGTGCAAACTGGTGATGAAGGTGACGTCCGTTCTACATTCCAGAATTTTCTACAATTCCCTCATCTTCATTCAGTGTTAGGTGAATTTAAGTAAAAAGTTTAATATTTTGTGAATATTCAAAAATACCATAACCTGTTTTTTTATATTTTCTAGTGAAAAGTGACTTCAAAATTTACAATAAATAAATAAAAAGACGGCCAAAAAGTCAAAAGATAAATTAATCACTATTTATTCAAAAGCGATGTTTCGTCTCCTTTTTGAGACTTCCTCAGGCGTACTACAAACATAATATTACAAGAAATTAAATATGGGTTATATGTTACAATTTTTAATTTATATATAAAAAACATGGTTGAAAACTAACAAATTTAGCAATTCATCATATTTAATATGTTTGTAGTAAGCCTGAGGAAGTCTCAGGAGACGAAACGTCGCTTTTGAATAAATAGTGATAAATTCATATGCTGACTTATTGGCTGTATTTTTATTTATTGAAAAGTGAAATTAATTTAATTTTCAGCCAACAAAATATATCTAGTATAAAATTGAAAATTAAATAATAACAATCAATTACTAAAAATTAAGCGTGGTTGGTAAATAAAGAGAAACTCCTGTATCAAGTCTCGTGAAAGAAAATTAGTATATATAAATATATTTTATGTTAATGTATTCAAGGTATTGGATTTAATTGTTTGTTCAGGTTTCATTACAATAAATATTATTTTAGAGAGCGAAGGCTTTCTGGGTGAACTTGTTTCAAATACAGTTCTCGGGCCAAAGTTTGCTTCCACAACGTTTCAACGGCAAGCTCCGCCATCGTCGTCATCGTCGGAGCTTGCTGTCGAAACGTTGTGCAAGCAAACTTTGGCTCGGGTAGAAACCCGAGAATTACATTTGAAACAATTATTTTGGTTACAATTATTGTACGTCAGCTCATTTATCCACAATACGAACTTATATCTGAGCTTCTCAAATAGCCGGTGCAAAAATAATGTAATTGTAAAAAAACCTTCATGTTCAGTAATTATGATTTTTATAAATTTTAATATCAAATATTGTAAACATTTTTAATAATAAAAAACTGTTGTTTTCATTTATTAATATCCTGACATTAGCAATAATATTACAAAATTAATTTTTCAATTTTACTTATTCAAGAAATAGTTTGCAAATTTCAATATTTGATGTAATTAAACGTCAGATAAAATTTAAAGTAAGTTTTTTAATTAATTAAATATTGTGTTACATTTATTGACGCCAAACATAAAGTAAAGTACATACATTTTCATTAAAAATTGTTTATTACATAAAATGATGGTGCTCAACGTGGGGCTATTGCGATTTAAATATTAAATTTATTGTAATTTAATCATTTTTTAATTTTTATATGTATTGTCATGATCATATTAACTATTTAACCGTCTTATAGCTACACCCGTTCTTTCGATTTTTCGTGAGTAAACATTCGAAACTCTCAGGGTCTTGGTTCACAATCCACTGGAATCTCCCACCAACCATTTCTTGAACTAGCCAATGCCAATAAATTGAACGTAACTTGTTTGGACATATACTTAAAGATGAATTTAATCATTCGTACTATCATTGTCATTGCGTAATATCCAAAAACTTTTGACAAAGATCATGACAGAGCTTCAGCTCTCAAAAGTCAACTAACGACTTCCTCTTTATATCTAAGATATTACATGGCCACTACTCTTTTGTTTTCTTCTCCGGAAAAGTAAAAATAAACATAAAAATGTTATACAATTAAGATCTTACTACATATGTAACTTATAAATGAAGTCACAGTGACTGCTACAGGTTGTGTAAGAAAATCCTTCAGAAAAGATTATAGGAGCGCAGACTATTCCTTCTAGTAGTGATTTTTAGAGTGATAAGCAATAGTAACATTGTAACTGGTGGCAGTTGTAAGTAATTTAATGAACTAACAACCATGGGCAGGGGGCAGAGGGTTAGTTGCGAATCGGGAAGTCAACATAAATTTATTTGAAAAAAATTGAATAACGGTTCACGTACCTCCTTGAAAATATAAACTGTTGTACTATTTTGTTTAATTAATACAATGTAATTATTAAAATAAATAAAATTTAACGAGGATATGTTTTGGCAGCTTACGCGATGGATCTCAAGTTCTCCACCCACGTTTTCTGATGTTGGCAATGCCCGATTCGTAGTTGTCGATGTGTCGCATTGTTTGGTTTCCAGTCGAACTCCCGGGATATAATCTTAGCAATTTGCCAATCAAATGTTTCGAATATATGATCCTGTACTACAGATTGTTTGATTAAATAATGACGAAGAAGAAAAGTGTACTCTAAATAATGCAGGTATTATGTTTATCAAAAATTAAGGTGATTTTGTGATGAATTATTATCAAAAAAGTTGTCTATTTACGCCTACCTATTGAGAGATTTCCTAGTAATTTGTGATAATTATTCTTAATAGTTTTTTATTAAATCTTCAAATACTTGGTTTTGAACATTTTTATAATGTCATTAGTAGAGAAAATTAGGATTATCGTAAAATTTTAACAACTTAATAGATTGAGGTGTAAAATTTGTTATAAAGTCAAAGGACAAGAAAATAATTGAAATAGCCACCTTTTTTGTGAATGACCAGTAGCAATTTGTAAATTAACAAAGAATATATGCCCAATATCGGAACTGCCATTAACAAACAGTCTCTAAGGATATCAATTATATATGTAAGATGTGACGTTACACTCGCGTCACGCCTCCAGCTAGCCCTCATTGTCCTCTGTTTTGTTCTTTCCTTCGAACCTAGAATCCTCTAGACCGTCGCCACGATATTATATGGGAGGTAGCGCTCTGGCGGTCGGAAAACCGAGATCCCCCCGTGACGAATGAGGAAAGGTGGAGGGGAGCGAGCGTGTGGCGAAAGAGCCGACCACGAGGACCTTGGAAATTTGGACGTCGGTCTGTACGGTCCTGAGAAGACCTGGGTCCAGGGATTCTCTAAAATGGGAACAGCGGTGTGAGTCTGAAATTTTGTACCAAATTTGTACTAGTTTATATGAACTTTTAAAAGATTCGTTTCTTTTTTATTCACGTGAATAAACCTTTGCTAATTTTTGTATTGTGGTTTTGGTTTCGCTTATCTCTGCCTGCTATGTGGCAACCCGAAAGGTCTGAACTAAATTACGACTACGAAAATAATTTTTCAGATTGCTCCTAAATTTGCCTTACAACGTTTTAGGACTTGTAGAGGCGACTGAGTTGCTTATGTTTCAAATAGAAACCGAAAAGTATAGTTTCCGTGTTACAACCCTTTGATAAGCGTAAATAAATAGGTAAAACAGCCAATTTAGTTAGAATAAACTTAAAATAAAAGAAAAAATTCGTGCATAGTAAAAAGAGCACAACTTGTTCCTTTCTGTGGAACATTTTCAGGTACAAATTAACATATTTTTAAATATAAAAAACTGGTTACATACGTGATATTAATTATAAATTGATATAAAATATATAGAATTTTCTTACAATTTATCTGATGAATTTAAAGAGACGAAATTTTTAAATATGCCTAGTGTACACACATTGCAGCCAAGATGGCCGCACAGCTATAAACGCACAGCTCTTGAACGTATTGTTAAAGTTTGTTATAAACATAGACTATACCGGTGATTCCCAATGTGATTGTTCAGGGAAGGCAATTCGAAAATGAGCTCGTCTATAATTGAAAAATCAACAACCTAATATGTTTACAATAGGCAAAATTGTTGCGATCTAAATTTTAAATAAGTGTTCGTCGAGTGTTGTACTTTCTATAGAACAGCACGTGATAGTTTGGAG
Organism: Eucriotettix oculatus; assembly: GCA_034510155.1. Lineage (NCBI taxonomy): Eukaryota > Metazoa > Arthropoda > Insecta > Orthoptera > Tetrigidae > Eucriotettix > Eucriotettix oculatus. Next base: position 70,118,784 of record CM067380.1, read on the forward strand.
TAATTTAATTATTATGCGTAATGACAAATATCACCGATGATTTCTTTCCTGGTCAGATTCATTTTCCCATTTTCTTTGCACTAGCAGTAAATACATTTAATTTTTCTCTTAGACATGTCCAAAATCAACGCTACAATAATTACAAGTAATTGATATAATTCAAGAATCTAACCTTTTTATTAGTAAATTAAATCGACAAATGGGAACGACACAGACAAGAGTTCAAACGTCAGATTATAAAAGCTTCAGACGACAGCAGCACCAAAATCGTTCGAATGAAACTAAGCTGTCGGTCCCTGAGAATTTCATACTGCAGCCGACTATGTCACATGTTGGCCATGATGTCCGCTAGATGGCAATAATAGGCTTTTTACAGATATTTATATTACTATCTCATGAACCCTGCAATGTATCAAAATGGAACATACACGAAAATTTAAGTAAAATCTCTAACATATTCAATTAATTCCGTTGAGCCGTTTCGTAGTCTATTCCAAACAAAATTAAGGACAGACCACAATTTTTGAAACAGCCGTTTATGATTAGGCTCTGTATAAACAACAGTTTTCACTTAATTTTGGCAATTATATTGTAATCTCATATAAACACTTCAATTTTATTTATCGGCGCAGTTTATTTCTTGTCCCATCGGTCGGAACGTGTAATGAGTCTCCTTTTCACCTGAGGGAAGAGGCTGACGCCTCCGAAAATTTGAGAAGAGTTTAAAATATCCTGAATAGCACCACCGAGCTTCAATAATTGTACATAAGCCATCACATTTCACTCTTTCTTTTCAATATCTATTCTTTGGACATATAGAAGGGTCTTTATTTGTCGAGGCAGTAACAAAAAAAGCGAGATTGTGACTTGGTATAAAAACCGGAGCCCATATTTGTGATTTATGATTGGCAACATTAAAATTTCATTACCGTTCACATATTTGCGGCTTTTAATCCTTTCGTGATTCTAAAGCTGCTTCGCTTTTGGTCAAGTACACCTAAAAAACCGTTTCTTTGACATATATATCAGTGTCAGCGTACTTATTTATTTTAGAAGGCTCGCAAATTCTAATCATGTTTTCAAGGACGTACAAGAAATGGTTAAAACTCTCACCGGCTTTATCCTCCTCATTTCCTCCGAAATAATCTTTTAGTGTTTCCGATACGGTTTGAAATTTAAGACATTGGCTAACCATTTACACGACAATAAAGCACAGGTCAATTTTGCTATATCGAGACATTTGTTTCTCTGACATTTGGCACTTACGTGAGCTTGACGTGTACTAAAGTCCGTAATTGACGCAGTAAAAAATTTACTTGGAATATTATCAAAACTGAATTGTGTTATCGCCCCAGAATACAGTTGTGCCACCATAAACGTCTCAAACCTTTTCAGACACTTCAAAAAATAAAATTTTATTTTTATTAACACATAATAACCAAATTACAGGCGGAAATGTAGTTCCGCAGATTATTTTTTTTACATTTATTAACATTAGTTGGAGCTTCCGACTGTATTACGCATTATCACTGTAAAAAAACATATATATATATATATATATATATAAATCATTTTAAAATATTTACAATATTATTTGTCGAGAAAAATTTACACATATTTCACATCCCACCTTGGTCAAATGTTATTTATGTAAATATCACCTGACACCAAATATTCTATATAAATTTGTTTTATTATAAGAATTAATTAAGATATCCAAATTCGCCATTTTCACTACGAGCATTTACCGCTTTGTTTTTAAAAATATTCATTGCTTCCAATGTTATTAATTTGTAAGTTCGTTCACATTTGTTTAGAAAAATGCGTCAGTGATTGATTATCAAAAAATAATATTATCTTAAATTTATAATAATAACGAATACAACCGAAAGTTCCAATTACAGTATATATATATATATATATATATATATATATATATATATATAGTAGGAAGGACTACAGTTTGAGACTATTATTTTTTACTACGCAAAAATAATAAAATATTAAAAATAAAATGTTATTTTAATTAAAAGATCACTTCACGCATAAATTTGATCACTACTAGCGCAACATTGTTGTGACAAGGGTACGATAAAGCATACAAATTTGGTTCCTTTCAGTTTTAAAAAATATAATAAATTAAATAATTAAATAGTGATTGATATTCTGTCGTGCCAGCATTGAATAGAGACGCTGAGCGACGAGAGAATTATTGTCCTAGGTCAGCGATGAGTGTCTACTGTAGTCATCAAAGTAGTAGAGCCCTGAGTTTGCAGCCTCACTGTGTCCATTTGGATTGACGTACGTCATTGTGAAAGGTCTCATTGTACGCACAATTTAATGCTATTTTACGATATGTAAATGAAGGAATTTTTAAAGGTATTTTGTACTTCCGTTTTGGCGATAAAACTGAAAAAAGTAAGGGTTTTTTCTGTTTTATTCACATAGCTCGACTTTGAAAACTCATAGATTTCAAACCGTTGCTGTAAATGATCTGAAAGTTTAGCAAAAGACAGTGCAAACCCTTCCAAACCTATCCTCAGAGTTTAAATCATCTGTGCGTCTTAAGTTGTTTTAAATTAATTAAAAATGAGTAATGTCATTTAAAGAACCAGGAAAAACGACGGAGAATTGTCGGAGCGAGGCCAGCGGGCAGGGGTGCCACCCTACTTTACCCTCCCGTTCCAATAAACCTTTCCTTTCTCCCAGCACTTTTTAAAAGTTTTTACAAAGTTTCGTAGCGTTGCTACATCAATGAAGCTTACATTTATATATATGACTTTCAATCGCTACAAGGAAAACTTTGTCCTACTCCTCTGCGATGCGCTGTCAAAGATTTAGTAGAGGTTCACTAAGTAATTAATTTAGAAAAACGTAAGCTAACAACAGTAAACTTACAAACTAAAACTAATACCTACTATTTTCAGAGATAATTAAAATATACATTTAACAGATAAGTAAGACTAGTTGAATAATATACAATGTCTAAAACTAAACAATCTCTTTCGAATAATTTAATGAAATGAATTAACGACCAGATGAAGACACATATTTTGTTTAGTTTAATCGACGTTTCGTCATCATATTTAGGACTTCCTCGGGTAATGTTACTACAAAAGCTATAATTCTCCTAAACTTGAATAATTCTCCAATTATAATGGATTCAGACACATTTATCGGTCGTGCGTCCATTATATGTAGTTAAACAATTACCGCCTGTTCTTTCAGTAATTAAGTGAAATAAATTAATGACAAAAATATAATTTCTGTAGGAACATTACCTGAATAGGCCTATATATATATATATATATATGTTGAATAAATTAAAGTAAATAAAATCTGTCTCTCTGTCTGTTAGTCATCTTATTTCACTTAATTATAAGGAAAATAGACCTTAATATCTTTCGAAGTTTATTTCTTGAAAAATCGCGAATTACTTCTTCCATGTGTAATTTAAGTTGAGTGGCCAACATGGCGGACCCATTAAAACGATTTTGAGTAAACTTGGTTCTTTTTTATTATTATTTTAATTTTAAAAAGGTTATTCCGCCGGCAGCAACAGTTTTGGACAGCATCAGCAAAATGTTTGAAGCTATTAAGTGAGCTGAGGCTTTCCCGGTGTAGTTGATGCAGAAATAGTTCTCGGGTTTCCAATAGGGTGCATGTGCGACGTTTTCAGGCTGAAGATGACGACAGAGCACTTGGTCGTCGAAACGTCGCGTTTTCATCGCACCTGCACCCGAGTGGAAACCCGACAACTATTTCTGCTTCTTGAATCTACTTGTTCCAATTTTTGGGAAGATGTGAATTTAAAGAACGTCTACTGGATCTTTATTCGTTAAAGGTGAAGAAACTAGGCGTGTTTCGTCATCCAATTCTGAAGCGTTAAGATCGGAGGATTTCCCATCTGTCCAGACGTTTTCGAGAGCTTTTTGCGCTCAGGCGGTTTCCCCGCTTATAAAATTTTCCGCCGTAGTCGGTCGCTTGCCGTGCCTACCACCTACGGAGGTCTCCAGATAACGAAATGATTTTCTATAACAGAATGATCATCGATTTATTCTGGGAAATGCAGAAAATAAAGCTGCCAGAAGCCTTAATTTTGAAAAGGAGCGTACGCAAACGAGATGTACTCACGACGGTGTCGTAGACGTCGAGGCGCTGCCACGTGAGCCAGAACCTGGCGAAGCCGTGGTGCGTGTGCAAGCCCAGCAGCAGCAGCAGCGTCACCGACACGCAGAGCACGCCCGCCCCCGTGGCGGAGGCGGCCCGCCCCCGACGCCGAGCCAGCAGCCGCCCCGCCGACGGCAGCGCCGCCACGCAGACGCCCAGAGCCGCCGCGCGTCGTTGCAGCCGCGACACGCGCTCCGTGGCCTCGTCCATCCTCCAGAGCAGCCGCCTCCAGACTGCCTCCTGCCGCCCCACTCCAGGGCGCCCCCACCTCACGCGCTCCTCCTAGCACATGACCGCAAAACTCCTATTTGTTCACTTCTAACATTTGCCCTTTAATCGCGAAATATCAGATTCCTTGTTTCCTCGTCCTGGGAATGGGAACACATCTGAGTGTTGCGGTTCTACGAGGTGGAAACTTGTCCTAATAACCAGGAATCCTTAATATCACTGTTTTTATTCTAATAAAGAATATACTCGTCATTTACATAGCATAACTAAACAAAAGTGAAACATAAATCTTAAAATAAAATAATTCCAGAAATATCGTTTTGCTTGCTCTTTGAAGACAGGACCGTCAACAATAACACGTTCAATTTTAAATCACTCAACGCACCGTCTTAATTTGCTCAATTTTCTTTGCACAAGTTAAGCTGCTTTCGAAGGAAGAAAGTTAGTGCTGTTTATTCAACAGTAACGTTGCGACTCTTGATTGTCACACTCCAATTTTTTTTTCACATGTCAAGATTTTCAATGCCGCGGTTTCAACTTCTTCGCTGATCGATAGAACCTTGAGCTTTCTTCACTGAATGTCCATGCAATTTTATCCGATGAAGCTTTTCATTCTCAGTCTTATAAACCGCAGGTCAAAACGTGATTCCGTAAAATTTCCCAACATAAAACGTTTTTCGGGTGATTGATAAACGTTCATGGTTTCCATAAGAAAATATCGAGGAAGAAGGCAGTCAGAGGTGATTAGAATTGAAGATTAAGAAAATAGGGCAGAAATCAAGAAAGGAGTAAGACAAGGATGCATTCTGTCACCCATTCTCTTTAACTTATATATAGAACAAGCGATGAAGAAATTTAAAACGGAATTTAGGGAAGGAATCATACTGATAGGAGAAGAAATAAAGTCCCTACGCTTTGCCGATGATATTGTAGTATTAGGGGAGTTAGAAGAAGACTTGGAAGCGATAATAAATGGCATGAAAGAGTTCATTATGAGGATTAATAGAGGGAAAACAAAGGTGATGGAGTGTAGTATGGGAAACAGTGGAATAACAAAGGCTGTTAGATTGGGAAGGGACATTTTGAAGGAAGTTAAGGAATTCTGCTACTTCAGTATGATAGCACAGGCAAGGAAAGCTTTCGCGAAAAAGAGGAATTTACTTATCTCTCTATATATCTCTACTTCTCTCCCTATCCCTCTATCTCTCTAGATCTCTATTTCTCTATGTCTATCTATCACTTTATGTGTTTGACTACCTCTCTCCCTCTCTGCATTCAACTATCACTCTTTATCCCTATCCCCCTGCCTCTCCATCCCTCTAACTCTCTATCTCTATATATCCCTACGGGTAATATATGTGTGAATATTACGAAATCATTGCTAAAATGTTCGTATGGAGTGTGGCGTTTTATGGGTCCGAAACGTGGACGATAGGAGTTGCAGAAAGGATAGGAAATGTGATGCTAAAGGAGAATGCTAAAAATCAGATGGGTGGATAGAATCACCAACGAGGAAGTTCTAAGCAGAATAGAGGAAGAGAGAAGAATTTGGAGGACTTTCACCAAGAGAAGGGATAGATTAACAGGCCACGTTTTGAGACATGAGGCTCTTGTAAAATTATCATTAGAGGGAAGTGTGTGGGGTAAGAACAGAAGAGTGGGTAATGGGTGGAATAAGGTAAGCAGATTAGGAAGGGTGTGTTTTGTGGCAGTTATGCGCAAATGAAAAGGTTTGCGCTAGATAGGTTAGCATGAAGGGTTGCACCAGACCAGTCTTAGGACATTGTTTTCATATCCTTTTGGTTTTCAGTCCTTTAGAATTCAAGAGCTATTGTCTGTAATTACGTTCAATATATTAGTGAGTGTATGGACATAGTTCCTTCTGGCCACAGCCACCCCAAGAGACTTGCTCGTTGTAGCCAGGTTTGCCCGCTTTTTGTCCGGCTCACTTTATACACAATGATTTCAACTGAAGAAATAAAATTCGCTACTTTCAAACGGTTTCTCGTTATAACCGCGTGTTCAGTGTAATAGTTGAATTGTATTAATAGCCTAACACAGACTGTACAACTATTTGAAAATTAAATTAATACTCTACAAAATTCAATTTCAATTGGCAACTTCTAATTTTATTTGCACTTATATACACAATTATTTTAGAAGGACGAAGACGACAATCCTTTTTTGAAAACGCCAACATTTTTAAAGCGACGATCTATTTCAACTTCTTCACTGATTGAAATACATTAGAGCGTTTCTTGTCTCAATGTCCATTAAAGCTTAACTGAAGTTTTTTTTTCATTCGCAGTCTTATAAAGAGCAGGTTGAAATGTTTTTCGGCGTATACAAAGACTGTTAAACATTCATTATTTCCATAACATTTTTGTGTCAGTCTTTATAGACCTCGGAAGGTAATGCCACAATAAACAAGTCACAATAAACACGTAGAGGCATGTCTGTTGTATGTGTGGTACTTTTAAATTATGTACCGATTTTTATTTGAAAAAATAACAAAACATTATTTTTTCCACTGCTGTTTAGATACTTGTCGTAACGGGAAACCAGTTATTGTATGCCTTCTTCAAAGAAAGATGCCGCTTTTGGCAAAATCCAAATATGCGCGTTATTTCACACCATCATCGTCGTTTCCATCAAGGAAGATTTTCAGATGAAAATTTATTGGCTCCAAATTCGAGCTGTAGGGAGGGTTATCGAATTGTTCCTAATCAAATGATGCGATCAGATCTTTAGTTTGTCTGACGCTTTGTGACCGAGAGTGGTTATGAATCAAAATTATTCAACGCGAAAGCGTTGCCTGTGCAAATACCCATTTTTTTCCATGTAAGTAGTTCAACTAGGTGCATTACCAGGAACTTGGCAAATTCGCCCTGCGGTATTGGTTTGTCATTACAGTAGGGCAAGTAACTGTTATGGTTGAAAATGTTACATGGATTGATTTGGATTCATTTATATGAATTCGTTACTTTTTGAGCGACTACGTAATTTTATTTAAATGGGTGCTATATTAGTGTAGCCGACGGATTCATCAGAAATCTGGTTACAGCCGTTACACACGAAGTTCACCATTTAAAAATTTGTGAACTCTAAATAGAAGGAATTTATATACTGCAGTTAAAGAAGGTCTGAACCGAGCAAGAGAATTCTCTTACTAGTAAACAGGAAAGCAGGGGCAGAAAGTTTTCTTTCACGCAAACTCCAAAACGACGTGTAAACATATTTACGTTTTCTCCGCCGCACGCAAACGTCAGACGTCACAAACAAGTTCACTTACTCTTCACAATTCACGACCTTGTTACGATGAAATACCGCACGATTACTCACATTAATATTATGTGTAATGGTAGGATGAATGGATATTGCCCATATTGACTGGAATATCAAGCGCAGTGGAGCAATTCCCATGTTACTTGGCACCTGTAATAGTTCCATGACATCCAGCCACTGTATTTTGTTTCATTCATTTCACATCATGATGGTGCTAATAAACATATACAACGACTGTCTCTAAATTAATTACTTCCCCCAGTGATAGTTGTCCCCTTCCTTAACCCGGAAAATATGCCCTCTTACTTAACAATCTCTGCTCTAGGGAAAATCTATGAAAGGGTCATTCTAATAGGCGCCATAAGACCAGAACAGCAGCTATCTTGGCGTAGTGAGGATGATCACGGGCAAGACTTTCATCAGGAGATTTCAGCTGTGGGAGAGAGAAATCAAAGAAAATGGAACCCTACCATGCTAGCCATTGATTAGTGGACCAACAGGAGGGATTTTAGAGAGGTGAAATGCAGCAGGGAACCGTCCTTTCTCAGTTTCTAAATGAGTCAGAATATTTGAATATTGTGTACAAAGTATTTAGAAATGTTTGATATTTTAACGTTGCGTGATGGGGAAAATCCGATTTCATATTTGAATTAAGGAGAAAATGTACTATAAGAATAACATATTTACCTCCCTGAGACAAAAAAATTGTGTAATTAAGAGTAAAGTATTAGTATTTACAATGCACATGTAGAATAAAAATATTCGCTGTAAAACAACGCTGATGAGATGTCCATAAATATGAAATAATTGTGTATAATAATGGGGAAGCAAATGTGTGTACATTATATATATATAAAGCTAGCGTCCGATGATAGTTAGTTTGTAAGTTGTTTGTTGTTAGCTCACTAAAATGCAAATTTTGATTTCAACAATTTCTGGTAAATTTATTTCTATTAGTGTTTTCCTTAATTCCATTGTCATATTTATGGTTAACATTGTTCTTATATAACTTTGCTTTTTAATTTTTTTTTATGCTTGGGGTGGTAATTTTGGGGATTGCCTACGGTGGTGAGAACGCGGAAAAAACACTTAATTTTTAAATTTAAGTTGTGTTTCAAGGTGAAAAAATTCTCTCAGCTTTATTACGTTCCTCTGAAGCACTGACTTTTACTGCAAACTTTCCAACGGCCCAACGAGAAATTTTGCACCCATTTCGCTTGATACGGGTGATAACATATGTAAATATTATTGGGAGTTTGGAATCCTACAGCAAGCAAACTCTATCCGTCTGCATCGCGCGTGATCTTATCTATGTAAATAAAAGGCAATGCAAGCATTTTTTGTGTTATAAACACAGGATACGTCAGGGTTATTATAAATAGCATAGGAAGGGGGATGTGGAAGGTAATACAAGGTAGTTAAGGATTGAATAGGCCCCCGAGTTGTAATTTGAACGTGGTGCAGGGATAACTCTAGAGAAACCTGCATCAGGTAGGTCGGACGTTTGACACTACTCTCATGCCCTTCCGATAACAACGAACAGAGCTTGTTGAAGGAACGCAAAAAAACCCGTCTCCATGCCTCGACCAGATTTCGTGGGGAGCAGCTGGTCGACTGGTCCAATTGGATCAGTAAACAACTCTTATATTACGGAAATGGTCTGCGACCCCAGAATATATACAGCCTCGGCCTCTGGAAGAGGGGGGGGGGGTAGGAGTACTTATTTGAACCCAAAGTATGCGTACTGCTCCTCAGTTTATATAACGGGCCTTTCAAACAAACTGCAAGTAATGCCATTCACTCGATTGCCGTAAAATTTGTTGTACTAAGCGCAGATCTTTCGAAGATTTAGGATTCTTCCTTCCCTACTTTCAGACTAAGAAACGTCCGGCATCAGTCATGTGCTGTAAGTCTTCACGTTTGTTCCTTATCATTTCTTATACCATTCATCCAATTAACCACGAACATTTGGTATTGTAGTGCTCTCCCCCAGAGATGGTTTCTGACGATATTTTGAAGATATAGGTTCTTTTGTCTCCCCCTCCCCCTTCTTTCAGGCTAAAAAAGCTCCTAACCTTAAGACAGGATAGTCTGCCAAGAGAGATGTTTATCCGCTGCCTGCGAGCGGCGGCAGTGACGCCGACATTCTCGAAAACAATTGAAAATATCAAAACTTAAATAAAATGTTAATTATATTTAAGCATTATTTCACGTTTGACAAGCTAGGTCAGGGTAAACACATTATTTCAGACTAATCAGACCGAAGAGAATATATCTGTCAGGGGTCATATAATCCCTAAATGTAACCAATCTTTTATTTAAGTAATAATACTTTTAATTCATTAATAAATATACAAAATGTTTTGTAAGTCACAGGGCAGATAATTGAGGTAGGTTATGTAAAGACCAGGGCCGCACAAACACAAATTTATTTTTGTACATGTATATATGTATCTACACACATTATTTAGCGGTAATCAGACCGAAGAAACGGTTCAAGTATCTTTTACTTATGAATATAATTGACTGTTTCTGTGTATTTTTCTGTATGTGTGTTTTTATTTAAGGTACAGTTGATATCTTGACTCGGTTAAGATGCTGAATCGTCGCGATGGTCATGAATATCAACTCTCAGAAGGTAGGGGGTGTGAAAAAGTAAATTGTCAAAAACGTGACTCTCTCGCTGATGGCTTAATCAGGTGTTGACAAAGAGATTAGTGTCGCCAGGCACCCAGCTGGTTATAGATAATCTTCGAGGGCTGCATGATCTAGGAACTCAAATTGAATACTGTTTGATTGTCTACAGTACTAAAGATAATTGGTGAGGGAATAGAGAATTTCAAAGTTGTTGGTAAGCGTGTCTGTGACCTGTGACGTGGTCGGGAATGTTTACGTGTGGCCATGGTTAGTTCCCGGAGGCACATTTGTCGACATGGATTTGCCTGAGTTGCCCACACGGATCTGCCTGCTGGGCGACGCCATCAACGACTCCCGCCTTATCAGCGAAGTCAAGGTTCGTAAAATACTTTTTATATGTTTAATTAATTCAGTGTCTTATAAAGAAAAGGCCGAGCTTCGCTAGCATTTCTGCATGAACATCTCTCTCTGCCTTTTCCAAACTCTTCCGAACTCTTTATGCTTTCAGTGGAAATGGCATTTTATTTTAAATTCTACTCTGTTCCAATATGTATATTCCTACAAGGAACTAATGGTTGGAAATTTTGACAAAAATTTGTAAAATTACGTAACAAAAGATTTTTTAGCTATACCTAATTTACTCTATTAAATATTAGTAATATGTATATATGGAATAGCGCGATATAGTAGGAGTTCTGATTGAGTGGCAAAGAAGTAGCGCACTGCATATTATTCCAAACTTAAAAACAATTTAATGCAAGAGCCCCTTGCGTGACTGTTCAATAGACATATTTCCAACTAAAATATGTGTTGTACTGAAGGGTACACACACCGTTTTCACATTGAGTGGTTAATGCTCTACATTGAAGTTTATTTACAAAGCATTTGCCTTTCCTCCTATTTTTCGTTTATTTCTTATAAAAATATATATTTTTTTCGTATAAAAACTTTTATCATACAGATTATTAGTTAGGCCAATATCGTTACATTATATACAATATTTTAAAAAAATCATGAAAATAAGATATGGTATATAATTAACATGGTTGCTTGAGGGTAGGTTAATTCGTTGGATTAACCTACTTTATCCGAACGGGTTAGGTTTAATTGTATCTGAGGGGCATATGACGTGGGTGAACTGATTTTTGGAGGATTAATGAGGATGTGGTCTGCGGGTTAGGGTGTGCCTGAATGAAATATTTTTTATCTTAGGATTATTAGTTTGGTTCAATAATTGTTCCAGTGTATATAAGATTAAAATGTATTTACAAAATTATAATGTATATAATTCACTTGTAAACATGAAGGTAGGTTAGTCCATTGATTTGCCTACTCTAGCAGATGGGTTACGTTGTTTTATTTTTATCCGTGTGTATCTGAGAAGCATAGGTTGTGGGTGGGCGACGATTGGAGGACATATGAGGATGTGGTCTGCGGGCATGACGGTAAGATGGATTAGGCTGTGCCTGAAGAATAAGACCGATTGGGATTTTACTTTTCAGCTGACAAGCGTAGAGGTGGGGGAGTTTTGTCGTGGAGTTGTTGGATAGTGGGGTTCGGCTGTTTGAGGGCGCTTTTAATTAGAGAGGTTATGGATTAGGTGATTACAGAGTTTTCTTTGGGAAGTTTGACGTTACGGTGGATGACGGAATTTGAGGTACCAGTGAGAGTTTGTAATGGTGCACAGGATTGTTTGGTTTGAATTTTGGCTGCTGATCCACCTTAAGGACGAGGCATAGGACCAGGTGGGTTGTATTATGGAGAGGTATAGGAGGCGTTTTATGCTGGTGGTAACAGGGGCTTTTCTGTTTGAGGGGTTATAGGGTTCTGAATATATGATTGATTTTGGACTGGAGAAGAGTAATGACGTTCCTCCTATGATATACAAGTAGATTGATATGAAATATACAAACTTAAAAAATAAGTAAAATAAAATAGACGAGTATTATGATGCATTTTTATCATCTTATTGCAGGAGATGACTCTATTATATTATTTTAAAACAATTTGACCGCATTTTAATACTCCACATAAATTTTGGATATGTGCAAATAACACAATTATATGTACAATTCATTGAAAAAATTCGGAGCTTTCGGCTGTACGGGCATAGTAGGAAAGCGGTAGAAATAATTTAATTAGAGGCCATAGCAGGTTCAAGTCCTCAACAAATGTGAAATGATGTAATTAGATATCTGTAAATTTTGCAGATGACTGTTGAGCCGAAAGCTCCGATTTTTTTTCTTAATAAAATGTACATAGGATTCTGTTGTTTGCACATATAAACAAAACTTATAAGGACTGTTAAAGTATGCTGATATTTTTTTTGTACTCAAATGTATTTAAGTTACTATCTGGACAAATGAAACCGAAAATTTAAATTTTATTTTTCAGAAATTTAACGTCTCTACAATATTTGCCTCGGCCGAATTTTGTTTGAATGACTCTAAGAGTGAGACAGTTTTTATTATGAAGAGATTTGAAGGGCCAATATTCAATGAACTGAAACATAAAAAAAGGTATATTCAAATTTATTTTTTGATTACTTGTGATACTTTTACTAATTAATATCACATAAGTTATAAAATGAGATATGTTATATCTTGATATGTAAGAGGATTTCTTTCGTGAAAATGTTAATGTATTATAGACAATCCCGAACTTACAAATTTTATAACGCCTGCAAGAGAGTATTACATCTTACAGTTATAGGCATATAAAGGAAAAAATACTAGTCTACAGAAGTATTTAAATTTATTCCGTTTGATGCATGTATTTCTTTTTTTTTATTGAGGTTATCAACAAATTTCCTTTATTTCAGTTTTCTCCTAGGACCAACGGCTGTGAGAGAGCTGGTCATGATGAATCAGCCTCTATTGAAAAGGCCTCGTCCCACATATTGTTTAAGTATGAAAGGATTATCCATATGTTTGGCGGGATTTCCAGATGTAGATGAGGCGGTAAATATCAATAATTTTACCAAGCGACAATTTTTTTAGTAATGAAACAACTACATTGATTATACGGTGCCTTGTCGTAGATTCTCAGTTTGATGAAAGGCTTCGAAATGAATTTTCTTTAAAATAAACTCCCAATTTTGTCTGACACAACTGCTACAGACTTTTCTGTTCGGTCCTCCAGTCAAAGTATTTGAACACCCCGCTTTAATGCTGGGATTGTGAAACTGCATAAAACTGTTGGATTAGATCAAAAGTAAATCTTTTTTTATTGGATTGCCACCACTGCATTGCTTATTTCTATTTGTTTAGCTTAGGCTAAAAAGATATTAACAACAAATAATCAACAACAAATAACAAATGCTGAAATCTTGCAAATTATTTTTTTGTCTAACATGCATTTTAATTCTTTTCTTAACCTGATTTGAAACTCTTACTTTTTTATGTCAACAGGTGGTTTATAAGCAGACAAAACACTGGTTAAATATCAAATTTACAGTACTAATTTTATTTCTACTTTCTAATTGATTTTTTTTTGTTCCTTGATAGTAACTATGTACATTTCTTTTCTTACTCACTGGATTCTTAAAGTTACTTGGAAACATGTCATTCTGTAACTTAAATATAAACATGGAATCAAAAAATAGTTGCTGCCATATATCTAACCAATTTAATTCACTTACTATAGCCTTAACACCAGCATACCCATTTCAATCTAAAAATATTTCTCATTGCTCTATTAATTGCTTTACCCCATTACATACAATATAGTTCTACAGTACTGCAACTGTGGTGTTACCAAAGTTTTGTGCACAAATTCTTTTGCTTTGCTGGACAATATCTATCTTATTATTACTAGGAGAACTACTTTATGGCCAATGTATTAAAAGTAAATACCACATCGGGTCAGGCTTTTAAAAACACAGCGTTTTTGTGGCCATTTTATGCATCTGTCAACAAGCTATAGACTGGTAGAAAATGGCCGCAGAAACGTTGTGTTCTTAAAAGCCTGCCCCGGTCATCTAAATTATTCACCGGGAAAGGCTATGTTCATTAAACACCACATGTTTATTCCATTTTAACCTAATTTGTTTATTATAATCCCATGACATTTAAAGCCATTTACAAATTCTACAAGAGTACAGTCTATATATACAATAACTTATCAGACATTAATAAAGTTTTTCTTTTTTATTATCTTTATTTCGTCACATAAACTACTACGGTTATTAGCAACTGTCATAGGGAACTTGTTTTCTTGTTAGCTGTAATTGTTTCACAGTGTGAAAACCCACACAATGTCCTTGCCCATGCCAGGATTTCAACCCGGGATCTCTGTGATTCGAGCAGCAATTCTGACCACTATACCACATAAGGTAGGCTCCAATTCCATTCTTTATTAACTTATTTACCAATCTGTCTATTGTTTCAAATCCTATTTAGATCTAAAAATACTACCACAGTTACACTTCTCATTACTCTCTCTTCCACTGTTGTACCACAAACTGAAGAGCAGATTCAGTAGGATTTTCTCTAAAACCTGATTTGATAATCAATTAACACATTATTATCAACTAGAATCTAAATTTTTTGAACAAAATGGATTAGCTCACTATTTCTAACACCAGAATCAAATTTAAAGGATGAATATCGCAGTTGTTTATACAGTTTCGAACTTTTTTGATGGTAAAAACACTTGAAACTTTTAATAAATCCATCAAATGACTTATTTGTCATACTGACAACTTCATTCCTCTAAATGACCACAACCTCTTTAACCACTGAGTAGACAATAGTCCCTCACATACAGAATTTTTCAGAATTTGTTCTAATTTTTCCCATTTTCCATATTTTAAACTTCTATTTCACTGATGGCAGTTTCACTCCATAATGCTGCAATCTGTTGTACACACTAAAACTGACCATGTCATGTCTTCCACACTTTGCTTGGACTGGAGAAATATAATGTGTACAGCTTCTTTTCAATATCTGCTGGATCATTCTCAATTTCATCCCCAAAGCAAAGCTGATTTAATTCCATCCAGTTGACTAATGAGGCTGTTTAATGTCCTCTATGGCCATCCACATATTTTATTATAACCTTCTCTAAGTTTAATTTCTGTTGAAGTTATTTTTTTGGGATGATGATGGTTCATAATTATTAATCGTTAAAATTCTATATTTTTCGCTGCTACTCCCTCTCCCTATATGCATGCTGCCTCTCTGTATCGTAGCAAGGCACAGCCCCGAGTTCATATTATAATGTATTTTAGAACTATGCGACAATTGTTGATCTTTAATATTTTATATTATCTAATCATGTACACAACTATTATGTGAACTGAAAAGCTATGATTACTAAATTGATGTGATTATTAATATTATGATTTTTTAGGATAACATAATGACAATGATAAAGTATATGTGTGGGAGTGTATACAAAGAGAGTTACAACATGTCACACTTGGTATCGCAGACTTGTCTGAGTGAGAAGTATCGCTATGCTGTTGTATATGAGAAACCAATTATGTCCAAAGAATGGGTTATTAGATGTTGGGAGAGGAGACACGAAGTTGGATTCAGAGCAGACTCCATTGACATGGTGAGATTTATAGTATCTGAAGCTATAGTTTTAAATTAACTTGTGCTTATTGCTAATTACCATTTATTTACAGTACATTTGATTTTGTACTTTGTTTTATAAATTACATCATACAAAGAACTCAAGCTTAATGTAATTTTACAGTGCATCTAAACAAGTTACTTCATGACTAGCATGCCTTCATTAATTTGTCCTTAATTCATAAACATTGTTTTGGGAAGTCTTTAATGAAGTAAAGTTTAAGACATGGCTCATTAATGAAAAGACCATTTCATGAGGAAAAATTCAATTATATGTTATGTTAAACATTCACTAGTGGTGGTAATTAAATGCATTTATACATATCAGGTGTATTGAAAATGGTTTGTAGTCAGAGGTGAAAGAAGCAGTTGAATTATTAGACTGATTTGTTTGTCAGTAAAGCACAACATGGCTATTAGTACACTGTAAAAGTCTGTGCTTTTGTTTTACTTTTCATAGTACTTTGAGATTACAGCATGTTTACTGTGCTTCCAAAATATGTTAGATATCATAAAGACTCAAGAAACATTTTTATACATTAGCAGAAAATTCATTCTTACATTTTGCATACAGAATGTTGATTTTGTGTAGCATTTCTAATGCAAAAACTTGCAAATGATCTTCATTTCAGAAAAATTAATTTTGCAACTATGAAATATTTTACCATGTATTTTTAACATTTTCCCTTGACATTCCTACATTTAAACTTTGTATAAGAGCAGGCATAGTTAAGTTAAAGTATAAATAAATGTAAATAGTTTCATTCAAAATTTTATTTTATTGATAATGCAGAATTTAGACACTGAACAGTAAATTTGTTTTCAGCTTTCATTCAAAATGAAGGTGCTTAGTGGATTATATATTTCCTTTAAAAATTTTTCTATTGAAGAAACTGAAGATATGGAAAGAATACTTAAATGCAATGGAGGTATTTCAGTGGAATTAATTGACTCCAGATGTACACATGTGGTAAACTTAATTTAAATTATTGAAAATTTAGCTATATAGAATAAACATTTCATTATCTATTTTAAGTTTTTGTAAAGTTTTGAGTACGCACTTTATATCTGTTTCATTATTCCAATTTGATGTAATTTTACCAAATGGTTTCATATATGTAGTATTCAGAAAAATTATACTCAGTCTTGCTATTTAATAACATTATTCAAATGACGGTGTATGAATAAAAGTTTAGTAAACTGGCCAAACCATCTGACAACTTTTTAATACTTTGCATCCCTTATTGTGATAGTAATTTTCCACCAGTTTAAAGGAAATTTAAATAATTATCATTATATTCAGTACTGGAAAATCACAGTTAGTATAATATTGGTGAATTAAATCAAACTCTGGATGCATACATTTGAAGCTTATCAATAGTCCACAAAGTGGTTTTTATCTTAACTTTTGTTAAGTTCTACCATTGTAGCAAAGTTTAATTGTATGAACTAAATAACTCTGTTTCAATAAATGCAATAATTCTTTCATTGCAGGTGATAAATGAATATGATTACAAACCTGAGGACTTGGATTTACTTCCTAAGAAAGCCTTCTGGATGAAGAGTGTTTGGTTTTGGAAGAGCATTCAGTTTAACATAAAAATAGTGGAAGATGATTATTTAATAAATGTGTGTATCTAATCCTAACACTTTTAATTACTCAAGTAATTGCTACTTAAAGTCTAAAGGTGTTGTCCGAAATTAACTCGTACGTCTAATGTTTTGTAAATTGTTTAGAACATTTTCGGTACACTTTATCATAATATAAAAACAATGGTTGACTTGTGTAAAATTTTTAAAAAATTTTAATTTTAAATCAACCTGCTTAATTTTATCCATGGTGATACCAACTTCATATTTTAGCGCCAAAATTGCAACATATTGTTGATAAATTCCTCGTCAAAATATTTTGGAATAATTTTCTTCGTTATAAATGAAGTACATGACAGTAAATCAAATTATTTGTGTTAAATAAATTTGTGAAGATATTTAAGTAAACAAGTGAAAAAATTTTATTTGACCAAAAAACTAGATTTGAAATATTAAATTCTTGTGCACATGATATTTTTAAAAAATGGCTTCAATAACTGAGGTTCTTCAAGCATTTCTTACTTTAACTTGGAATTATTTAATAATACACCTTGTATAAAGAAAATTCTTACTATGAAGGATCACCACAACTGTATCATACTTGCCTGTAAACAGAATTTCTGATTTATATTAAAATTTGTATATATGCTAAATTGTTGTAATTATTTATGTTAGAAGGAATTGCAAAACTTAATTTTTGACCTCTCATTCAAAAAAGAAAATAAGTCACATTATAAAGAAAATACTGTTTAAGGACTTTAAGTGTGAACACATAACTAATTCCTAAATTTATGCTCATGATTATGGAGTAAAACATTATACCTCACTACTTTTACAAAAAGTGCAGAGGAATTGTTTGTGCAAATGGATCATTCACTTATAATTTTGAGAAAAATAATAAATTAGTAATAATTCAACACTAGTCCTAAAGTTTTGAAAATTACTTTTGTGTACAAAGGTTGACAACTCTGCTAAAATGGAGCTTCAAAATGTTGGCTTGTGTGTACAAGAAACAAAGTGTTTAAATAGCACAAATTACTCCAGAGATTCTGGAGTCTGTACTGAAGAAAGTTACAATATGACATTCCGTAAGTAAACATGTTGAGGTTTGTATTATACATTTATAGTTGCATAATACTATGGAAAATATCATTGATGATCTGCTACTGAAATGCTACATTGCATTAAATATAAATTAAAAAAAAAATCATTTTCTCCTTCATAATGAATGTGATAAGCCACAGAAATCTTTAATAAATATGGTAAATTTAGCTTTCCTATTAGGGTTCATAATTGGCTAATGAAATGC
The DNA here is from genome assembly GCA_034510155.1 of Eucriotettix oculatus. Classification (NCBI taxonomy): domain Eukaryota; kingdom Metazoa; phylum Arthropoda; class Insecta; order Orthoptera; family Tetrigidae; genus Eucriotettix; species Eucriotettix oculatus. Next base: position 70,137,582 of record CM067380.1, read on the forward strand.
TTTGTAACTTTCATATTCAAGTAATACTATAATCTTGTGATGGAGGATTTAGGTACTTTATGAACCTTATTGTTTCAGCAAAATTCTCCAGTGAATATAAACAGACTGAACGCAGAAATGTTTTCATAGAGCTATACGAAACAGAAGTTGGCTATGTTAAACTTTTGGATATTCTCCTAGAGGTTAATATCTACACATTTTATTTTAAATTAAGTTGGGGTATCTCGTTAAACAAAAATTCTTCATTTAATTACTTGATTTAATGTTATGAATAGAAATAAGTTTTCTTTCATTAGTTTTACAATTGAATATCAAATACAATTTCTCACAAATATGAATGTTTGTAACTTTTTATCCACAGATGAATGATAACTGTTTAAATTATGGCAATGAAATGCTCACTAATTCTGAGGTAAACATTATTTTTGGTAGCTTTCATTCCATAAAGAAGTTGCATGATAATTTATTGTGGGACTTGAATGCATTGTGTGTTCACTGGAAAGAAGAATGTGAAATTGGAAAAGTATTGCAAAAATTTGTGAGTATGCAGTAAGCTACTGTAAAACTACTGTAAAATTTGTCTTATTTCTTCAGATTACTATTTGTGTTTATACTGTACATAATGCCTTAATTCTATGGAAGTTGTCATTTAACAGAAAAATTTCAATTAAATGGAACTCTAAAAGATTATTTTAGACTTTGGGTTTTTACTTTATTTCCTGGAAGGGAAAATGTTTAATAGTCTCTGGGTTGAAAGAAAGTGTAACCTGGTGAAGTTATCACAAGTTTTTTTTTCAGATATCCAAAAAAATATTCAGCAAGTTACATCATTTTGACTACAAAACTAAGTTTCTACTTGGCTCATTCATTTGCAAATTTGTATTTATATAAAATATAAATAATTTAATATAACTGATGTTATTTTATCAATATTCATTCTATTTTGCCGAATAGTGCAGGGGAATTCTTGGTGCATACACACCATTCATTGAGAATTTCGAGAATATTAACAAAACGTTAGTAAGTTGCAGTAATTCAAGACCAAGATTCTATGCTTATTTGCAACTAAAAAAACTTGAATCAAGGAAGCAACATTTAAAAGACATAATCATTAGACCTGTTCAGAGGCTTCCTAGTATGGTGCTGTTAATAAAAGGTATTAAATCAAAAACTATTAATTCAATATTAAACACTGTATATAGTCATATTTTCATAAGAAATTAAATTTGTGAAATGTAATTCATTTAATTATATTAGATTTAATTAACTATGAAATTATTTGTTTACAAAGTTAACACATCAATGTTCAAAATACTTATTTCAAGTGAATGGTGAACACTTTCCAAATTCATAATTTTGATTAAGATCATTTTGTTTTCAGGATTAATTGAGAAAACAGATAAACATACTGCAGATTATGAAGACCTGAGTCTAGCTAAGACACAGCTTGAAAATTCGCTCAAAGAGTTAAATTCTAGAAAGGACCAAATTGACAATTACTATAAACAATTTCAAATATTTAATGCAATATCAAATTCTCCAGTAAGTAATTAACAATTATAACAATATAATATTATTTAATGTATATATTATAATATTTATATTTTGTATTCAGAGTACTGTTCTTTCTTCTACAAGGCAGTATATATTGAGTTTTGGAGCAGTTCAAATGGAAGGTGATATTGGTAAACACAGAGACTGTGTGTTCATATTTCTTTTTTCAGACCTTCTGCAGGTATGTTATAAATGAAATTGTCTGTTTAAAGAATGTTTACTCATATATGCAGAAGATAGATAAAATTTTGATATAATTTAAAGATTTGAAATTTTATGAATAAAAGCTTCAGCATATTAATTCAGTATTAGATTTTTTGTCTTTAACATTTTGAAGCAATGACTAATTTACAGGTATGCAAGTTAAAGAAAGGTTTGCATCCATTTAATGACTGTAAGAGTGCAGAAACTCTGATGAAAAATCATGACACTCCTTTCAAGCATCTTCAACTTATTTCAATTACAGATATTAAAATGTTAATAGACGTGGAAGATACAAATGGTACACCGATTAACTTCAACTTATACTTCAGGTTTTAAATTATGTATAGAGTTCCAGATGTAGTGATAAGCTAAGTTTTTATTATTATTATTATTATTATCATTATTATCATCATTATCATCTGTAGTAAAAGTTTCTCAGTTTGTATGCTGCTCAGTCATTCACTTGGTTTTAGAGACACTCTATTTTTATCAAATAGTGAAATAAGAAATGCATTGATGTTACTCCCACATTTCACATAAACAGACACACAAACAGAGACATAAATATGCTCTGAAAGTTGGACTGAATGAAGTAAGGCATTGCCTGCAATGTTTCACCTTGTGTTTTCCTCTGAACCTACTTATCCTTTCAGTTTACTATAAGCTTGCTATGGTTAAAACTTTAGATACACACTACATGGACTTCGGCTAACTCACTGTTAACCCACATTTTTACCGTGTAGTCTTTCCTTCTATGGCATGCAATATACTAGATACACAATACCTAGTTTGATGTGGAAATTGGGTAGTTTCAAAATCTTGAGAACTGGTGATAAATATTTAAATTATACTCAAACAGTAAACCTTATTTAGTATGGATTAGCAACTGTTGTTGTTGCTAGAACTCATTGAATTACTAAATTACATGCATGTATACTTTTACTAACAGTTTTTATTGTTAAATATTTAAATTTTTGGATTTTAGGTATAAAAAATCATATAGTTATTGTAGTGAAGGTAAAATCAGACTCAGATTTTAAAAGATACATTTTTCAATTATTTGAAGACGTTAATAAAACAGAATTATTAGAACAGCTTCACAAATACTTGTCTTTGAATTATACAAGGAATGAGGTAAGAATAATTAAATTCAGTAAAGTTGCTATCAATTACTAAATAATAACTTCTTGTATGTTTGTAGTTATGCCTTAATAAAATATGTAATTATTGCAGAAAATTGTTTTAGTATATGCTGCATTTGTGAATTAATTAATCCATAAGTATACTATAATAACAATTTATTGCATTGATAATTTCTTGCCATTTTCTTGCTTGTGTGTGTCTCTTTCTGGAGGTACTGATACAAAATATTTCTGTGAATAAAAATTGGAAAATTATGAAACATTTCACAATTGCAGTTAGATAAATACTTGATAATTTTTCAATTTAAACTTTATCATCAATAAGGGAGAAAATACACTCCAAATATTGGCCATACTATTCACTTACATTGTTAGAGGTTGATGTAGCAATATTTTTTCTCTGGTTATACATTTATCTTGAAGATATGATAGTATGCAAATATATTTTACAGTTCATAATTGAAAAGCAAAAGGCTGACCTATCTGGTATTAAGTTATGTGCAACTCCACTCACCAAAAAGTAAGCTATATTCAATTTATTTAAATTAATTATACTAAATTCCTTCATATATAGTTACAATGTACTTGAATTCTTTTTTGCAGATTTATTAAAAATGTTAAAAAAATTATAAAATAATTGGTGATTTAAATGATATTAATGTAAAAAATTATGTAAAAAAGTTATATTTTATTTAATTGTCATTTAATGACTGATTCTGCAGGCAAAAGAGTTACAAAAATTTACTAGCCAGCTTCATAAAAAATTGTATTATATATGATAATATATGTAAGATGCTTTGTTACAGCATCAGATTTTATTTATAGTTTTGTAATAATATTGTCAGAAAATTTTATATTAAAAAAATAAAATTTTAAGTTTTTTTATTGCAATGCCTAGCCCTCTCACAGAAATATGTGGATGTGTGTTGTTGGTAAAAATACCTAATTGAAATGTTTGATTAATTTTTTATATTTCAGTTCTTTAGCCCAGGAGCCCTATTCAACCCTTGGCTACCTGCTCTACCTTCCAAATCCCTCCCTCTTCCATTCATTCCTACTGTATTATAGGGGAGAACCAGCAAAGTGGATAGCCCTCACATAGCCTGTCTTTCTAAAAAAATGATTTAAAAAAGCATACAGAGTATGTGGATCACTAATACAGAACCCAGAGGAGTTCTGGAAAGTCCATCAGGCTAACTTCCTCTTACTGGGTCTTCATCCCTCCCTTGGCCCAAGACTAAGCTATTTAAATGATGTCTCCCACAATCTAAGCATGACTTTGAGCAGTTTGAGGGTTGAATCTGGGTCACAGACTTATGGCATGTGGAGAGTTATTCACAGAGCCCATTGATCCAGTCGGCTAGCTGCCCCCTCCACCCACTTTGATAGATTTGTGTTTTTTGCGTCCCCACTACAATCCAGTCTCCCCTCATCAGAAGGATATGGAGTAGTACTAAATCCCAACATAGTATTGTAGGGTTATCCCTACATCACTTTTAGGAGAATCACCTGGTAGGACCCTTAAACTATTGCATGGGGCCCTTGTTAACCCTTGGTTACCTTGATCTATCCACAACACCCCACTTTTCCATCCCTTCCTGTGCTGTTGAGGGATAGTAACCAAACCACACAACCCTCACAGAGCCTGTTTTTCTAAACAAAAGTGTAAGCATACATTGCCTTTTATTTATATACATTTACTAGACATTTGTATCACACTTAGTAACATTCACACATGCAAGACAACTGAGTGACGATATAAGGAAGAAACAGTAAAGGCGAAAAGGGACAATAATGAACAGCTCAAAACTTGTAACAGAAAATGACTAGGTCATGGCCTGAACAAGACCAGTTAACGAACTGGCGAAGGTCAGGAATTTGCTAGTTCATGAACGAAAGTTCTCAATTCCAGTAAACTATCTGCTCGGTTCTTTTATCGAAATTGTTCTTTTGAACTAGTTCAGTCGTTTCACTATTTATGCACCAATGTGAAACGTGCGCTGTGGGAAAGAGGGAAATAGAGTTAATCGAGATGTGGATATGAAGGAGGGTACATAAAGAGAAGAATGAATAAGTGCTGGGAAGGCAAGGAAAAGTAGTAGTTGTAGGAAATCCTGTAACAAAAGCAAACTGTTTGGGACATGATGAGGTACAGGAATTCTTACTACAGCTTTAGAAGGGGTCAGTGGTAGGAGGGAAGAGGAAAGGGAGAAGAGGATTGAAGTAGACTGTTGCGATTAAGGTAGTGAACTATGGAAATAAGAGGATGGAATGATATGACAATTGGAGACTGATGTGGCCTGAGGAATTACAATTTGGCTGCACACCAAATAATGAGCATTCAATTATAAGCTTTACACATTCAATGATTATACTAATATATTCTAAATATTTTATATTATGTTTAATTGAAAGAATTTTTATTAATTATGAACTTATGATGGTGCATAAATTGTAATTTATACAAATTCATTAATCGCAGTAAAACTTGTTACACAAATGGTAAATGTATAATATTCTATAATACTTAATTGTATTAGTTTCATAATGAATAATTGTTTTAATGTAGTATAAAATTGACGTAATTTAAATTTGTTAAAATTGTCAATGGAAGTAAAGTTTATTATTGCCCATTAAAAGAAAGGTTAAAGGGCTCCTTAGCTCAGATAGTGAAAGGGAATTGATATTTTCCCTTCGTTTCGAGAGGGAATTGGCTGCAGACGTAAACGCCTACCGTTTGTAACTTTATAATTCAGGCGACGGTTTTATGAGAATACTCGTGTCCTCGCAAAATAAGCCACGCTTTCCGGCATAAAGTTGGATTTATAGCTGTAGAAACCTCAACATTTCTTGAATTAGATAGCGATGCATCTTCAGACTTCGTGGAAGTAGTGGCGTTGTTGCCTACATAGTTTTCGGTCATTTGATTATTATAAACACATGACACCGGGGAAGCTTCAACGTTTCTTATACGAAGGGAAAGCTCAAATCAAACGAGAAATCCCTCTGCTACGTTTAATTCATCTCCAGCACTTTGCTGAGCAATATTGCCCGTGTTGCAACCTCTTGCCGGGGTGTTGACGGTGAGTTCGATCCGGTATCGAAAATATGCAATATTGCCCAGAGGTCTCTGTGGCCAATCAGCTGAGTTAATAATTAATATAAGATGTGGTTAGCGTCATGTTTCGTATAAATATTATTCATTATTCCAATCATGAATTCGCCAAACGAAAAAATTATTGCATTTATCGATGCAGTTCACACAAATTCATCAATTTCAGACGTGAGTCATTAGAGAATACCAAGTAAAAAAATAGATGGTTAATAAACAATAGCCAACAAATTTTACAACTTGTGAAACCTATATATTGGTCATTTATTGAAAAGTAACAAAAAAATAATTACAAAGTAATTTCTAATTTTTAAAATAATTTTTCAGCAAATAAAGCGGTCTAGGCTGTAATTAAATAGATTCAATTAATCCTTCCTTTAAAACTACGCATACTTCTATCGAACAGTCGGACACTGAATAAATACGTCAAAGATGTATAGGGCATTCCCGTCAAAATAATTTTTGGATAATTGCCAATCTCGTATAGATCGGTGTTGTATTCCCCAACACCGTATCCTTTTTCCCTACAATGACCTCTATTTTTGAAGGAAATATTCAGTCTCCCTTTGACATAGAAAGCGACGTTTTTAAACAGATAATCAAGAATCAGTTCGTTACTTAGATTGTGAATTGTTCATTTAAAAAAGGTCTAAACCAGGTTCTCATTTTCTTTAGTTTACCACCTCTAACGATGCGCTAATAAGAACTTTATTTTCGGCCATATTGTTGTACTACGTGAAAACGGTTACAATGTGGCCGCAACATTGCCGGGATATAATTTTCAGAAACATTGCCGGCAATGTGAAATTTTTGTTGCTCGTTTACGAGCCCCTTAATTTCCTTCAAGTAAGGCTCATTTCATGTCAACTCATCAGAGGCTTCCCACTCAATCATCTCCAAATCTCAATAATTGTAATAAAGTAGTCCTAAAAAATGTGCATTTGGTTCAGATCTTCCAAGTTCATGTTGAAAGGTTTGTCATCTGGCTAACTTTGATCTCGTATCAAATCAGTTGTAGCTGCCAGATACGTGTGAACTAGGCTTATCAGGACCACTTTGAGACCATAATGTAGTGATTTGACCAAAAAGGTAATACAGTTGGACTTTCTATGCCGAATTGAGTGAAAGCAATGGCAAAGCTCACAACTACAAAATTTACATTTCAAAGATTCCAGAATACACAAGTTTCCTAATTAAAATTTTCCTTTTCTGACTTTTGGCCACTCTGTTTTTTATTAGACAATTAGATAATTACTTTATTTATATATTAAATGTTTTATATCCGCCTTTTACTGACCTGTAGTAGTTAAAAAATAATCATATTGCTGAAATCCTTCCACGATTCATTATACTTCTTAACTCACTTATAGACACAGTATCTTTAAATGTGTAACTATGTCTTTCAAGAACAAAATTATGTAAAATCACAAGGGATTATTGAGGAGGAAGACCTTCAAGATGATGACGAGATGGTTCAAGTGCAAGACTCGCTATTTACGGAATTCTTCTTTTGCTAGGAATGTTTGACGACGATGAAGTAGTGGAATTTAACCTGAAGGTAATGCACGTTACGATATGAAAAAACGAATTTTATTAATTATTGTTTTCTTTTCAAAATCTAATTCTTATTGAATAAAGTACTTTTTAATCAAAGTGTGGTTATTATGTAATTTATAGTAATTAATTTTCGTATTCCTTCATATGTGAAATACGAAACGATAAGAACAGAAATTTATATATAATGGATCACTAACAGTGGCGGCTCGTGAGTATTTCAAGCTATGTCCTGCATCAGCCCAAGACAAATTTTAGGAGAATAAAGATATTAATAATACTACATCTACAGCGTTAATACTCCACGGCCCGTAATATACTACATTTGTAATTTTATCTCCATCACGTGTAGTAGAATAGAAATTTTAAAATTATAAAAATATAAAACCATATTGGCGCAAATTCCTAACACGACAGTATTTTTACTTATTACATATTTTAAATAAAGTTAATTTTAGGAAAAAGTCACATATTATGGGAATATTGTATGTAGGATCGTACGTTAATTTTCTCATAATTATTAAAATCTTAGAAATGCCGCTTTTAAACGTTTTTTTAATAAACTGATTAAGCCATATAAACCACAAGAAGTGCATAAACACTAATCATTTTATTAATTCGTCAAAAACACGTAAAACTGTATGTGGTGTGTCAGCACGCTCGCTCTGACGGCGCTGTGCGTTTGGTAGCTCATATTATTGCTGGATCTTAGACAAGCAGGGATTTGAAAGGGTAATACTGCGCATGCGCATTTCTCATTCAACAGAAGATTCTCGTGCTTTAAAGAATGTAGCCAAGATATATACGGGAGAGAGCGCCCTGGAATGCGGACAGTTTAAAGTATTAGCATAAATTCACACTCTTAATATACTATTATTTTAGTTTATTAAAATTACGAAACAAATAATTCGTCCTAAATTAATTCATGTGCCTTAGCACATACGCACCAGCCGCCACTGATCACTAATGTTGTTATAAGTTTTTATATTGTATTGTACTTAATTGTAACTACTTTAATTTTTTTCTTACTAATGTGAATTAACTTTTTTAGACTTTTTGAACTAATCTGAAGAAATTACAAAAAGGGATAAAACGTAGAATGGTTTCAATTTTTTAAAAATACGATTTTCTCTAATATATTTTAGTACAATAAATAAAAGTAAGATAAATATAATTTCTATATTTGAGCCACGGCGAGTCAAGTCGAGCCGACAACTGTGTAGCTGTGAAAGTAGCTGACTTGCTGTCTGGCCGGCTAGAATGATGCTCAAACTTCGAGCCGGGTTAATGTGAAACAGGCCTAACGCAATAAACTCGTCCGAGTCCTGGGAGCTTACAATAATCTATAACATTTTTCTATAATCGTTTTGTAACAAAATTAACACAGTAAATAGTATAAATTCCGACCACCGTTTCGCAGGGAGCTGGCAGATTTGTTTCTTGATCCAGAATTCAGGTCAAAGACCAGATTTAATCTTATCAAACACTTCCATGTACTTGGAATCTCTAAGTGCCTTAACGTGACATTTACCGACAATCTGCGTGTGAATGGTAGAAAGGCCTATAAGTCACTAGAATTAATCAATTTACTAGGAAATCGGCAAAAGGTTACAAACTGAGTAGTTACCTTATCTTGTTAGCTTAGCCTGGAACTTGTGGCTGGACCCACCCGAACTTCCACGTTGAATTTATTGGCATCAGTTCATTACACGACGTTTGGTCCCTTAATTTGGGGTCTCATCTAGTGTTATAAGGTAAAAAGAAAATTAAACACAAGAAATTTTGGCGTGTTTGTCGCACGAGCGACTAATAGGCCTTCTTACCATTTATTATTTCAAAACAGTTAGGTAATGTCTCTAATTTTTCAAATTAACCTGCATGTACTTAGCTAATAAGTCACTGTGTAGTCGTATGTAATCCGTCTACTTCTACACACGCAAAAACATATTTCCCCATCTGTGCATCTGGACCTTGTTCCTGAATAGTGAAGACAAAATTGCATGTTCATACTAATCATTCTCACCAGTGATTGTAATTTTGTGATTTTAGCAGGAGCCCAAAGCTATAATAAATTTGTGCACCATATCTGTGTACTATTAGCCTCCCAGCCAAATTCCTTTCGATTGATAGAAGAGTTTGAATGACTGTGGAAACTAAGAGTTGAGAACACTTGTAAATATATAAAAATAAGAACTAGCTGAAGTTGCTCGGGTTCAGGTAAATAATAAAGCAGGAATGTAATTAAAGATAAGTTTATTGAAGTACTTGGACTCCTCCAGAGGGATCACTTTTAGCTAGAGGCGCGTGTAAACACTTGTTTTATGTTTTCCAAACGTCTAAATCTATTTCTCTTATCAAATACAACCTGTTTTCAATCCTAGGTTGTGTAAATGGCTGAAAATCGTCAAAATGGTAGCTTTTTAGAGAGAGGTGTCATTTTGACCCGTTTTCCGTGGTTTCAGAAGAATAGGTCATGTAACCGAAATTGTAGAGAATCGAATTTCCGATCGACCACCTTTCCTTAAATTTTTTATAAATTCCTGAGTTTTCGAACTACAGCAGCATAAATTTGTGTCAAAGTGCTTGCACAGACTTTCCTCAGACTATATAAATGCTTACACTTACCGAATTTGACACTTCAGTCTGAAGATGATGGCAGAGCAAGCCATCGAAACGTCACTGTTAAAATCTTTGACCCGATTGGAAACCCGAGAGGAATTTATACAATGTACGTATACATTAAATCGACTATTTCACTACCGACGATAGGTTAATTACGACGCGAAAACTTTTTAATTTGAAAATATATGTAGTATTATAGATCAAAAATATAGGTAACCCGCATTCACTTTAAGAGAACTCGATGCGTGTATGGCTCACTAAAACGTTTTCGTAAAATATTATTCACATTTTTTCATATACGTAACTTTCGTATATTTAAAAAAAGATTAAGATCACGGGTAGCTTCGGATCCTGAGGAACACCTTGTGCCAAATTTGGTCAAATCCGACTAGTAGTTTGGACGTCTATAACTGGGACATACATACAGACGCACTGATAATGGTTTTTAGATATGTAGATAAGTCGTTAGTGCTGTGTAAATAATAACCAAACCCATATTATTTAACTGTGTAAGCAAGGACCATATATATATATATATATATATATATATATATATATATGTGTGTGTGTGTGTGTGTGTAAAATTGCCACTGTTCTTATTTGATTTTCACTTATTACTTTTTTATTTCATATAAAACCTTTTATCTTAGGATTTTTAGTTTTGTTCAATAATTATTCCAGTATATACAATACTAAAATAATGTATTTACAAAATTAAAATAAAGGTTATACTTCACATATAAACATGAATGTAGGTTAGCCCATTTTAACAGATGGATTACGTTGTTTTATTTTAATTTATTTCCGCGTGTATCTGAGAGGCATGCGATGTGGGCGGGTGAGGGTTGACAGGCGGTGTATTTATTATTGGAGAATATATAAGGATGTGGTTTGTGGGGATGATGGTAAGATGGGTTAGGGTGTGCCTAAATGTTCATAGGGAAGGATGAGGTCGATTGGGAGCTTTCTTTTGAGCCGACGGAAGCGTAGAGAGGGGGAGGATTATCATGGAGTTGTTGGATCGTGGGGTTTGGGTGTTTGAGGGCGATTTTAATTACGCAGGTTATGGATTAGGTGATTACAGAGTTTACTTTGGGAAGTTTGACGTTACGGTGGATGACGGAATTTCTAAGTTACCAGGGAGAGTTTGTAATGGTGCGCAGGATGATTTTTTGTTTTGTTTAATTTTGGCTGTTGTTCCCCTTATGGACGATTCACCTATTCTCTCCTGAACCTCGAACAGCTGAACTGTTGTTTAACGCAATACTCAAATTTTCAGTGTGCTGAACTGGCTGGTCTAAACGGGCGATACATCAACAAGTTTGCTCATTCCTTAGCGAACTTGACGGTTGTTAGAATATAAATGATGGTATGTGCATACGGAGAGTCGCTAATGACCGTCAGGTTGATGCGACGTAAAATAAAAACAATGATTCTGTAATGATAACACAACTACATGCAAAGGCAAGCGGCGTGAGGGAAGTTGTTGGTTACCGACAGGGGTTAATAAAATCCTGAAACGATGGCTCGACGAGGGTTTCCCCCCAGTCTTTGGGATTTGGCGGCATCGAGGATGGTGTTTATCCTCAAAAACGTTGATAGAATGGAGCAAACGGCTTCTCCTAGAGAGGACAGATAATAATGAAATGGGGACAAAGTATTTAGACCCCAAGAATGATGGATTTTGGACATTAAGGACGTGATGGTGCTGACAGGGCTTGAAAAAAGAATATGATCGGGACTTCAAGGGTGGGGATATGACTGAATATTATGATTGAACTTTAGGAGTGGATATTAAGTTTGAACTTTAACTGTAGACGAAGATTGAATTTGAAGAGAGAGAGAGCGATAAGAAATTGGAGATTGTCCTGGGCGTAGACATTTAAATACCGGGAGGAAGGGTCCAGCCGCAAGTTCCAGGCTAAGCTGAGAAGATTAGGTAACTTTTTGCCTATTTCCTAGTACTGCCAATTCCGAGTAGGATTTGTGTTTGTGTTCTGCTCCATGAGAGGGCCCATTTAGACGACCCTTAGTGTAGAACTCATATTTATAAGGTTTATAAATGGTTTAAATATTATATATATGTTGTTATTCGTAAAAAACAGCTATGGAAATTAAGTTTCATCCAATTAGTGTTCATTGTCATAAATATATGTTACATTCATTATTAACATTTTTATAATAATTCTTCATTGCATAATAATTGACCCCCCCAAATTAATTTCATTTAGGTGTAGTCAAAACAAGAAAGGCAAGGATGCAAATTTAATATTCTAAATTGTCTTACAAAGTTTTATTACAATTGAACATAGTTTGTAAAGGTGAATGTTTTGCGCTTCCTCTATTGTCAAGTACTTGAAATGTTGGGATTGTGGGCGTGAACGAGAGCGAGAGCGAGAGCGAGTCAGTGTTGCGGAGGCTGGCGTCGCGACGACACTGCTCTACACTGCTCTACCCTGCTCTGCTCTGCTCTTCTCTTCTCAGGTTACCATACATATATTTAAACAAAAAATATGCTTCCATTTTGTTTTATACTCGATTCGAAAATTCAGCTCCAGTTTAGAAGACTCTGTAATATAGCGATGAAAAATAGTTTTTCTGCGTCCCAGGGTTAGAAAGCAACGTAAATATATTTTGGCAACCCATGAACAAATTATTCTTCAAGGATTTTAAATATAAATAATATAATTTTTACATTTAGTATTTATGTATTACAGCCGCACAGATTTTTAATTAGTCTCAAATGTCGTATTTAGGTGCGTATAGGCCGCACCCGAATTTTGAGACAGTATTTGAGGGGAATCCCATAACAGACTCGAAGCTGCGAAATGTGGCAATGTCATTCACCGCTAAAGCCCCGTTTACTCCAGGGTTGACAATTTTTAGGGAAAATTCTGGAGCATTTCATGACAACGGTTTTTTCTGTGAATCAATTGACAGCGGTAATGAGAGTGATAAAGTGTCGACTATTTTAACGACGTTCGAATGCAATACGTTGTAAGATATGTAGATACTAATGTTCTAGGGTGTTTATAGTACGTAACTCCAAAATTCGGCGTACAAGCCACACGCCATTTTTTCCCAACATAATTTTTAGTAAAAAAAGTGCGGACTCTACACGCCTAAATACAATTACTTAAAACTCCATTACTAATTTTATTAAATTTTGAAACATACAAGCTGCCGGCCGATAACTTTCGCATAATCATCTACAAAATTATATTTATTTAAAAAAAATTACAAAATCCTGGATATAATGTTTGTTAACATTAATTTTTATAAGTGAATTTGACCTTTGACAGACAATAGCTTTTTATTACAGGCTTGTGTAAACCGACGTTTCGGTATATATTTATACTCTTCTGAAGGTTAAAAATTCTACCCTCAAATAAATAAAGTGAATTAAGAATTCCATATTGTGTCTCGGAAGGAATAATCAATGTTAGTGTGTCGGCTGCTTTTCAATTGTTTATTTGAGAATAGAATTTTTAACCTTGACGTGGGTACAAAGGGGTACCGAAACCTCTGTCTACATAAACCTCTAATAAAAAGCCATTGTCTGACAAAGATGGCTTTCATTAATTCACTTAATATATAAAACAGACGAAAAACATATATTAGTAATCTTTTTTTTAAATCAAAGTAATCAATTTTTAATATATTTATAGTACTTTTAAAAACCTTCAATTTGTCAAAAAAGAATTTAAAAGATCTCCACGTATAACGCCAATTATTTGAAAGCATTTGGAGTGACGGTTTGATTCAAGGACACTTCATTCATAGCTAATTCAATTTCTTTCATATGCATTTACATTTTACTCTTCATATAAAATTAAGCTATCGATTTCTAAAATCATCAATAACTTCGAACCTTATCGTTATATGAATATGACAATTCATAAAATACAAACAGACATTCGGAACACTTGTCTCAAGCTGTTATTGAACTTTTATGGGAGGAGATTTTTTTCAGGGCATCATTTAAATTTCAATAATTCAGTTATATTCAACAATTTTTTTTAAAAAAAATAAAGAAAAATCGCTTCAGAAACTGCAATCACAACAACTTCTGCGACGAAAATCACCCGCTTCGTAACCAATGTCAATGAAGGAATGGAAAGGCGACTTTCCATCTGAAATAAGGGTGATGTTGAACGGAATATTCTATTGAATCAAGCATCATAATGGAAAAGAATAATCGATTGAAAATTTCATAGCAGATCGAGGGTGTGGATCCATCGATTTCAAAAAAAGGTACATGTTTCATATCATACTGATTACTGGAGAAGTGGCAAGCGGAAATACAAAGGCCGCTGCTGTAATTGCAGGGACAAAAAAAAGGGAGGGGTTTATCCCCCTAAATGTTGTATCTTGTAAGAAAATGCCGAAACGTATATTTTTATCCCGCGCAGAAGAGTAAGCATCAGGATTTAAAGCCGATAAAAGCGTTCAACTCATGTACAAAACATTAGTAGAGAACTTAAATTAGAACCACTGCTTTTATTGAACATAATACAGTTGAATGGTCACCATCTTGGCATAACACTAGACAATTCATTGAAATATCAAGACCGCCGTAAGACCAAACTACAAAAATCCCACAAACTGATTTGGAAACTTTACCCTATACTATGAAATGAATACAAAATTATTATCTACAACTCCATCATGGAACAGACACTCTTATATAAATGCGAAGTTTGGGGGACTGCTACCAAATCATAACTCAAAAAGGTACAACTTTTTCAAAATAAAATCCTAAGAACCATATTAAGGGTCCCAAGATCAAAGAAAACAAGAATCCTCCACAATGAAACAAAAATTATTCCCATAATTGATGAGATAAAACTCCGAGCGGAAAAAATGTACAACAGAGCCCAATTGTCATCAATCAACTACCCCTTTCTACAAACTATTCAACGCCCCTGGCATAAACATTAAGTACCACTATCAATAATAACACCGTGATATATCATAATTCATAACCAAAATTTCTGATAAACACTACAAATAAGGAATTTTCCTCTTACAGTTATTTTTTTTTCTCCCTCAATCTTGAACGAAAGCCATTTTACAACACACCATACTTGCCCGTGAAGAGCCAAAGCGGCTCGGTGCAGTTAGCAAATTAACAAAACCGCTATATTTCCAAACCCGCAATTGCAATGAAGAGAATTTCAAAATCATCGTTTCCAGTAATTAAGTACAATAAAAATTTGGTTAAGTTTGATAATTTTACAAAATTGGTTGACCTCGTCATTGGAACGCTACTGCGAATTTACATAACTGGAACATCCGATCGATAAATCTCTAAGCCACTCAACGCATTCGTCCGACTCAACAATAAATAAGCCCATATTTAGCGTGGTCGCGAAAAAAAACAACAAAAAAACTGCTTGTTTCCTTCGTTATTCTTTCACATATCCCATATATTTACAAGGTAAGATGACCTCGTTTAACGCTGTTTCATTTATCTGTAGAACCTTTTGGAACACATCCCCTGCTTCAACGAGGTCTGGTTGTATTTGAGACTGGTCCGTAAAAATACTGCTTTCTACAATTTTCCCCCCTAAATTTAGTCATAACTTTTCCTCTCAAAAGAAGGAATTCCTGAGGGTTCCTTATTTCAGAAACGTTTATTCATTTTAGCTGAAGGTTCGAAGCAGCTTTTCTTTTATCCTGCCTGTCTAAACGAGAAGTAATCGACTAAGATTTTATGCCTTGTTTACAGCTCTCAATTTTAAAAGCGTGGGACGTGTCAGACACCCGGCGTCTAACTTTAATAAATCGGTGGACACTGATACGGGCTGACGTGAAAGTTTGAAGCAGATGTGTCAGGGCTGTGAAATCATATCCTTCTGCTTCTCCTTCTGTTGTGCGTTGCGGAGGTCGACAAGTTGTTTCAACAGCGCGGCTCGGCGTAGCTCGGGAGCTTAGAGCAGAGCTAACAAATGACGTTCCTCGTTCTCAGCACAGTCTACAATGCTCCGGAAAAGGGACAAAATGCACAACCAATACACTATCAACCGTCGCTCACACACGTTGTGTGCTAGTGCATTGGGGACAGCGCTGAATAAAATAAAACTATTTAATCGATTTATATATTTTTTCATCTCATTACTCAAATTATAATTATAAGTCGAACGTAAAAAATTTAAATATAGAAATAAAAATAAACTACTTTTCCCGTTTAATTAGTGAAATGTTACAGATTATATCACATTCTTCCTCCTTGAATATTAAAACTGATACACAAAACCTAAACAAAATTTATGATTGTCTCCTTTGACTTAAATCTTAATTTTAATTGTTAATAAATATTTGTTAAATATTATTGTTAAATAAATACGTTCAGGACACACGAACTTCTCCCGAAAAGCAAAGGCCTTCCCAGTCGGCATAATCCTTTAAAAGGTCCCTCACCCCATAAAGGAATGCCGAAATGTCATAAACCCTGGTTTAGTCGTTCAACAACAAGCCTCGGAGATAATTCCCCGTGCACCAATTAATATTTGTGCTATCTTATATCATACAACTTCAGGATTTTTTTTCTGTAAGTACATATTATGTAATTAATATATAGGCATATTTAATCGATTTACATATTTTTTCATCTCATTACTCAAATTATAATTATTTTTGTAGATCACCTGAGGAGGATTCCAAGTAATGGAACGAAACTTAGTGAAGTAATTTAATTAACAAACAATTTTAATTCTGACAATTTTTGGCCGTAAATTTTTCACCTTCAATAATAAAATTATTATAAAACTTAGTATAGACTGTGTATTCAATGTATTGTAAAGGGTTTCGTGTTGATTGCATATGAACAAAACTATATTTTCTAATGTTCACTAATAATTTATTTAAAACCTTTCAGTTACGATAATAATTTCTTATTTTGCATTTAATAAAACTTAAATTATTAAATAATATTTTATATTAATATTTATAAAATGATAACAGTAAATTTATTTAAAGTAACTAATTTTAATTTAATCAAAATATTCACAGTCTTTCAACAGAATGAGAACTCTTATTGAAATCAATAGGGGGATATTATTTTAATGTAATATTAATGATGAGTTTTTTTATAATAAAAAAGAAAACAATTTACTTGATACAAAACAAATTTACATTAATCTTACAATGTTGCTATTTTAAAACTTTAAGCCGGCAATTCTTTCTTTTTTAACACTATATATATATTTACGTAAAAATTCTACAAATAAATTCCTTAAAACTAATAATCATATATCTCTAAACTCAGGGTCTTATATTATGGGCCATACAAAATCTACTATGACCTGGCAGTTCCTGGTTCAGGAACAATTTCCGTTTATCTTCCTCTCCTTGGGCCACCATTCCGATAATGCCGATCATCTGCTCCAAATCTCCCTTGCCAAAATGCCAATCATCAGTCCAGCAATCCCTCTCGAAAATCTATCACCAAATCTCTCCCATCTCACCGCTCTCGAAAAATCCCCCCAAAATCTGTCTGCACGCCTTCTTAAAATGTACTCCCCACTTCTTTGGTTCATATCACCCAGGTGGCAGGGTTGGATATTGACCAATAACATTTATTGTTACGTTTCTCTGGGAGTCACAGTTTACCCCTCTTCTTCCAGACATTTTGGGAAAAAACACCCGAAGCCACCAAATCTCACCACAGCTTGGGGCGCGCGTGATGTCTGAGTTTTATTGCCCCTGGCTCAAATGCTGTGTACTTTCTTTTGACTCCGCACCGCCAGAACAGTGCGAGCAGATGTGTTTGACCGTTACATTATCACAATCGGCGTCATAATAAGCGTGAAACATAAAAATATTATTTAAAGAAAAGTTAATAATCAATTTAATTATTACAAGTATTATATTTTAAATTCTTCACTTGAATATTAATATTATGAAATCGAGATCCGTAATATAATTGGTATTTAAATTAAAATATTACAATAAAAGCCTATAAAATTTTAACAATACAAACACTATTAACACATTATTTATTATAACTGAAGAGAATTAATTATATCGAATATTGAAATTGAAACCTGATGGCACAATAATGCTGCAAAGTTTACATAAACATTTTTAAAAATAACTCTTTTTTTACTAATTTTTCGCTAAGTTTGATTTACTCTCACTAAATTCAACTTTCCTCCTGTGGTCCAGTGGCTACCATATCCGCCTCACCACCCAGGGGTCCCGGGTTCGAATCCTGGCATGGGCTTGGGTGTTTGTGTCGTCATGGGAGGGTCGATACGCTGACCATGTATCACTCCAAATTCGAAATGTCATACAAAATGACAGTCCGCAGTCGAACCGGTAGGCCCAGGCCCTTAGTGGGCTGTAGAGTCAAATAATAAAAAGAAATTCTACTTAAAACTCAAATTAACTTTCACTAAATTCACTTAACAATATTGAAAAGAAAGGATTGCATTGCATTATTCGGTATTGTAGATGATTTCACTATTCCTGTCTCCAGTTTACTATCGTGGACCTGCAGAAAAACGTCAGCCTTGGACTGCCAATAACACAAGATTACTCCAAAGTCTTACTCTTTGCTTGACCCAACTACTTCTGGGATCAATCGCTCATAAAACATTACTTTAATAGGTCGTCAACAAAATGTGCAATACTACAACTCAGCACACACTTTTAACTTTAATGCTGCAGTCGCTCTTTCAGAAACATTTAAGATTTCTGTTTATACAGGCTACTCTGCCCCACACCATCCTCCTCCTCCTCCTCCAAAATCTGTCTGTGGACTGACTAAAATCACGACGACTGACAAACCAAAACTTACGCTGGCGTGGGAAACACTTTCAGTCACCGACAGCTGTGAATCATATATTTTTATTAGTTCACACAGCTGAAGCGCATTACTTTATTATGACTGTGAAAGTCCACAATTTCTGTTCCCAGACTGTCGATTTGTTTACTTTAGTCAACAGATTTAACTTTCCCAGCTCCAAGATCAACAACATAAATCCGAATTTACCCTTTTTTTACTTTCTCACGCCTTTAACAGACTGTCTTGATTCACTCTTGAATAATAAAATTAAATTATTTATATTACAACATTGTATTTATATGGTACAAATTCCCACTTGGGTCCTGCACTATAGAATTGCAAAAATTGTAAATTTGTGGAGAATTAAATATTGAAAGATGCAACTGCTTAGCACAGGGAATTATTTACACGGGACTTATCAGGGTGGTTAATTACTGTGGGGAGGGGAGGGGGGAGGAAGGGCAACAAACGGGTAGCAGAGATCTCTTTTATATGCTGCCGGAACGAACCTGGTTGTTTTGCACAGCTTCCTGCATGCTCCTCGTTTCAGGTAGGGGAGACTCCTTTTCCCGGCTGGCTCACACGTGCAGGCGATGAACTGTGGTGATCTGCTTCCGTCTCACAAACAGGCGTAATCCTCTAGCCGCGCAGCCAATGGATTTGCACTGCGATTAGTGTTGAAGAAAAGCAGTCTTCAATATCGGCGACGTTGTTTATATCTCGGCAGATTTTATCTGAGATCTGTGCGAGTTGGCGTTTGTTTTTGGAAACAGTGAAAGCATCTTCTGTTCTTCTGATTCGTGTTTTACGGCATAGCTATTCGACCCAACGACTTCTATTCCCTTCTTAAATTCTTATTCCGCCTTCTATCTGAACTTACTTATGAATTCATGTTTCTCATTCCCAGACTTCCTCCTCTTTTCAACTTCCAATGATCACTGTCATTGAAAGCTCCTTGCTACCTCTCAGACAATCTCTCCTAATACCCCAGTACATGGTAAAACGTCACCCACGTTACGTGTCTTCACCAAGCTCATTTAATTTTCAAAGATTGCGGGTCCGCAATCTCAGAGGAAGAGGCTGGATTTAAGGAAATTTTCATAGATCATCGTGTCCTGGTAGCTTATTGTTCTTGTAGGCACTACACGGCGTCTCTCTAATCCCCTAAATTCCACATCTGCTCCGCTTGTATCTGAATATTTTCGCTCGATTTTCTAAATATTCAGTCCTAAAAGACTAATTAAATTGGAGAGAGTTCTTCAATAAAACCTCTTCATTTGCAGTCTCATAAAAATAAATACATCCTCAAGGGATGTAGTCAACGGAAGCTTTCGAAACTTTTTGTTTCATAATCATCTGTAACAATTTTATAATAATTTAAGAAATGCGCACAACAATTAGTGTCTCCAAATATATTACGAAATTAATACATGTCTGTTAGTTGTGAAGCAAATTTATTATTCACAAAACGTTAAACTACTTCTGTCCGTAATGTTGGACTGTTTGATCCGTAAAGACATTATGCTTGCATCGCTTACGTTACAATCGAAACTTCGACCCTGTTCGATAATATAACATATAATAGGACTTTCTTTTCAAGTTTTTATAATGTTACCAGTTTCATGTCTACTATTAAGAACTCTGTCCATATTTTTATGTATGTAAATGCCTTCTATACTCTTTCTCTTCTGCGTGTGCCTTACAGAATGTAATCATTTTAATTTCTTATTACGGTCTTTCCAATCATTTTTTCTGTTACATGGAAGGATAGGTTATTTTCATGATTTTATATAGGGGTATTTAAAGCAGGCCCTCTCATACTCAAAGAATATTATACGTTGCTTGCGCATCATGTGCAAGAACCGTAGTTAGTTGTAGTTTGAGAGCAGGATTTAACGTGCAGATTCACTGTCAAGGCTCGTACACGATACAAATAGTTTCTCAAATTAAACTCGCTGACAACCGTTAACGTTCCTGAGTAAACGTGGCAGCAATTCCGTTGCAAATCAGAAGTCAATTTGCATGTGTCGAGACTCATCACGCGCAATGACCTGGAAGGCAATTAAAAGTCGACCGTTCTTTTAATATCCCTTTTCCACATTTGGCTCGATGTCACGCTATTAACGTTCTAATTTTATACCACAGTCGACGTTTTGACGGGATTATTAAGTAATTGACAGTAAACGTGCCAGGTGCCATGAAAAAACAATTGCTCTTATTTCACACAACTTTGTGAGACACGTTTTGTCCATAAATTAGTAGAGGACCGTGTGTCTCCCTCATAAAAGCGTGGAGCAATTTTAACTACAGTTCGTACACATAATTAGCTAGCTCCAGCACCCCCTGGGGTTTTCGTGGAAGGGGATGGCACTTCATGAAAAACGAAAGCAACCAACTAACAAATAGTTTCATGGGTTTATCAAACTTTTTTTACACTTCGCAAAATCGGACATTTTAACGGAACCCTTGGATTATTTTTGTGGTTGGGTAATTCACATTAGTAAAAATTAATTATTATTTAGTAATTATGTTTAAATACAAAACTGTAATATAAAATAAACATAAAAATACTAAAAAATAAAGCGTTTAATGAGTTTGAAGATTTTCCCATTGAATTGCAAATCTTGTTGATATCAGGCAAAATATTAGTATGTCGAATTCTAATATCTGGTGTGGCATGAAGTTATTGCAGCATAATAAGAAAATCACACTTCGCATAAATAGAAAACTGGAGTAAAACAATAATAGCTTGTTTTGAAATATTGTTTTTTTTGGGGGATTAACAGGCTACATGAGGGTGATCCTTAATTCGAGCAACTGGCCTGTAATAGCATAGGAAGGAAATTGAAAAGGGGGGATTCGGAAGGTAGAGCAAGGTAGCCAAGGGTTGAATAGGGCCCCCGGGCTGTGGTTTAAGGATCCTACCCGGTGTTTCACCTAAAGACATGCAGGGAAAACCCTAGAAAACCTGCATCAGGTAGGTCGGGCATTGGGTACTATTCTCACGCCCTTCCGAATGACGGGAGACGAATTTGCTGTGGGGTCGCAGCATTCCCTTCTCCATGTCTCCACCAGTTTCAGGAGGCAGCTGGCCGGCTGATCCAATGCGATCAGCGGACAACTCTTGCCATATGCCCAAGGTCTTCGACCCCAGTACATATACCTCCTAAAATAGGTGAAACTGTCTCGGCATGTGAGAACTTTGATAAAAAATACCCAGAGAGAGTTCGAGGCATTCCCGACATAATCAAGTGAGCCCCGCAGTCACTCTGTGGTGAAGTGTAAATATTGTGGTTCTGACAAACTCACTCATAAATATTTTTATTTTTGCTTCAAATGCGAGTCACTGATTAAATCAATTAGATTTTCACAGTCACTTTCGTTAAAGTTACTGGTTCAGCTGTCGCGGAACCCAGGAATCGTCCTTACTATTTTTCGGAAAATTGTGCAAAACATTTGATTTCAAGTTATGCCTCAAGCGTTCTAAAAACATTTGGGAAACTTTATCTACTTTAAAATTTAATTCATTCAAACATTCAAGTAAGGCAGGAGAAGAATTAATATCATTAGATTCAACTGTTGAAATCCAAAATTATAATTTTTATCAAAAGATACATTTTTAAATATGTATCTCATGTATAAGAAATTGTAATACTTGTAATACTAGTTCCAAAAAATTTCAGTTTGTAAAAATATCTGCCATATATGCAAGATTTATCAACCATGAAGAATTTGTTAAAAATTCAACAAAATATTGTCCTGAATTATTTTGTGCCTTCAAGAAGACCAACAACTCATTTCGAAGTTCAAAAAGTCTTAATAGTGCTTTGTGTCCACTACACATTTCATCAAACAAAATTTTGTTAACTCTGGTTTGAAGTGGTTTTTATTTTACTTACTTTAACACTTTTGTGGCTTCATTCAAAGCATTATTTAAATTTGTGGAATTCTTTTGTCACCAGTATTTTTTTCTAAAAAAAATTTCAGATGGTCATTCACTCCACTTTCTTTGTTTTGCTGCTTTGTGACCTTCCCTAACAAGACATAATTAATGTCTTAGAAACAGCGAAGTTTAATTAATATAATTTAAAAGGTTGGTTTATTTGTAGGCTCATTGTCAAGTTAGAGCTTTGTTTGGCAACGTTGTTGAATCGGTTCCGAAACAAGAAAGGTGTGAGAAATGATTTCACTTTCTCCCGTTAGATGTAAACGGAGTTTTCGTCTTACGAACTGATTGAGTGGTTTTATAACAGTATAAATCCATAGTATAAATAGTATTACACCAAATTTTTTTGCGGAACACCTACCCAGGACCCACGGAACACAGTTGGGGAAACCCGGAAACTGTTGGAGAGTTATGTACAATGCCCATACCCTGTGACCCTGTCTCTGTTTCCCCCCAAAGAGTCTATCACTCCTAAAACTTTATGTATATTACCCATAACCTATGACCCCGCCTTGGTCCCCCAAACGTTCCCATGACTTCTGAAAACTTATGTATTTGTTAAGAAAGGGTTACAAGTTCAACCTCAACTCACCATAACTTATGTTCCTCATTAAGAGGGAGCGACCAGTTTTTCTCATGAGAAGGAGCTGGCTCGCTAGTCATATTTTAACCTATTTTTGTAAACAGCGGAGAACTTTGTATCCAACCCTGTCTCCCCTCCAACGTATAAAAGGGATGGTCGCCCATACTCGGCGGTTCACTCTACTCAAGATCTTTCAAGTAACCAGAGTCTGTATAGCAATAGACGACAATAAATACTTGCTGTTAAAAGTCTTCAATTATTTCACGACGCTTGGTACAGTATACGGTCCGAACCTGAGGACTGTAATTCCTGATCCTTTTAACCTTATAGAAGGAGCTGACGGAAACTTAACTGGAGAACCGTTACGCTGACCACTTTTCACTCTAAATTCGGAATGTGTCACGAAAGATGACAGTCCGCAGTCGACCCGGTAGGCCAAGGCCCCGACTGGATTGCAGACTCAACGAAGAAGAAGAATAAATAGTTTTCGTGATGGTTCAAATATATACAGGTAATCTCTACTATGTAGTTGAAATGTTAATTCAACCCCTAACGGCAAGAGAATGAACCACCCCTGGCAGAGGGTTACATAAGAATCTGCAAAACAAACCAGATCAGTCTCAAATCACCTGTGTTAAGGTGATTACTGATTTTTTCTCGACGCTCCAAGTTTAAAAGCATGATAATAAGTTAGTATGTTTTCATTTCCAATTTATATTTTAAAACAGCTAAGCATTTCTTTTATTATTTTCGAGGTATGAATTTTAATTCGGCTACTATTCCAAGAAAAATGTATATGTAGAGAAGTTATTGTACGGTCGGGCTTGACGTGTAATGTCTTATCGGTATTAGTTCCATGGATCTTTGAGTATGTTTTGTAATTTGCAAGGGAGCTCCTGTGACGTGACACGAGCCAGTAATACATGTCATCGCTCAACGGCGGCGCTGATAAATTTGTTTTTCTTTCACTTAAGGGAAGGTCGGCGATTGCGTGCACTCAGCAGCCCACACCGTCAAGTACACACACGCACACAACAACAAAAGCCTGCCAAAACACTCACATAAGATTACAATGTCACTTTGGTTTGCGTAAATCGCAATGGGATCCTTTCCTGGATACCGATAAGTCGTGCAACGACTAACCGAATGACTATTGTCTTACTGTTTCAAAGGAAACTACCGATATTTATCTTTAAAAATAACAGAAGATCATTTTACAGGTATTTTACTTTCTATCATTACCATACACCTCACTTTACTTCTCCACATAGCCACCGCCGTTTTTCAGGCACTTGTCGCAACGGGAAACCAGTTTCTGCATTCCTTCGTTAAAAAATGGTGTCCTGTTTCCAAAGCCAAACCTGCAATTCCTGTTTCTCATCATCGTCGTCATTGAAATGTTTTCCTTCCCTGAGGAATTTTTCAGATAAAGTAAGAGATTGTAAAAAGATAAAGGACCGGGGAGGGAGGAGAATATAAAATAACCAAAAATTTATTTAATAAATAATTAATGTTATTTCTTACAATCTGATTACTATTTAAACACTAGCTTCTCTGTTAAAAAATTATTTGTATAGAACATTTAGGGCGATTTAAATATTGAAAAATAATTATGATGGCTAAATTCAGGTTATTTATTTGCACAATATTGAAATTGACCATCAGGGTCATATGTCTGTGTGTGTGGGGCAAAGATCTCGCTTATTACGTCGAGCAGGAAACGAAAACTGTTTTCTATTGAGCTAGGCAACTCCTGGGAGTCTTGAGCAGGTACCAGAAGTCGGTGTGGCTCGCTCAGAATACAGCAGGTACAGACCTCTTCCTCCTTCACGTGCGGGTATGATATCAGGAGGCGGAAGACTGGATTTGAACAAAAATCAGTTGTCCGTCTCCACGAGGATGATTATGTCTCAGCCGATAATTTTGGCTAAGATAGTAATGTTGCTGGCAGGCTTGTGTTTTGCTTTCAATGATTTGTTGAAAGCGTATTTTTTCTCAGCGGTTCTCCTTCTTTCAGACAACTAATTTAACGATGATCTTTTAATATTTTCTTCCTTTTCCTACTTCAGAGCTCCTTTTTTAAGTACTGTAGCGAATTATTCTATCTTCATGAGGATTGGCGGAACAAACGTCACGTGGGAGATACCTTGGAGAAGGGATATACGAGTTGAGCCACGAGGTGAGGTGTTGAAAAATATTCAGTGTGGTGCAAGGCGTTGAGAAGACGAGGAGGCAGAGTAAGAGAATGGTTATAGACGTTGAGAGGGCGGGGAGGTAGAGATAGAGAGTTGGACAGGACGGGAAAGGGAGGAGAAAGCTGGATTGTGCAACGAGAGTTGAAAGTGAGGTGTGAATTGTTGCTGTTTAGTGAGAAGGTATTGTGAATAAGGAAGGCTAGAGGGAAGAAGGAGGAAAAATTGAATTTATCCTCAATCACCAGCAGTACGAGTTTCATCTTACTTTCCGCCGGCAGATGGAAAACCTATCATTCAACCCGACGATAGTTCCGGTCACCCTGATAACTAAAATCGTCCCCTTGAATTAATTTTTTATTTGTAATAGCACGCAGGACTCCTGTAAGCGATAGTTTTTTTTATAAATAAAATTATTATATCATTCCCTGAAAGTGATTTCATTAAATAATTTAAATAATAACACAATTATCATTTACAATGTTTTATTGCATAAAAATGAAAATAACAGTGAAATCGCAAATACAGAGTTGAAATATTTGTGTCATAATAGAAACAAGGGCTCCAAGTGCGGAAAATTTTTCCGAATGTCGCAGTTCACATTTATTCTTACACCATGTTGGGTAATAAATGAAGTGCGACTCTGCTGTGACACTGACCGTGCATGCGTATATTAATGCAACAGCATGACGCGAGATTTCGCGGAATCCAAATATTTTATTGAAATCGGGGAATAACAAGAATACCGCGTAGTACTCAAACAGTTAAGCAGAGGGACATTAAGCGGGGTCTTATTGTACATTTATTTCACAGGTTTTTGAAAAATGCGAGATTGTCGGCCGCAGACTGAATATGCCACCGAGCATTTGCCCAATTGTAGATTATTAAATACTGATCATACGTTCATACTTTTACTTAATTGCATATTTGCGGTGTCGAGACACTTGAATTAAAGATGGTTGCGTGTTGTTATAGGACGAAAAGGGACGGAAGGAACGTAAAGGAAGCGACGAACGCATGTGAGGAGAAGGTATTTGCAGTCGGCATGGCAGTGGCGAACTGCTCCGACGACGAGGACTCGCAGCTGCCCACGTGGATCGTGTGCATGGACCATCCGGAGGAGATGCTCAAGCCCTGGGTGCAAAACCCGCTCTTCTTCGAGATCGTAGCGTCTCACTGCGTGGCCGTGCTGTGCGGCGTCTGGGGCAACGCGCTCGTCGTCGGCGTCGCGCTGGCAGAGCGTCGCTCCAGCACGTCGCTGTTCCTCGCATCGCTCGCGTCCGCCGACCTTCTCCTGCTGCTGGTGCACGCGCCCCTCGACCTCCTCAAGTACTTCGTGGTCACGTGGGACATATCCGGGGCCGTGTGCAGGGCCGCGGAGTTCGCGGGCTTGCTCTCCGCCGTCGCCTCCGTCCTCAACCTCGCCGCCGTCACCGTCGAGAGGTGACATTTTATTTTTATTAATTATCTTCACAAACTTTCAAAAATTGTGTTACAGAAAATTCTTCTATTATTTTTTTACAGTAATACTAACTAATCAACTAAAAACTAGAGATATGATTAGAGGGGTATAGGATGAAGGGAAAATGCTATTAGATCCCAGCTGGAAGGGAGAGAAAACTATGGTAATTAGTAGCTGCTTCCATCCTTTTTATACATTAAATGGGATTTACAAACTAATATATTACAATTATTTTTCATTCAGATTTTTTTATTTATTTATTTTTAACATGAAATTTGGAAGCACTTGGCTGCAGGGGGTCTGTACAGCAGGCTGTGTATTATGCAGAACGCTCTCCCTGCATAAGTTCTACCAGTAATACTGCGTGGAGCCACTGGAGGTCACCCATCGCCCTATTCTTGTCTCCTGAGCTTCCCTTTGGAGGCAGGAGACAGCCTTTCAACCTTTGATGTCTCCTCCCTCGCGAGAGGTGAAACTTCACCTTAACATTACCATACGCCATCAATCTCAATGCGAATGGTATTTATATTGGATATTCCAGCGTACCAACATTTTAATCGCCGACTCTTGTTTTCATTGTTGTACAAGGATTGAGTCATTTACCGTTATATGAACGGGATTTGACATGAGGGTTCTTTTATTGCACAAGCATGCATTTGGGTTGTGTTTAATGATTTTTCCATCTTGTCAGGATTTTTCGCAACACAAAAAATTCAAAATGTATAAGAAACTTGAAAAATTCCGAAAATAGGGTATTTTAATATGCAGTAAACACGTTTATTTTGTTTTGTCAATAATATGCTATATTATAGCTAAACACTTACGGGGTGGGTCTAATTTATCCCTTAATTTAGAGTGAAAATTGCCAAGAAATTAGGCTACACTTCTATTGTAAATTTTTAACTTTATTTATTTTCATGAATATAATTAATATTTATGAGGTACGTCATGCCTTTGGAAACAACTCATTTACTTCTATGTGTGGACGTTTATTGCTCTGCTTCACGATTTTAGTTTTATGTTCTGTATGGGCTTCATGTCATCAACAGTCAGCCATCATCATAGAGCGTTGTTTTCATTGATACCTCCTTTCCAATTCTTTCATGTCCCAATGAAATCTCTCGCCCATCTCTTAACTAAAACACCCAAATTAGAGGAAAATAGTCCAAATGTGAATTTTCGAAGTGAAACATCAATGTTCTCAAGGATTGATTTGTAGTTCGGATCCTTCTCATTGCCAAGAGTTTTCATTACTACGTCTTTAAAGCTTCTACAGGATTGCTTATTAAAATACTTTAACATACTTCGGCTTTGAGGGTTCCTTCCAAGGCATGACGTACCTTATAAACATTAATGAAATAAATGGATGAGCAGAGTGGAAATGTACAAGGCGATGGTGCTGGAATCGGTTGATGAATTCGTTTAAGAAAGGAGACAGCCGTTGAACCAGGGGCAATGAAACCCAGACTCTGCTTCGCGGTTTGGGAATTTCCCAATTTTTGTGAGAATTTGGCGGCGTCGGGTCGTGTATTTCCTCACTTCTCACCATAAATTTTATTGATGGATCTCCATCCCTGCCACTTTGGGGATAAAAACTAAAGAAGTGGGGACGAGATTTTAAAAATACTGGCGGAGAGATTTTAGTGGAGATTTGGAGATGGTGCGAGAGCGGGGAGAAGAGATTGTTCGAGAGCGGTGTGATGAGATTATAGCAGATAGAGTTTACAAAAAGAGATTCACACAGATTTTTGGAGAGGAGATTCATTTTGGACAGATTTTTGGAGGAGATTTTCGGAGATTGTGCGAGAGGAGCTTTTGGACAGTTTTGGAGTTGGTGAGAAATTCTGCTTGGAGCTAGCCTACGCTAATCTTCTCACCCATGACTGTGGTTCAAATTGTGGCAAACGGAGATTTTGAAATTCTTCCTGAAACAGGAAGAATAGGAGTTCGGCAGGTGTGATCTGGAAAAAGGAAGAGATTAGGAGGAAGGAGCTGGAACCTGAATTAAGCCAACACGGTAATTACCCCTGTGACTCTTTGCTAATTTTCTGTTTTCTGCCAGGTCCGAGTATATTTTGCGTTTAATATTCTGTTCTATGAGAAGGCCGATAAATGCGACCCTGATCTTAGAGTTAGAATTGTTTAAGTTTAAGGAATTCATATGTAGCATGGTTGTAAATATATAGGTAGTTGGAATTACTAAAGAACTGCCGACAAAATTATATAATTGTAATTATTAATGTAAATTTGTTTTTTTGTTAAAGTAAATTGTTTTTCTTGTGTTTATTATAAAGTTAATTGTTAATATATAAATATCCCACTTAAATAATGTAATTACCCCTATATTAATTATAAACCGGATACTGAACGCGGTTCAACAAATGTCCCGACTTCATGCGGACTTGACATCCTTAAATGCAATTTTGAGGTTAGAAAAAAACCAATTTTTACCCTTCAAGTGTTCTCAGCGACGATGCCAAATTAAAGTCATGAAAGTACCAAACACCTTGTACGAAATGTTATTTTTCTGCATCTATTTCTCTCGTATGTTGAAAAGAATTCCTTGACGGAAGCCAATGGAAGGGGTTCATCGCTATCTAACATATTTTTTCACGTGGAAATTTTTACGTAAAGAGTAACACGAAAAAATTTGGTCAAAACAATAAAAAATAAGTGCTTGAAAGGAATTACAGTGCTTATTATTCTTTATGGAATGTGACCGTCGAGTACGACATGATGACTGCGTGCAACCACGATTTGAATTTCAAATTCAACTCTTCTCAACGGACGTTCTAATTTAATATTTACTGCGAGAAACAAGTGTTTACAGCTTCGTCTTTCAGACTTCTGGCAGAAAATAGACTAGGCACAAACGCCAGGAAATAAGCTACACACAGAGCAACTTCACTCTCAAATTACAATCAATTTAGACTTTCCATTCGGTACACTCTCACTCGGGCATCAAATGCTTCCCAATTCAGTCCCAAGTTCAAATCGTACATACCTATTTCGAAAACGAATTTTCGAGTTGTCTGGCTATTGCAAGAACTGACGAGTTCGAGCGGTGCATAGTATACCTGTACGAGTGGCAAAGTGAAAATCAATATACAACACAGTTAACGTCCGGTAAATGATATTTTCGAAGTATAATTGAGCAATTACAGACAATGTTCCTTAAAACAAAGTTTCCTCTTTTACTGATGGCCTACCTACTCTAGTAAGGCATTAACAGAAACTGATACAGACGAAGGGAAAATGCCATACATAGGCAGACCAAAGATTAAATCAGAGTTGGCAACAATGTTCGACATGCAAAAGTCGACAACTTTTAGAAAAGTTGTAGAGAAATTTCTTCAAAATTTGTTGGCAACAATTTCATCGTGTAGCTACAGGCTGTGGGAAATGTTGACAACATGAAAACTTTAGTCTTGTTGCTAATATTTGTCGTCAACGTTTACTGCTCAACATTGTTGAGGCAAAAATTGTTGTAAATCCGTCTTTAATCATTTTACGCTCTTCTAGTGTTCTTAATTAATTTATTTACTCGGAATCTTTCCGCCTAGAGTTTGCATGTTCTCTAATATCAACCGCGTGAAGAAAATTTCTATCAAATTTTGTATACGTTACTGATCCAGGAGCAGGGAGATGTATCTTACTCTCTAATAAGGTTACCAACAGTATTTGGACTCTCATAAGGTACGGGAAGTAATTTATAACCGCTAATGTACCGGGAGTATTTTTGACTCTTAATGTAACGGGAGATTTTTAGACACTAATTAGACCGGTAGTAATTTTGATTCTTATAAGGTACGAGTAGAATTTTTGACACCCTTAAGTTCAACAAGCTATTTTGAGTCCCTATTGGTCCCGGAGTATTTTTGACCCTTATGTTAAGGGAAGATATTTTGACTCCTATAGTACTTTGAACATTTTTGACTGCGGAAGGAAAACGACAGTATTTAGGAATAAATAAGTAGAACAACAACTTACACTGAAAACAATTATTATAAACTTCTATTTAACAGGAATTTGTACACGGCGAATTACTTTTTATTTTCTTATTTTTGGTTAATATTTATATACTAAAATTAATTATTTAAGGTGACGGTTATATTTTTGACTTATAGTACTGCAAGTAATTTTGGGTGCTGGGAGCATTTTAGACTCACTTAAGGTATTGAAGTATTTTTTGACCCTGTTATGAAACAGGAGTATGTTAACTTCTCTTAGGGTATCGGGAGTAGTTTTGACTCTCTAAAGGTACGGTACATTGTCTACTTTAGACTCACATATTAATTGTTATGTTTAGTGTTCTGTGAGAATGTCTTCGTTTCCGGGATATTTTTAGGCTCTCATAATTTAAAAAAAGTATTTTAGAATCTGTATAGGTACCGGGAACAATTTTGACTTTTTCAAGGTACCTAGATTATTTTTAATAATTCTATGGTGCCAGTAATTTGTCTGACTCTATTACGTTGGCAGTAGTATTTTAGACTTATTCAAGTAACGAAAGTATATTAGACTCCCTTAGGGTACAGGTAGCATTTTCGTTTCTCTAAAGGTACCTGGAGAGTAAAATGTACCACTTTATACTTTCTTTTCAATCACTTTACTTATTTCATGTACCAGTAGCTTTATTGTTAAAAAACGTCTCTCGACGCAGGACGAATCGCGTGTCCGCCTAGAGATTAGTGTGGAATTAACTACTGTAAAGGACTAATATAAATCAATATCGGGGAACACCGGCAAACCAGCTAGTTTTTAATAATAGAGTCTCATACTTACTAAAATACTTGTAACTGTAACCGCCACTGGAGTCACCGCTAACATGTTTTCCATCCTTATTTTAGATTCGGGCTTTGGACCGACACTGGCGAACATGAAATCCTTTTTTTATTTCCTTTGGGTGTCAAAAGCAAGCAAAATACAATCTTCCCAACCACGAAAATACGTTGAAAAACATCACGCTTGTGCGATCTGGAGCATTCAAATATACTCCGAGTTCTTACGTAATCCATAGATTGCGTCAGATTTCTCCGCTAAAGCGAGCAATCAGAAAGAAGGACAAAGGTCCTTAAGGCGTCGTTAGCACACGAGGCACGACTTTTCGCCGTCGCCTAAAGTTATCGTTAGCAGCGAACGGGTTAAGAAGTTATGTGGTGTTCCATGCTCGTTCAATTTATGGAAGTTATCGATTGTTTGAGTGTGTTGCGAATGAGAAGTTGTGACAGTGTTGAGTGTTTCAGGTTTCTGGTGATTGTATTCCCCATGAAGTCTCGCTCGTACTGCACGATGAGCAACTGCCGCAGAGCGATCGTGGCCGTGTGGATCGTGGCGCCGATCCTCTCCGCCCCTGCAATCCTCATTAAGGTAATTCTATATACTCGTACATTAGCAGATGTAACGTGTCCTTATAATTTTACGTTTGATCACGAATCGATCCAAATTTATATTACGGAGCAGTTCCCGCCTTCCAGTGCGCTGTCCCGTAATACATCTGTGATATCGTGATTCTAGCACAAGAACCCTGTCTGTGACGACAGATTCGCATGCGTGGTTTATCGGAGCATCATCCGTTGCGCCCACAACCTGATTTTTCCTTGAGATATACTATCTAGTATGGAGTGCCACCGTAAGCGGCCGACTTACGCATCGAAATCAAAATAAATTCTAACCATTTTGTAGTTCGACATCTTATTTTAAAATAGTTTATATTTAAATATCGTAAATACTATCCTACATTTTGCATATAATTTAAAAGAAATGACTACCAAAGGTTGCTTTCATCAAATTGCGAAAACTACCACAGGGTCTTGCATAAAATACTGCCACATTGTGTCTTTTTCCTAAAATTCAATTTATTTAAAATATATATGAAGGAAAAATGCTTTCGTGTCACAAATGTATGATGTAAAATTATTTAAAAATTTTCTAATCTTAAAATTTAGGTGTAATGAATGTATTTGGCAATCGCCAATTTGTTTCGTCATTGGGTGAAGAATTCCCTATATTGGAGACACAGTACAAGTAAACACCAAAGCGCCAGATAGGCGGACATCGGAGTCCCGTACGTGACGGATCGACCGTTTGGCGACTTAAAAATTTGGTACCTGAGTCCAGTTTTTTGACCCCGGGAATTTAGAAGGACGCGTCCCTTTCCACAAATTAGGGAGAGAAACCGCGGGACAAGTTGGATTTAATTGGAAGTGATCCACCTTGCACATCATGGTGGGAGGCATGGAAGTTGACCTGGAGAGGTGAAGTGGCAGAATTTTGATCAGTCGGGCATGGACATTTGAAGAAAGAAGAAGTCTGGAGGGTGCGTGGTCTTTGATCCACGGCACGGCAGTCGGACATGGACATTTGAATGAGGAAGAAGTTGGGCAGTCGTGGAATAGAAGTTGATTTAGTTGGGGATGGAACTAGGAAGTAGGAAGGTGGAGTGAGATAAGAGATAGAGTTTGGAGTTTGGTGATAAACATCAGAAATTAGGAAGAAGCATCTTGAGAGTGGGAGAAATTTGCAATCTAATTTGGGGCAAACTGAAAAGAAGGTAGACGACAACGAGCAGAAGGTGCCCCGTCAACTTAATCCGTGCAACAGAATTCCTTGAAAGAAGACCACGTACCGACGGCAGAATTCATCACTGGAAGGAGTCGCCTGACGAACGCGGAAGCAGCCTGAATTACGAAAAGGGAGGAGAAGCCGCCGTTTCACAAAGGAAAAACAGGTGCGTGTCTGTGCCACTGTCTGAAATGTGTCTGACTGTCGTTCTGCTGCAAAAATAACCCTTATGAGATTGACTATAAACTGAGCTAGTCCTGGTAAATTTTTTAATTGCACCAACTTAGTTTTGTAATTGTTGTTTTCTTTTAATAAATTTAATTAGTTTTTATTTAACCTAACTAAATAATTTATTATTATTTTTATTAAACCCCCAGTATCATTATATAGGCATTATTACATTTATGTAGACGTAATTAGAAATGTAGCATATTACACTACCGCTGTTGTAGTATCATTAAATTTATTATTTAATTATCCTAGTAAAAGGTTATTGCTTAGGATGATGTAGCACATAACTCACGAGTCGCCTGTGGAACGGAGATATCTTTCCGTATTGTGCGGATTTGCAATAAACTGATCGCTACGTGAAAATTGCACTGACTGGAGTAACTGACATAAAAACAAAGATATGACCGAATAAATTTACTGCGCCAGCCTCCTGTGTAGCGTCGTTACCTCGCACCACTGAAATCCCGAGTTCGAATCCAGGCATGGGAATGGATGTTGTTTGTTGCGAGTTTCCTTACCGTGAAGATCCAACTAAGAAACGAGCCACCCAATGTGTAGTAAGTCGCTAGTGACCGTTAACAGTTGATGCGAATATAAATAAAGCATTCGAAAATATATCGAAAAAAGTATATCTCGTAATACCTACACCACCGCACTACACTCATAAATTGCCATCAACTCTAGGTAACATGAATACTTTCTCTCCCAGTAAAAACCGTGTTTTTTTTCTTACAATCTCGGGGCTTGCCACACGAAGCGCTTACCATTGAAACAATGGCCGCAACACTTGATGGGACATCTCAGCTAGATTCCACG
Source organism: Eucriotettix oculatus (assembly GCA_034510155.1). Taxonomy (NCBI): domain Eukaryota; kingdom Metazoa; phylum Arthropoda; class Insecta; order Orthoptera; family Tetrigidae; genus Eucriotettix; species Eucriotettix oculatus. The sequence continues at coordinate 70,172,355 of CM067380.1, forward strand.
AGGAGCTCTCGCACAAAAGTGCGTCCATAGAAGAAGTTAATGGAGTGCTAATGTTAATAAATAATAAACATATTTCACATAGACCTAATTATTTTCAAGTAACGTATCTCGTCATACGAATATTACATAAAATATCACGTTACTACCCAAGTAAACAGTTCGATGTTAGGGAAAAACTGATCTCATGTTACATCTGCGGCATTTACGAAAATTAAAATAAGCTGCTTGCACCAGAATACCTTGCTGCAGCGGTCCCTCGGCAGTGGTGGCAACTTCACAGAAAAATAACTGGGAACAGGAAAGTATTAAACTATCTGACACGCGTCGGTGGAGAATTGAAACTGTGGAACAAAATTGATAGTAGCATTTCGAAGTAAATTCAGACGAGCGTCTTCTGAAATAAAGACGGGTTTCATTCATGGATTGTCACATGTCTTCCGCGCATATCAATCAGGAAATTGTGGTCGGACAGACGACGTAAAACAGGAAATGAGCTTAGAGCCTGGCAAATCCTGTCATCCTTCACGAAAACAAACTTTGCAGACTGTAGATCCGGATGCACAAACACTGGCGGCGATGCAGGTCATATGGCATTTAGTGTTCTTAGCATATATAAACGATTTGCCCGTCTGCATCCATCTTCGCAGATGATTGCATTGTTTATAGAAAAATTAAACATTGATGCTCTTCAATCAGATTTATACAAGGTATTTAACTGGCAATTGAAAAATAAAACGTTTAGTAAAGACTCATCATGGGGTAAACATAAATTCAATAGCCAATAAATTATAGAAAGCACTAAATTTTGTACGAAAGGTTTTAAGGAAAACCTCCAGAAGGACTGAGGCCGTTGCGTATAGAATCATTATCTATGGGGCAGGATATCAGGACCCGTATAGGATTTAGCACTGAATAAAATTTAGAAAAAGGCTTTAAAATTATCTTGTAGACTTAGAGAAAATGAGGTAGAGACTTTGTCACATAGAAGGAATCGGGCTAAGCTTTGTGCATTAAACAGAGCACAGAATAACGAAACGGTCTGGAGAAATATGAACAGTTTACTTTCACCTCCCGCTTACTTTTTAAAAGGGATCACTTGTGCAAGATAAGACTAAGGAATCAGAGAATTGATATAAGAAAATTTACACTTCTAAATGCAACAATTCGGAATTGGAATAGTCTACCGGCTAACACGGTAGCTACAGGACTGCCCAAAGAGATTTAAATAATTCAAAAAAATATCAACTACAATAGGGTTGCATTAAGAAGATTGAGTGAAGTTAAGGGCAAATGAAGTAATATTTTTAAAATGTATGGCCTTTGATATATTAAATATAATATGTCAGTCATTATAGTGAAGTGAAGTGCAAGGAATAAGGTACAAAGAAAAGCAGGACACCATTACTGTTTTAATATTTATATAGTTCAATTGGGGTACTGGAGCGGTGTGTTTCTTGTTTATTTTTTTTTTCAATAAGGGCGGATCGATGTTGAAATGGGATAAAACAAGCTGTGCGTGAGGTATTAACAAAATTATTTATTTTTTATTTGAAGGAACAAGTATGCCATTCTGTATGGAATATAACATCGTTCAAATGTCCGCCGCGGCTTCTCACGGTGGCACGGAGCCGAGTGGTCCAATTTTCAATGACTCTGCCGCATAAATCTGGCTGAATTTGAGCGATGGCGTGGGTTACGTTGACTTTAAGGGCATCGGTCAATTGCATAGGTCTACGGCATCAGGAAACCCCACAAGAAAAATTATAGCGGGGTAAAATCGCACGACCTTGGTGGAGTCACCTCTGCGAGAGATAATCATACCCTCAAATCATTCAATAATGACCATCGTGACGTCCAAACCGACCTACTGGAACCACATGTCGTCTACGTCTATATCATTCTTGGGCCAAAAGAAATCGGTTATCATCGTTCTGTAGCGCTTGCCGTTGACGGTGATTGCCTCACCAACGTCGTTTTTAACTAAGTACGGTCCAATGACCCTGCTGGCCAGAAATACGCACCACAAAGTTACGTATAACCAATCTCAATTTGGTTTGGAACAGTTTGAAGCTTGACTTCTAAAATTCTATATCATTCGGCCATTTTACATGACTGAATTTAATTCTTTTACAGATTTATTTCATTTTCACATTTTCTTTATTATGTGGCGATTTTAAATTAAAAATAGAAAGCACTTATATCCACTCGGTCGTTACTAGACCGAGTATTGACATCCGCATTACATTATCCAAGTACTCGGCCCAGCACTCAGAAACTGTAATGCGGCCCATAGCAGTGATTAAGATCAAGTGGCCAAATAATTACGCTTTTCCTTCCCCTCATAGGAATTCCACGCGTGACTCTATGCCACGCTACTGTAAAAAATAGTTATTTGACGGGTTTGAACGCGGGATTGTATCGTCATTGCTGTCTACTCTGATACGAGCAACGGAACTGTTTCTTCAATAATTATATCCTACATTTCCGCATTATCGGACTCGTCCCGCAAACGGAAACTTTATTTATATCCCGAAGTAATGTTTAAATCATGATAACCGGCACGATGAAGAAGTCAAGAAATCGTCTGGTACTAATGACGCTACCTTGAAAGAGTCTAAAACATCCCCGGTTATTACCAGCAAAATCGAAAAGTTGTCTCTTTACTTATAACAGTTTGACTGTACTCTTACGAATATTTTCGGTTTAATTTCAAACTCTTAGGATCGAAACAAATGTCCTGAGCACAGAGTTTCCTTCTAGTTCGTCGCACAGATTTTGCGAAGAAAATATTTACACGCCGAACGTTTCTATTTTATTCACGGGACGGGATATCGTTAGAAGCAGGATGTTTGAAGGTTTTACCATGTGCTGCATCAGCATCCTATGAAACGACGAAAATTCAAGAACCTAGCTATTAGAATAGAAAGTATTATTATGGTTCTGTTATCTCGAATAGAACAGTCTCTAGTTGGCACAATTAAAAAAATGGAAATTAGACTTAAAAATTAATATAGGGTACCAGGGCATTAAGAATCGTAATTAATATCAATTTCATAACGAAAGTTGTCTATTTAATAAATTATAAAAGAAAATCTTTTACTCATATATTAATAAATTGTTAATCTGCGATATTGCATACTGCAGTTAGGATATACAATAAATCAGGGTTTCCCAAACTTTTTCTTCAATGGAACACTTGGCTTATGTTTCAGTATGGGAGATTCCTAGTCGTAGAACGTAAAACAAGATTTAATTTAGTAATTATTTTTAAATATAGACCATTAATATAATATAAATATTTAAATAAACAAAGTCCTTAGTGACTTTGATGATTTTGGGTCCTTGAATTGCATATCTTGTTGATATCAGGCACAATATTTGTAAATTGAATTCTGTTGTGGCGTCGCGCGTCTTTCTGCACATCGACTTCATTGCAGCATCATAAGAAAATCCCACTTCGCATAAATAGGTTTAGAAAACTGAAGTAAGGTTTGAAGTATCTTGTTTTGAAATATCGGGCTACTGTTCTGACAAACTCGCACAGAAATATTTGTATATTTGTTGCAATTGAGAGTCACTGATTAAATCAATTAGATTTTCATAGTGACTTGCACCGAAACCTACAGGTTTAGCTGTCACGGAAAATTGATTCTGATCCCAGGAATCGTCCTAAGTAGTTTTCAGAAAATGTTGCAAAACAGTTGATTTCATGTCATGCAGGTGTTCTAAAAACATTCTGGAAACTTCATCAGATAATTTAAAATTTAATCCATTCAAACATTCATGTAAGACAGGAAAACAATTAAAATTATTAGATTCAATTGATGAAAATTGTATTTTTTTAACAAAAGTTGTAATTTTATCTCTTATATTGAAAATTGCAATACTTGCTTGTTCTGTATAATGATAAGTTAATTGCAGTTTGTAAAAATATCTGCCATATATGCAAGATTTATCCACCATGAAGGATTTGTTAAAACTTCAACAAAACCTTCTCCTGAATTATTTTGTGCCTTCAAGAAGACCAACAACTCATTTAGAAGTTCAAAAAGTCTTTCGTGTCCACTACTCATTTCAGCGCACAAAATTTTATTTTATTTGCATTGAAGTGCAATTTTATATACAGTTTATCACTTTCGCGACTTCATTCATAACATTTTTTGTTACCAGTAATTTTTCTAAAAACAATTTCAGATTCTCGTTCGCTCCACTTCCTTCGTTTTACTGCTTTGTGAGCTTACCTGATAAGACATAATTAAAATGTCTTAGAACCAGCAAAATTTAATTAACATTAATTTATAAGATTGGTTTATTTTTTGGCCATAACTGCTCATTGTCAAGTTAGATAAAATATTCAATTATAATTTTCTGAATATGATCAGTATAACTCTGGACTATCTCAGGATTCTAGTTTACAGAACACGTCCACACTTGTTCATTGTTACCCATGTTTCCTATTGTAGCATGAGACAATTAATAGGGTTTATTTGTTTCGCAACGTTGTTGAATCGTTTCCGAAACAAGCTAGAAACAAAGAGAGGGGTGAGAAATTATTCCTCTTTCTCCCGCTAGTCCTGGTACACATGGGAAGCGACTTGGGTCATTGTTGACAGTCGGAACAAGGCAGACTGCTGGATGTCCAATATTAATAAGATTTCACTTTATTTCAAACATGGAACTAGAAGAAAATAAATGTCTTTGGTTCCCTTTCGTCGTTAAAAACGGCAGAAGTTACAGGTTATCTCGTATTTTAACAACACTCTACTCAAAATTGTGGTATTGAGACACAATTTTTTAACTAAACATTTACAAATTATGTTGCGTATAGATCTTTTGCTGCTGAGTATTTGGCCTCAAAATGAAATCAAAATTTGCCGCGACAAATTTTTGTGGCGACCTTGGCTTGAACAGATATCAAGAACGACCAGCTGCAATACTATATTGATCATTCCACTACATTCAGGGTTAGAAGTTGTATCGTTAAGCCGAATTATCGCCGCTGAAACTGATTTCACAAGGGATAAAATTTAATCTTTGCAGCGGCGCGTACGAGTTATCCAGGTGACAGCCTGACCATTGAAGATGATATTCTAAATTCTGAACCAGTGTACAATACGATTTAATATATTTCACACTTTCAGTTGGGGTCTGGGTTTACAGTTTACAGTCGAGTACGAGTCATAAGCTGTTTTTGATCCAGTTTACTTCATCTCATTTTCCTAGTGGAATTCACTATTATTTCGTGCTGGAGGATAAAGTACAGTGACAAAATAGAATTGTATAAATTCGACGATTAGTGTGTTCATTTATCAATATTATTCTTGCCAATAGAAAATATGACACTTTAAAACTAAATATAAATAACTTACGTTTGTGTATAAATTTTCTAAAAAATTTCGATTATTTATTCCCAGGAATAAATCTCTGTTTTAGTAGTCCAAAATTTGCCTATTTAATATAGCTGGCCGTTTTTGTATTTTAGCGATTAACAAATCGATGTCAATGTGTGACACAGAAATGCGCACTCGAATAATGCCACGTCTTGTTGAATGTGATACGATTTTTATTAAAAAAAACAATTTCACTACTACGATCAAAATTATTTATAAAATTAGAACATACAGGAGCTTCCAATCTCTAGTGAGATGATACTAATCGATTCTGCGGATTAAAATCTGAGTACCGTCATACGTCACATAATAAAGATGGATTTATAATGTACAGCTGGTGTATGACTGAACTCAGAATGAGTATGAATAGATTTTAATCCAGAGAATCGATTAATATCATCTGAGTAGTGATCGAAATCTCCGCTCTGTTCAAAGTTTAGAAATAATTGGGATTCTACAAATGTTAACTTATTTTTTGTTTTACAAAATATTCTCTGTCCTCGATAAATATAAGCAGACAGTGCTGTCAGAATTCCTTATATTTTCCTAGTGGAATTCACATGTTACGACAACGTTTATTAATCAGAAGAATTGGTTTGTATATATTCAATTTTGTCAGCAACATCATTGTCAGTATAATATCCTGAAAATACTCTAAGAGGACCGCCGACAGTGATAGAAACATCCTATATTTAATTATACTTTATGTAATATACTTATTCATTTAATTACTATTCAGAATCATTTTGCTATTAATTTTAAAAATAAGTCATAGCAATTAAGATGTTATAAATGAAAAGTCCACATGATACAGCTGGGCTGTTTGGAGAGCATTGTCGTCTGAGGTGAAACGCGCGACACATATGTACAGCTCCATAAGAAACCAGAGGCATCCCCGCTACTGACAGACCAGAAATCTCGAGTCGCGCGGCTCATAAAACCGCGGATCCATTTAGCACAATGTACCTCGAGTCGCGCGACCGTCCATGTGCACGGAACTGATTATAACAGGATATTGTGATCCATAGTATAAATAGAATCACTCGAATGTATTTGCGGAACACAGGTTGCGAAACCCGGGAATAAATCCTTAAGCTCGGTTTCCAGGACGGTGAAATTGTCAAACGATTACTCTCTAACCTGCACCACTTTTGATAAGGCAATTCCCCTTTCTCCCGCTAGGTCATTAGGTCATTGTTGACAGTCGGAACAAGGCAGACTGCTGGATTTCCACTATTAATAAATGTCTTTGGTTCTCTTTCGTCGTTAAAAACGGCAGAAGTGACAGGTTATCTCGTATTTTAGCAAGACTCCTCAAAATTGTGGTATTGAGGCACAATTTTTTTAACTAAACATTTACAAATTATGTTGCGTATAGATCTTTTGCTGCTGAGTATTTGGCCTCAAAATGAAGTCAAAATTTGCCGCGACAAATTTTTGTGGCGACCTTGGCTTGAACAGATATCAAGAACGACCAGCTGCAGTACTATATACATCATTCCACTACATTCAGGGTTAGAAATTATCACAGCTAAAACTGATTTCACAAGGGATAAAAGTTAACCTTTTAATTTTTTGTGGGTTGGTTTTGATAATTAAGAATACATAAAATTAATTTTAAAATGAAATTTCCGGACAATATTACTTATAATATTTAAACAGGAAACTATCACGAGACTCCTATATAAGATTACTAAATTATTTAGTTTGCACAAGATGTTACTTACAATCTCGGGATTATAATTGTGGGCTGTGTGCTGTTTCCCTTGGATTTCGGCTGCGGCAAAGTAGAAATCTGTGTCACTATTCAGGAACATGTTCAGGTTGTCGGAAGAGAAGTGAATACTTGATGTCGTATGAGGACGGTGGCTGCTTGGATAATTTCATGAAGTGTTCCGCGTGTAGAGTATAACTTCGTAATGAGTCATAGAAATTTATTTGAAGCCGTATTAAACATAAAAATTTCGTTTATGGTATTAACTTCAGTCCATCTGCTACTTCTCTGATCTAATCTCAACTATTAAAATACTCTAGAAAGATCATTACTCTTTAATGATTTCATGATTAGCGATCATGGAGATTCCAGCTATAAAGCATTTTCTTCAATTTCTGGTGCTTTATTCCTTTTATCTATCTTCAATTCTTTCTTCAATTAGTGCATAACTTATAAGTACATTGAAATCAATCGAATTAATTTTTAATTCTTTTGTTTTGTGCCAAACCGCTCAATGTTTAAACGGTAAGCGGTATATATGTATTCTACGGAAATAAAGGAGAATTCTTTCTATCAGGAAGTATTTTCTTCAATTTTCAGCACATTATTACTTACATACTTCCTCTACTCTTCCTTTTGATTTAGGTATGTCATAGGTTATGTCATGTTATAGGTACTTATGATAGTTGAGGTTTAGTTCATGTTGTTTTGCCTTGGTCGGAAGAAGTTAGGTTAGATTTTGAGCCATCTATATTATCCGTTTTGTCTTCATATCTGAATTTTCCTTGATTTTTTCTTTCACGTTGTTTCTGCACAAGAGGTATTTTATATTTCGGGGTTTGTATGTTGCTAGTGAGAACTAGGGAGGAGGGTGTAGAGTAGGTTTGGAAAGTGAATTTTCTTGTTGTGGAGGAAAATTCTGTTTGTTTTGAAGATGTTAGAATTGAATCAGTGTCAGCTTGTCGAAGGAAATGTGGCTTGAATTAAAGTTGTGAAATGTCAGCAATGACTTGGGTTTATATATGATTATAGTAGCGGAATCTGTGAGCTAAGGTGATTGTAGCAGTTGTGGCCTAATGCTGTTGTTATTGTGATATTAATAATATTTGGAAGTCGTCGTAATATGAATGAATATGTGTAGAAGTCGTCGTAATACAAATTAAAGTAAATGTCGTCGATATGTGAAGTATTTAAGCTGAAGTCGTCGAATAAGGTTGAAGTGAAAATGGGTTTATTTGTGAAATAGAGAGTCACTGATGTTTTTAATTGGGATGAGGCCAATGTATTAGAAGTTTCAAAAGTAGTTAAATAGATGACTGGTACGAGATTTGTAAGATTCATATGTCATAGCTGATTGAGATAGAAATGTGGGTAGTATTTTGAATGGAATTCCATGAGAAAAGTAGTGATTCAATGATGACTTTGATAAAGAAATGAAATTCAGTGAAATGTTCATTAGAAAGAAGTTAGTTTTTGGGTTAAAATTATTATTCTAAGAAAGTCTGGTGATATGAAAGAGACTATTGTGCACAAATAATGTGTACTTATCTTTATCTTCGTATAGCTGCCAATAGCAGCTAAGTAATAATAATAATAATTTGACAACGCCTCGTATGTCACTGGTCTCTGACAATTACTTACTTCCTCTCAAGTATCACTTATTGGTGCATTATTGACTATTGGAGCCTCCTAGACCCTTCGGGAAGTTTCTTTCGACGGTCAGCTACTTTTGTGGCACGTTAATCCTCTGTGCTATGTAAATAACACGTACCATGTCCAAAAGACGCGACATGTTGGAGTCGGGCAACTCCGTGCACTGTTTCCGTCTCATCCCAGGAATCCATATTAATAAATTTATTAAATTCAACCTAGGTAAGCAAACCACTACACAGCCTCAATTTATACAGATTATAGAAATCTACCTTGGAAAATTGTAGCCTTTCCTTTCTTCGTAGTTGCTTCAAAATATGAAACAAGAAATATGTTTGTGTTATTTATTCCTGTGTTCATTCCACAGCGTACTATTGGCATGTTAGTATAATTCGAGAATTTACAAAAGAAAAGAATCTTCTTTGTTGGGATTTAGTAAACATGCACACGATCAATGATTTCGTAGTAAGTGTAAAGTAGGAGCCATGAATCACAGACTTCGTTTACTACAAGAGATAATAGTAATAAATAATGCGGAATTTAGGGGCCTAAAGTTGAGCAAACACTTTGAGAATAGGAGGCCAAACAAACAGCGCTGTGTCTGCGCACGAGAACGTAAACTAAAATACTTTGTGCTCAACAATAAACACAACTTTAACGTTTATGTAAGAAAACACACAATTTCAAAGTGGCTAAGAGAACAGATCAGCCAGTAAATAGTGAATATAGTGCAATTTGTTTACGATAATTAGTAATTCGATACGTTTGTACTTTATCAAGCAATTTGTAGGCTTGGTTGATACAATGATCAGAATCAACGTCCAGGATAACCTGATGCCATGTGGCTCTGGCAACATAGCAACAAACATTTGCCTCTGTCAGCCTAAACACTATTTTAATCCCCCTCACGTGGATTTCCGAAAGTAAGTATGCGTTCTTTACCTGATCTACTTACAATACTTATTCAGTTTTTTTTTGTTTTGGTTAACAGGCTACATGAGGGTGATCCTGAAACAGGAAACTCTCCTTTAATAGCATAGGAACGTAGAGCAAGGTAGCCAAGGGTTGACTAGGGACCCCGGGATGTGGTTTAAGGATCCTACCCGGCGTTTCACCTTAAGAGGTGCAGGGAAAACCATAGAAAAACTGCATCAGGTAGGTCGGCATTGGGTACTATTCTCACGCCCTTCCGAATTACGGGAGACGAGTTTGCTGTGGGGTCGCAGCATTCCCTTCTCCGTGTCTCTACCGGTTTTAGGAGGCAGTTGGCCGACTGATCCAATGGGATCAGCGGACAACTCTTGCCATATGCCCAAGGTCTTCGACCCCAGTACATATTCCTCCCAAAATATGTGAAGGGGTCTCGACATGTGAGACCTTTGATAAAAAAAACCAGAGAGGGTACGAGGCATTCCCGACATAATCAGGTGAGCCCCGCAGTCACTCTGGGGTGAAGCACCTGCGAGAGAAACTCCCACAGGCACCTTTTGTTTTTTTCCATTAATACTCACGACTAAAAATTGAGGTAAGCATTTCAATCAATTTATGTATAGCATATCGTTTCTTCGTTGAGATACAAAAAATGATTAAAAAGGTACTCAACAATGCCATAATATGGCGGTCGTTGCTACATTGGCATAGTCCCTATATTATAGCTGTATTGACTACATTTCGCTTCTTAATCCATTAATTTTATAAATCATACAGATATAAGATCTCTCACGCAGCCGGAGAAATGCCCTGTACTGAACAATAGAAATTTCTTTTTTAGGATAAAAATTGTTATATTGTTCCGAATTGTGTACGCGATGTTCATTCTAATTACGTGATAGTAATTATTGTTAAATAAATCTTTATTCAAAAACCATTATTATCTATGTAACTGATATAATATAACATTGACTGAAATGATTTTTCTGTTGGATTAATAAATTATTATACAAATAAAAATTTAACAGAAGTGTTGTCCCTTCCACCCCCCCCCCTCCCCCGTCACAAGATACTTCTGGATCCGGTAATGGTCAGGGTAGGCAACTGCCTGACCTAGAGTGCCAAAAATGATTCTCGAAAACGTCTTTGAAAGATTGTAATTCTTCATTATAACTGGCTGACGAAAAAAGCCTAATTTCTGCACTTTTAACAAAAGAACGAAGATCCACGTGATATGCATTAAATTCAACTCTTCCTTTAAAATAAGGCCAAATTTAAACATTGCTTTAAGAATTTTGCTAACACTAAAAAACTGTGAAGGAACCTTACTTATTTGTAAGTCATAAATTATTATTTAAGAACCATGTCAACTGCATGTCGTCTTATTGGGATAATCATGTTGGCCACTGAATTGAGTTCCATAATAAATTAGATCTAAAAGAAATTATTTACGATCCTCGAAAGAGATTGATTTAATTTAGATTTACACTTTGTACATTATTTAAGTAGTTTTGTTTATCATTTTAAATGTATATTTATATTATCTCTGAAAATAGTTGGTACTAATTTTAGTTTGTAAGTTCATTGTAATTTTCTGTAAGTTTGTCTGTATTAGAATTATTTCCTTGGAACGACGTCTTATGTTTGGTTAACATGGCTAATTTAGTAGTGAATTAAGACTTTCCCGGTGTAGTTGCTGCAGAAATAGTTTTGGGGTATTAGTCGCAGCTGTACCTGAGTGGAAACCTGATAACTATTTTTGAAGGTTCATTTATCATTTCATTAATTAATAAATGTAAGATTTTTGAAGTTTAGGGGTGGCATTCTTCGGGTCTGTTGGTTGAAAGCTAGGACAACAAGAGTGGCGCTGGCCTGTGTGCCCTAAGAACTACTGGGACAGCAAAGGCCATGACCAACAATGGTGTGTAGACGGGGGCTGTGGTTGGGGGTGGCGGGCAACAATGTGTGCAAGCAAAGGGCGCAGTGCGCAGTGGCACACCTTGGCGGCCCAAATATTGTATTCAACATGCTGTATTGTTTTTAACCTCTCCAGTTGTTTAAATATTAAATATCTATCCTGTTTTGCTATATTATTAGAAATAAACACTTTAACAAGGCATCATCCCGGAGCACAGAGGAAACTTTTAAGTTTATTGAAATGCATCAAAACGAGCAGTGAATTTTGAACCCAAAGCATAAACTCTATAAAGAGAAAAATAAAGTTACTTTAATTACTTTTATATGCAAATACTTTATAAATCTGGCATATGCAACGTGGGCCATGATGGCTCAGTAAGACAGGCGAGTGTGGTGATGGAAGTCGAGTCATCAAGTGTTGATGGCCCAAATTGGCGACCAATGTATGGGCCAACTATCGGCACATAGTGAAGAGGGTCTACAAGGGTCATTGACCATACAAGTTTGTTAACGGCACAATTCCAATGTCGCTACTCGTTTTGCATGGCTTTGATTTCTTCGAGTCATCCACGAGGCTCTACACCAGAAATTACCGTATTTTCTGGTAAATTCCCACTACAGAGAAATGTCGTTGTCTCTTTTTATTTTGATGCCTCTTTTGTGTGTTGTACCACCTTACTTGAATCGTGCTTCAAGGGCACGTACTCGATGCTGTACACGGACTCTGGGCTGACGGTGAACGTGACCGTGCACTACTGCGACGAGACGACGGAGGCGCTGGGCTTCGCCGTGTACCAGCTGGTCGTCCTGTTCGCCGCCCCCGCGCTGCTCATGCTGCTCTGCTACTCCAGCGTCATCTACGAGCTGTGGAAGAGCACTCACAGCGTGCAGATTCTCACCAACAGCGCCAGGTCTTCACGCCATATTACTTTAGCTCACGGCTTTCATTTCTTCTACTGAATGAGCACTTTGCATTCACATTCTCAGATTTGCATTTACAGCATTATTTGCTTCGTCCAGACTTTTTTAACGCTCGGTATTTTCTTAGGCCTCCGAACAAACAACAACAGTCAAGTAAATTGTCTGCTAAAAACACTTTCCTAATGCAAAATGTAGAAAAATTTTATAATTAAAATTGAATGTATGTCTGTATGTTTAGCATACAACTTGAATGGCGTGGAACAAGTTGCTTACACTGGCAAACACTGTGGGATAAGACATATCTACACGGTCAGCTGGGGTGATATTTGAAGAAATGCGTAAACGGCCGATATTAAAGTCTAATAAATATTTTTTGGGGTCAATAAAATTGGTAGCCTTTCTTCCGATGTTGATTCGGGGGATTTTTGAGAAAAAAAAATACAAAAACCGAGAATTGTGTCGATTCCAGAAGGTTATGGAAGTCACGATGTTTAATTGTGACGTTTACCATACCTGTTAATGTATTAATCAGTTCCTTTTTCTCCCAACGTTGATTCGGAGGGCGTTTTAGAAATAAAATACAAAAACCGAGAATTGTGTCAATTCCAGAAGGTTATGGAAGTTACGATGTTTAATTGTGACGTTTACCATGCCTGTTAATGTATTAATCAGTTCCCCTTTCTCCCGATGTTGATTCGGAGGGCTTTTTAGAAAAAAAATATACAAAAACCGAGAATTGTGTGGATTCCGGAAGGTTATCTTAGTCACGGTGTTTAATTGTGACGTTCATCTCCCTAGGGGTGGTTAGGAATGACCTTAAAGGCCGTTAGATAAATATACGAAAAGAACAAACAAGATTGCTGTCGAATCCGGGGCTTTGGAAGTTGTCGAGTTTATTTCTTGATAAATAAATAAATTATTAAACTTATAATGATAATAAACCATTTCTTCTGCTTCCACGTACATACCAAATAATCTGTGAAAAATTCAGTGCTGCATCTGTAACGTTTTCCGAGAAAAATGTACTTAAAAATCACTATTTTAACATAGCAAGATAGGGCCTTCCGACTCGCCTTATGGAACTATGCTCTCCTAGGACAGCGAACGGATGGAGAATTTTTCCGGTTTTGGTCCAGGTATGAAAGTGATCGGACTTCGCGAGCGAAACGTTGTCACCAAACGTAATCCAACAGCTAAAAATTACATGATTTCTACTTTACTTCCACAATTTGGATTGTTACTGTAACTAACAAAATGTAAAGCATTTTCTTTTTTTCACTCGTGAGTGAGATGATGGAACAGACATAGCGCCGAAAGTTTCAGGAAAACGTTTAATTCCTTCGGACGGTAAAGAGAACTGTGTGTCTAGTTGAAAGGAAACCTTAGGATGATGCACTAGTCAAAGTTAAAATTTAACCACGGTCGGATATCTTAAAATCTCTAGGAATATATTTATAGAGCTTCACTAACATATTTTTATTATTCTTACGCAACACTGAAACGTGCATGCACATTTCGTGTCACAAAATATGAACGATGAAACTGCACTTGCAGCATGAAAGGCGCCTCCAGTCGACTTCAGAAATCACAGTTTTCCGGAAACGTTCAACGCCTGATCAAAACTGAAGACGCACGAAAAACCAGAAAACAGGTAAGAAACTATACCGTAAATACGTTTTGAATTTCTATACATACAATAGGTGAACTTTATATTTTTTTTGTATGTATGACGGTATAACTTCAAAGAATTATTCGACTTTAATAACTCGAGACTATTCCGATTTGTGGCACAGCACGTGTTAATTAAATAAAATAAAAATTAAATTTTACAAAATAACATTTACTTAAAAAATTAAAAGAAAAATAGTTAAAAAATAACTAGTCTAAGTTTAAAACATATATTTCCTGCTACTCAACATGTTTTTCTCTTCCCCAATGTTATCGTGTTGTAGGATGGAAACCAGAAAAAATGAAAATTTTATCAAAAAGACAAAAATTAAAACTTATCGTCGCAACACTATCAGGAAAGAAACTTCTAACGGCTTATCTGTAAGGATTGCTGCCCCAGGACTTGAAGCAACACCCGGTTCTACCTGCCTTGTGTCCTCTGCTTCTGTAGTCGTTCTTCCACCAATCCCTTCTCCGTCAAGCTGTCTTTCTTGTGACTTTCGTGCAAAATTTTTGCCTAGCTCCTCTTCCTTCTTATTACAGCTCCCCCAATTGGTGGAAACTGGCCTCAGCAAACCCAGCCAAATCTTTTAAATGTTTCCTGTTTGGTTGGCAAAAATGCTGCAGGGCAAGGGCGGTTTCCGGGAACCTGGCTATTTTTAAACGGAAGCTTCTTCATAAAATTGTTTACCTGAACCTGGCCATGCTTGTATCAGCCACACATTTAACACATATTTATTCTAGATGAAAATTAAAATTAATATTCAATAACTGGGGCTAGTAATGCATTTCAGTCGGCGCACACTCTACGCGGTCAATTAAATAAAATTAAATAAATTGAGATGTGCATTATAGCTTTTAACACAATATGATTGTACAATGTTAAGTAGAACTGTTAAATGGTGTTAAATGGTAAAGCTTCCTCAGAGATGAATCGACCGCATTGGACAAAATTATTTAGCCTAATGTCACTGGTCACTGGACCTCACTGCATGTGATTTTTCCTGTTGGAGAATATTAGAAATTTCAATTCCATCAAGAATGGTCGAACTGCGGAACCGCATAACAACAGCCAAGGTGTCGGTTAGACTAGACGTGCTCGCTAGAGCATACAGCATAGACATATATCGTGCATCTCAAGGAGGGTATACTCGTATTGTGCACCAATTACACTGTCTAAACTTTCATTGCATTGTAATAAAACCATGTTACTTCAAAGTTTATTTATGTTGCTGTTTCTATTAGTTGACTCACGCCTAAGTTTTAATAAAAAGTAACTAGTTCCTGTTTGAATTTTAGGTTATAAAGATGCTGATATCTGTGATCGTTCTGTTTCTGGTGTGCTGGGGGCCGAGGATTATCATGAACCTTGTGAAAGTAGTCGGCCTGAACGACTTCAGTACCGCGATCTACACTCTTCAAGTTGTGTTCAACATATTGCCCGTCGTGCACGCCTGCATGAACCCGATCATATACTCGTTCATGTCGAAAAATTTCCGGAAGGCGCTTCGCCGACAATGGGAAAGGTTGGGCTGTAAGAGAAACTTATCTGAGCGAGGAAACTGTGGCTCCAGCGCGTTCAACAGAGTGCAGCACAACGCGACGATGCAGCATGGAGGCCTCAGGCTCAGAAGTAAACCTTCTCTATCATCCAGCACTTGCCACACCGAATTCACCAAAAACTCTGACATTGACAACTTGGCAGCTATAACGGACACTGAGGTCTAATCGCATGGTCTTGTTGCATTACAATTTAGTTTATTTTTGTATATACTTTTTATATTTAATAAGTTTATTTAAATCCATAGAGTTAGATGCTTAAAATAAATGTTTTTTCAAAACATTACTAACGCATTCTTCTCGACGAATCCAAAATTGTAGTGGTCGTCCTTATCGCAATGACAACTTTCCTTTTATGTTTTCTGTATTTTATTTACAGCATACAGAAGTTTCTATTTAAAGGAGCAGAATCAAGCCTCCCGATGGTTCTGGGTGATGCTGAAACTTTATATTAACTTTTATTATCATGTTATAATAACCTATAATATTTTGATAATGTATTAAAAAGCTGTTATGGATTATTGTATCTATGGATGGCACCATGTGAACAGAGTACGAACTATCTAGCGTACAAGGCTTTATCTTGTGATGACCGTACACTTAATCCATCCAACCCTTTTACCTGTCAGAGCAGGTATAGAAGTCTTCTTCTTCCCAGTTTCCCTCCATCGAAGAAAGCCGGAAGACGTGAATTGAATAAATCATATGATGTATGATATATGGACAAAATAACTTGGATATTTATTTTGAAAATTGCAGGGCCATGAATCATGGATTATTGTATTTAGTATTGTAAATATTGTTAGTAGAATCTGACCTGGTTTAACTGAATTTGCAAAGTATAAGTTTTCACAAACTCTTCTGGATTTATCTATGTCTATATTTAAAATATAGAGAATGTAGCAAATGAAAGTATGCAAAAAGTTAAATTAAGAATATTTTATGGGTGATTGCTATGTGTAATAACTATGTTACATAACTTATGTACTGAAATTGATACTATCCAGTTGCATTATTATTAATTTATTATATTTTCCTAATCTTTCAATGTTACAATTATTATTATGTTCAATTTTCCCTCACAGTTTTATTCATCAATAGTTCCGTTTCTTTTTATGTCTGATGAGGTCTACATCAGGATGTATTTTTTTTGCAGTCAATGAATGCAATCATTGCATGCTGAAATGTTTTATAATTTATGCAATTCACCGATTACCAACTTGCTGGAGCAAGAAAGACTCGGTGAAAGAAGTCTTCTATATCTGCTTTGCCACATAAAAGAGTTGGAGGAATTAAGTGTATGGGGTGTTGTGAATATGTGGGCTTACCGCATGCCACTGTCTTGATACTAGCCTAGCACAACATGTGTTCAGTGGAAGATCAGCTGCTTTAGGCACACGAGTTTTGAAAGGAATGAAATTACAATATTTATAATATTAATTCTAATTTAAATCAAGAAAAACAAATTGTTTTACAAGTAACATTGCACATACCATATACTTTCCTGATTCAATGACTTAATAATGGATTCTTGATTAATCAACCAGGTCAAGTTAGCATTTGAACAGGACGTTTTGGTGAAATTCATAATCACTGTCAGGTGCACAGCGCATGCTGTTGAGATGATATTCTTCTTTATTTACAACCACTGACTTGATCCAGTTAATTAAACAATAATCTTTAAAAGTAATATTTGTTATCACAATGAAAACAGGTTGCAGGATGTTGTGGGGTACTGTACTTAAATTTAAGGAATGAAAAATGCTTCACAGGTTGAGCTGACATTATGAATTCATGTAGCTTACAGTTCTGCATCCCAGTTCAGCTTCCCTTGACCACACATATGTGACTGGAGAATCTGGATAACTGTTGCTGTTGATCACAGGTCCAGCTGTTGGAATGATTCCTGATGATGTGGCATCCAATGCATTAAGCCAATTCATACACTTCCAGGGGTATCACGACACTGCAGGGTATCCAGTCCGCTTGTCTTGAAGACTGCTCTGCTAGTGTTCAAGGGAAAGAAAAAGGTCTTCGCTATGTGTGCAAGAATTTATTAATCATCTTTAATTCATTTCTGCAATGGCATACACTCTGTACTGTCCCAGGATAAAGTGTCACTCTAAGGTGTTTTCCTATGGACACCTCCAGAATTCTCCTCTTTTTACCAATCATCACTCACCTTTTTCCTGGACCAAAATTATCTCCTGCAATACAAACTTCTCTTTCAGGGAATGAGACAGTAACTGATCTGTTACGTATCTTAACAATCACAAGGAGAATTTAATGTTTGTAACAGATTTTTGTGGCTGGCATCCAACAACATTGCTTATTCTGATTGTTTACTACACAAATAATAATTAAATGTAATTAGACAGGTAATTAATTGCTTAAAGTTAAGAATTAATTCCATAGGTGATAGATGTTTATTGCAATGTCTCAAATAGTCAATCTTATCAGAACAAAATAAGACATATTTAAACATAAACAACTATAACAGCTTTCACATGGGAAATGCTATAGCTTTTAGCAAATGAGAACAGAGAAATAGACAATTGTTGCCACAACTGTTGAGCCAATCATGAATGACAAATACCTTTACTGCAGACAAATGTATGGCACAATTACTTTCACTTGCCAATTAGACATTTCAAATATAAAAATAAACACTTTAATGAATCACTAACTCTAATTAAAATTGAAAATTTTCATGGATGCCCAAAATTTTATATTTCCACTTCCTAAAATTGAAGATTCAAAATTTTATAGAAATTTAAAAATGGAAATTCAGATGATGTGAGTATAATAATAAAAGAAGCATACATATACTCTGAAAGAAACAGCTAAGAAAACATTTAATACTATTAAAAAATGGTTTTTGGTTAAAAGCACAAATACATGAAAAATATAAATATATATGAGGATTATGTTTGTGTGTGCTTTTAAGATTCTAAATATTTTAATGGTGGTCATTGCTATTCCCTTCAAGGAATTAATTAACTTAAATTCAGTTTAATTGTTACCTTAATACAGCAGTATAGATACATAAAAGTAAAACTATTGCACAGCATTCCCTCCACATCTCGTGAACCACATAAGGTGGGGTAAATTATTTGACTTACTCACTGATAAGGTCCATGAGATGTGGAGGAAACATGTTATTGTAATGTAATAGTTTTACTTTTATGTATCTATACTGTTTTATTTGGATAATAATTAAACAGGATCTTGCAACAGACATAATATATTAATTAGCTAATATAAAGTTCGGATTACTTGTGTGGGCACCTTTTTTTATTGCAACAACATTTAATGAATTTACTCAATACAAAGGAAGAGTTTTTGGTTCACACTACTTAAAATATAGATTATATACAGGATGCCTGTAATATTATGTATAATATGAAATTATTAGCAATATATTAATTATTACTTCAGAACATGCCTATGATAATTATTAATAAAACCATACTACCATGTTTTGATAACAAATATTACCCATAAGAACTATTTCCTACATTTAAAATTTATTTTTATACTTTGTAAATTATTTGTAGCAATGTTGGCACATTAGAAGTTTATAGACACACTTCACTTATTACTAACACAAAAAAGCATAAAATAAATATATATTTGTTAATATGATCCAAATCAATTTTTGAACCAGATACGTCTGATCAAGAAATAGAGAATTAAAATGAACATTTGTGTGTTCCTTAACTGGTTAAGGAAAACAGTGTAGCCTATATAATATTAAGTAGGAAGAGGTAGATAATTATGTTTTAAAATATTTATTTGTTCAGGCAATGAAAATAAAGGAATTGTATTTATCTTACTAGTGATAACAGTATTAGTATTTAACCAATAACAAGCTTAAAGAATTATAATTCATTCAAATATTAGTAACTTTTGCCCATCACACATGTAATGTAATTTTTTCATGAATAAAGCACAATAAGTTAACTTATTCAGCTAATAAGCAAGGCATGTCTATTAAAGGTAATAATTTTTATTCATTTATCAACAACTTTAATGCATAAAATTTCTATAAATATGTGATTTGTTTATGTACACTACCCATCAGGAAGAAATCTGTTAATAATCTTCTATGAAACCTTACATAAATCACAAAAACCATCCCTCACCATATTTTACATTATCATAATAATCTACTAGAAACTTTTGTCAAAACTCTTAAACAAAATGTATTGAACTGTGTATTTTAAAGATATTAGACATTCTTACAGTATATGTCAGAAAAATAAAGTTGAATGATTATTAACTTTTTTTTTCACATAAAATTTTATAATGTAAACAATGTTGGGTACTAACATAAATGATTCTTCAGGTAATTTAAATAATTAGGATAAATTTAGACTAATGAGAAATTAATTTACATTTTCCTTGTGGTGAATAACATCCAATTATATCAGAAATTAATGAAAGTTAAATATTGAAACAAGTAAACTGCCAATGCAAAGGTAAAAATCCAATATATCTTACTTATATTTAGTATCAAAAAGGTTTAATTAACATAATGCTCCATAAATTATATAGAAATTATTTTATTCATTGGTAAGTATACTTTACTTATTCATAATGAAAATAGAATTTCAAAACTTTTAACTATATAGATCGATTTATTTCAATGGCTCTGTAAGTACAGTTACAAACTAATATGAAATAGACATTTTATGATTCAGTTAATTTGGTCTGTTTAATAGGTTGTACTGACAACAAAGAAACAAGTATCATAATTCCCAAAATTGTCTTCAATTCAATTTATTTGAGCCAAAACTTTCAAAGTACATAGTACAGAGAATAGAATAATCATACAATAAATAAATATTAGTCAGATATCTGAGAATATAGAAGACATACAGCAATTAGTTTTATTATTAGTATTTATTTTAAATGGAAGTGTTATCATAAAGTGGAATTCGAGTACTTGTGAATAGAATACAGGGAATGATTTTGTGGTAAATTTTTCACTTTGCTCCTAAACCTTAGTTGTTCTGTTTTAATTCCTGTAAGTAGTTTATTAGAGAGTAAACTACCAATGTGACTCAGCCCAGTTTGACATTTTTAAATTCTTTGATTAGTTATATGTATACTATTGGATGATTGCAAGCTATATGAGTGTGTATCTTTGTTTATGTTGAACAATTGAATATTTTTGCTGCCAAAACAGTTTCTCTCCAGTTTCTCTTTAACACTTTATTCTGCCCATAGTATTTTAAGGGAGCTTTCTTATATTCAGAGGCAGTCAGTTACACATTTTTGACACCTCTGAGATACACATTTGGCAATAGTTATTTCAATGTTTGGAGTTAGAGATGATCATGTTGGCAAGTCGTATGATGATGAAGTTCAGGTTGCCAGGATCTTGAGCTCAGAAATTGAAGACTGCACCCTATACAGGTAATAGAATGAGTTATGGGTTTTCTCAGTTGAAAAGAAACCCATAAGTTTGAAACTACAATTGGAGGAGCTCTAGTACACTTTCTCAAGCAGTTTCTGCCACAAGGTTCCTATTGGATGAAAGACATCTTAGTTAGATTAGTTGAATATATTATGAAATGCCAAGGCCAAAGGACAAAGTGCACACAGGAAATTACATATTACAGTCACTGGCCTTGAAACAATATTACCACATTTCACAAATTGTGTCCAACCAGATAAATACATTTCAATGAGCCTCAGACAGTTATTCCAAGAGGATTTTATGAGGGCTCTACTTAGTCTAACAGATCTGATACAACTAGATCTTTGTTTTTGAGGCTATCTAGGATTTATTTATGGAAATTATTGAGTAGAATGTTGTAAAATCTCCCACATCAAACACCAACTTTAATACATTAAAATTCTCAAGGTTTCCTACTATACCAATACTTTGGAAATAGTGGGCACAAGACCAACTGGCCAGTAGGAAGATGGGTCATTTCTTTTGCCTATTTCTTGTAGTCTGCTGTCACAATATCTTCTACTCCTCTGGGTCTGTTGGTTTCATAAAAAGGTTCTTTACCTTCCTCAAAGTTACATAAATAATTATAGATTCATAAATAATATTGCACAATGGAAAATACACTTCATCACAATCAATAAAAGTAAATAACAATAATAAAGGTCAAAAATGTTCTTTTAATTAGCCAATGTCAATTTGGAAAATTCCTCAGGTATTTTTTCCATCTATCCAAAGATTTAAAATTTCAAGAGAAAGATTCCTTTGCAGCATGCAATGGAGAGGTTTGTGAACATAATTATGAAACTAAATGTCAATTTCTTTCAGAGAACAAACAATCATACAACTCCTGAAATTATAACAATACTTTTACAAACTTTTGTGGTGGAGTCTTCACACTACAACAAGTTGTATCTGACAATAAATAAAGAAATTATGATACCTTAAAATTATGTTTATCAAAATAGCCCTATTGGATTTATAATGCAGACATGAGCTCATGTAATTGTTCATGTTTTTTAACTCAAATAATCTTTACAACAACTTCCATCCAATTACTGTGAAACTTTCAATGATGAACGGTTCCTTTTCTTGTGTTTTGATTTTAGCTGTACTCACAGGGGATGAAGTACTATTTAAGTTGCACATTGAATGTCAGATTGAACATACGTTGTAGCTGCTAGTGTTGTTTTACACATCAAGTGTTTGCTTCTGTAACGTAAGTAACACATGTACAAAGTTTGGTATACATTGCTCCAATTACACGCGTAACTTTGTCCATGTTCTCCCCCACTCCGAGGGGTTGAACTTACTAACGGCCATGTTGTTTAATGTCGAGAATTGAACTCGGCAACTCACGTAACCCCGAATTCAACACCAATCCCGATTATTTTGGCATTAATATTATGTAAAGACCCCCCACCCCTACCCCTATGTGTACCCTTCCATGTAGAATGGGGTTGAAATTATACGCAATCAATGTTGGGGTAAATAATATTCAAGTAACCGACCCCTAAAAATATTTGCTCCGCAAAAATGTTTGGCCAATTATTGGACCTGAGATTGACTCTCACTGCGCGTTGCCTATGTTAAGGGGGGGTGGTCTGAGGAATTTTCTTCTAGAAACTGGTACATTTGATTCTGCGGTACGTGTGATTAGCCTTTCCATTCCCTTGCCTTCGCCACTCTCCCATCCCGGGACTGAAGTACAACTTAACTTGTATGTTGAATGTATTTACTGAACTTAGTGACGTCCATAACCACGGATTCGACGCCATTATTGATTGTGTACGTGTTATTTTAATGCAACGTCCCTACACCCTCCACCCCTATAGGTTAATAATTAATATTGATTCTGCAAAATACGAATGATAAATAATACGAAAGGTTTTCTTAAGTACTTAATTTTTTCCCTCATTTCAAGTAACAACGACAGATTTTAAACTAAATATGCCCAATGCAAACTATAGGAAATATCAAAGTATGAAGGAAAACCATAGGTAAGATTTTTTAACCATTATAATTTAATAAATTAGTTGTCAATTGCATACAACCGAATTTCCGATAAACTAGCTTAAGTGTATTTTATGTATTTTTGAATTGCCAAGTCCATTGACAACATTAAACATAATCAACCTTTTTTCTATAACAAAGGGGTTTAGTAACTGATTTGAGGTTAGAGGTATTTTTCTTTTTCAAATACTTAAGTAGAATGTTGCTAATAATTCAATTTTGAAAATTTGATGGTTTAAAAACAGGCTATTTGACTTAAATATTCGTGCATATTTCATTTCGCTATATTGCAGAAGATATTAATATAATATAAATAAAAATATTAATTATACGGGAAGGTTTCTTGGCATACGGGCGTCAAAGTCTCCAGAAAGTAGATACAATTGATTGCGTTTGTGTCACGGGGCGATTATGGGGACGTGAAACCTTATTTGGGGATATCTCCGTATTTACGAGTGAGCATAGAAGATTTTCTCTTTCACACGTAGTACCTAGAAATGGCTAACGTTAAATTAATTTCAGGGTTGACGGCGTGACTTGACGTCATAGATTTCAGAGTCCGGTTTCATTTATCTCCGTTTATAAGAGAAAGACTTTCTAAAAGCGTCCTTAGAACCATGGGATGGCGTCACGACGTAAATGTTTAAAAAAAAACAGACTCGTTCTGTGCCTGTTAAATCACATTAAATTAGATTAGTGTCGAATTAAATACTGTACCGGGACTAATACTTAAAAAATATCCAGGCAGTTCCGGGCACTCAGATAGTTATAAAATAATTTTTTTTAAAATGGACTGGGATATTATAATTGTGTTTAAGTTCATTTCAGCTTTGTCTTTTATTTCGTTACCTGGTTTGTATCGTTTTTTGCAGCTCTTGCGATTTTGAATCACCGGAAGAAAGCAAAAAAAATGATTGCAGAAATGTTGAGTGGTATTTATTTAATCACTTATGGCCTAGTATACATTTGACGCACACGTTTTATGTTTGGTGAAGAGATAATATTTGCCGTTTCTGTCCATTAAACTGTTCTTGGAAAATCTGTGTTGATTTAAAATGTCGGCTCCGTGTATTAATGCTGAGGTGATTGCATTTTCCGTTTGGTCGCTTCCCCGCCGAAGCCAGATTCCAAAGTAAATCCGGCAGAAAGTGTAATTAAATATCGACGGTGGCGTGCGATCCTAATTGCGAGTTTGTGCGACACGCAATGGCCGGTGAAAGCCGCCATCGCCATCGCCATCGCCGTCGCTATCCCGCCACGTTGTAAATTGATAAATTGGTCCGCAGTGGCTTGCATGTTTGCCGGACTTATATAGCGCCTATTTCCCAAGCGGCCTCCCGCAGCCTTGTTTTTCTAATTAGTAGGAAACCATTACAGTAATTTGATATAGTTTTTGTTATCGGTGTAAGATAAGCAAATCACTCTTCGGGGTCGAAGTGGCGAAGTGGCGCTGCGTTTTCTTCGTCTCGTGCATTACACAAATTAACGTCTCGTCGCCTTGCATCTGCTAATGAAATTTTGACCATGAATTGCGATTTCAGTCTATTTATCTACAATTCTGTCACAAAAATAATTGGACTAGTTCTTAATTTCTCCGGCGTTAACGTGGGTTACTTTTTAAATGTAATTCTCACCAGTATTTATTATGCCATTTTCTCCGGACGATTAATTTCACGAAATGGGTTTCGGTATCTTGTCCACCTGGAAACGACGCTTGTTTTAATTACTACTCCGTGACCTGTTTCCTGGCACAACTACCACCACAGAATTTAGCACATATTAATAATAACGGACTAAACAAGCTCAGGAAACGAAAATCGCACAGGTCGTGTCGGTCCATCACCGATCATAGCCTCTGCACTATTGGAAAGCGGAAAGTCAACAATACGCGAGACACTTCGACAAAACGTGACAAATACCATACATTATACTTTCTTTCTTAATCTTGTCTTCTAATACCTTCTGGTGACGAGATTTAGCAGAGAGATAGCCATTCAGTTTGGGTTTCAAGTGCGCTGGGGATTGGCCAACACAAACACCCAAGCCCTTGCCAGGAATCAAACCCGGGACCTCTGTGCTACTATGCAGCGACGCTAGCCACTAGACCACAAAGTCTAACGAATTTATTTTGGGGGTTAACAGGCTACATGAGGGTGATCCTGAAACACGCAACTCCCCTTTAATAGCATAGGAAGGGAAATGGAATGAGGGGATGTGGAAGGTAGAGCAAGGGTTGACTGGGCCCCCGGGCTGTGGTTTAAGGAAATTATTTTTCAACAATTAATTAATTTATAATATAATATAAATGCGAGTGGGAATTAGAGTATATGGCGTCTCTCGCATCCAAGCTTCCACCTCCTTTTATCTTTCCATTCTTCAACTCGCATACATCTGTCCTCCATTGCTTGCATCACTCCTTCATTCCCTGTCAGTTTAGATTTTCCTTTTTTCTTTCGTTTTGGGGGTTTCCAGTGAAATATTCTTAATGGCCACCGTTCCTCTGGCATTCATCTGAAATGTCCATACCAATTCAATACCAATACCTTCTATTTCATCTAAGATATTTACTGATGTAACCCCCATTTCTTTCCGAATGTATTAATGTCTTATCCTTTCTGTTCTTGTCACACCACAGCTGCGTCTCCAGAAATCCATTTCCATCGCTCATATCTTTCCTTCAATTTCCTTAGTTATTTCCCAAACCCTACAACCATGTAGTGCAATACTCCCCAGTGTCGTTTTGCAGATTCTCCTTTCAACCTTATTTGTTATATGTTTATTCCATATAACTGAGTGCACTGTCTTGTTGCAACCCTGCCCTTCGTTATTCTCTGCTTAATTTCCTCCTCGCTTCTTCCTTTACTAGAAATATTTGTCCCTAAGTATTTATGTGTGATGCAGCACGTAACTACACCTCCGTCTTCCAATTCTAAATCTCTTTCTGTGCCTCCGACTGCCATATACTGGGTTTTATCAAAATAAAATAAAACCTTACGCTTTGCCCACGATATTGTGGTATTAGGGGAATCAGAAGTAGACTTCGAAACCATAATGAATGGCATGAACGTAGTCCCGGAGAAAAAGTTCAATATGAGGATTAATAGAGGTAAAACCAAGGTAATGGAGTGTAGTATGGGAAACAGTGGAATAAAAAAGGGTGTTAGAATGGGAAGGAATATTTTGACGGAAGTTAAGGAATTCTGCTACTTGGGAAGCATAATAACTAGGGATGGTAGAAGTATAGTAGACATAAAGAGTAGGTAGCACAGGTAAGGAAGGTTTCCGCGAAAAAAGAGGAATTTACTTACGGGTAATATAAGTGTGAATATTAGAAAATCATTGCTAAAAATGTTAGTATGGAGCGTGGCGTTATATGGCTGCGAACGTGGACGATAGGAGTTGGGGAAAGGAAAAGAATAGAAGCCTTTGAAACGTGGTGCTATAGGTGAATGCTGAAAATCAGATGGGTGGATAGAGTAACTAACGAAGAAGTTCTAAACAGAATAGGGGAAAAGCTAACAATATGGAGGACGTTGACCAAGAGAAGGGATATATTAATAGGCCACGTTTAAAGGCACGAGGGTCTTGTAAAATTAGCATTAGAGGGAAGTGTGTGAGGTAAGAACACAAGAGGGAGGCCAAGGATAGAATACGCTAAGCAGATTAGGGAGGATGTGGGTCGTGCTAGTTATGAGGAAATGAAAAGGCTAGCGCAAGATAGGTTAGCATAGAGGGTTGCATCAGACCAGTCTTAGGACTGAATACCACAACAACAACAACAAAATTGATTTGCAAACCCCATTTGAAATATTCCTCATTTAATTTTCTTAGTATGTAGTCTGCGTCATCTTCATCTTCGGTGAGTATAACCTCAACATCAGCAAAATTCAAAGAATACAGGGTTTCACCGTTTATGGGTATTCCCATGGTGTGACATTTCTTTTTCCAATTTTTGAGTGCATCATTGAAATATATTTTAAAAAGCGTAGGTTATTATACAGCATCCTTGTCTCAATCCTTAATTTGTATGCACCAGGTTCCACTCTTCATTAACAGCGAAGCTAAAGATTCCTCGTCTCAAGTCAATAACGAAGAAAATGTGGACATGAAATTTTCTTACATTAAAATTGTTAAAATATGAGTCATTTTCTTACGCTTTGTGAAAGAGTAGAAACAAGAAATTCTATTCCTTTTCTTTCCCAGCAGATATTGCAAATCCTCTGCCATTTATGATAATAGCAAAATGTAACTACAACGAAAAATACACTTGTTCAAAATTAATTGATATTGAACAATGTTGGAAAGTAAAATAAAGAACAATGGTGACATATTTAGTGGCAGCCACGCATCTTTACTAGCATTACGTTCTCTCTCTCTCTCTATCTATTTGTCTCTCTCTTCTTTTCTCTTAGTGTAACTACTTGGAGCCTGTAGACGGTGAACAACGTTCATAAAAGATTTTCTTCGTTTATTTAGAAAGTGATATTGTGACGTGGCACGTGGCACGTCAATAATACAGTCTGGTTGGAATATGATGCGACTAAATCGATACAATAATTGAAACGTAATTAAATATGTTTCAGTAACTCATTACACCTAAAATAAATTTGGAGTCACCGTCTGTAATATCATAGTAGTTGTCGAAACGAAGAGACGCGACGCAGAAAGTGTTCGGCTACCGGAACTGAACCCGTTTCTTGCCTACTAAAACTGTCGGCAATATTGAAATGAACAAGATTAATCGACTCGTTCCATTTGGCCCACTTAATAAAGCTTGAGCCTAAATGGCCCTGTCAGGCAGCAACTATCGGCCCTAGGACATCGCACTGGGGACAGATAAACTAACTTCAAAAGTTTCTAACAGTATATTGCATAATTATATCATGTAATTTTTTGTAATTAATAAATTGACAACAACTTAATCACCATATGTTTTTAATAATCTCACTTCTCTTCACAACACAGAATATTGCTAAACATTTGATTTTTATGAAAAATGTAATCTACTCACGGTTGCGTAGGACTACGTATAATTTACAAATTCATTATATCTTTGATGAAAGTTAATTCTCTATATACAAAACATACAATCACAATAAGGAATAATACTCGCTGTTAATTTAAACTATTCTAATGTATCTGTCTCCAGTTAATAAGTACAAAACGTATCTATTATTTATAATTTTCCAACTGTAATAGTAAAACACAACTACACTCAGAATTTTGAGTGTACGGAATCACAGGCAAGCTGCGTAAGGGAAGTTGCAGTTTACAAACAGGGGTAATAATACTCCAACAAGATGGTGCCCAAGCTTTGAGATTTAGCGGCATCGGGTGGTGAGCGAAAATTGTGTTTTTCTCCAAAAACGTCTGTGGAGTGGGGCAGATGGCTCCTCCCAAGAGAGAACAAATAATAACTTTTATTGGACGGGATCGGGCCCCGCCACCGAATGAAATGAGGAAGTGAGGACATTTCATTAAAAACTCAAGGAAAATGAATTTTTGGACATGATGATTAAGTTAGGACTTGAGAAAAAAAGATTATGAATGTAAGTTGTGAGAGTGGTCATTTAGAGTAGACATGGACATTAGGATAACGGGAGGAAGGCGTGCTCGAGTCCGGGGCACCAAAATAGTAGCAAGAAGAAAGCGGCAGGACCGACACCAGCGGCAAGTTCCAGGCCTAAGCGGAAAATATAGGGTAACTACTTTTGCCGATTTCCTCAAACTGCCAATCCCGAGTTTGTGTTTTGCTCTAGAATAGAACTTATGTTCTTAGTTTATAAGATAATTAATGTTTATAAATAGTGTTAATATATGTTTCTTGTAAAAAAAGGCTGGTTTTGTGACGTCAAAGTATATTGTAAATTGATAAATATAGAGAAAATGGATTGCACATTTTTATAATAATTTTTTATTATATAATAATTATATCTGCTTATCCATCTCACAAACTTTAACTGCATAGTAATAACCGAGAAGAGCTTTGATAACACTGGTCAATATGATTTTTGTCTCCCAAGTACCAATAGTTGTACTTGATGCAGTTCTTTGTCCTGTTTTCAAATATGTTCGAAATTTCTCCGTCAGCCACAAATTTTTAAAAGAAACTTTTACTGTCACAGAAAGAAAAATACGTGATTCTGATAGTATCATCTATGGAAAGTAGAATCCTAATATGCTAGCCGATTATTGTTGGACCATCAATAGTGATGTTATAGGGACGAAATATTGCATAAAATCGTCATTTATTACTTTATAAGTGAATCAGAATGTTTGGATATTATGTATAAAGTAATTAGAATTGTTTGTTCTGAGAAACCTTGCATGATGGAAAATATCCGGTTACATATTTATTTTAATAGGGTAACAGGCTACATGAGGGTGATCCTGAGACAGGCAACTCCCCTTTAATAGCATTGGAAGGGAATTGAAAAGGGGGGATGCGGAAGGTAGAGCAAGGTAGCCAAGGGTTGACTAGGGTCCCCGGGCTGTGGTTTAAGGATCCTACCAGGTGTTTCACCTAAAGAGATACAGGGAAACCCTAGGAAACCTGCATCAGTTAGATCAGGCATTTGGTTCTATTATCACGTCCTTCCGGATGACGGGAGACGAGTTTAAACGACTATAAGAATGTAATTCATTAGGTGACGACGTACAGAACTTCCAGAATATCGGAACTGACCGACGAATGGAACTTACACCGAAGAAACTTCAGACGACTGGAACATCAGTAACCCTAATGTTTCTTAAATGGTAGCCGATTTGATACTGAAACTTCTCCTTGTGCCATCCAATCAAATTCTTTTGAAGTTGTCCACGCCCTGGACACCAGAACGACTCCTATTTTTTTAAAAAATACGTCTCTTCTTTAATAATAATATATTATTACCAAATATTTTCTATAATTCCATTACGGGAAGTGTAATTTGTTTTGTTAAAGAACTGAGGCAAAACAGCAGCCATTGTGTGTATAGCAGGCATATTGGGTTAGGTGCTTCGTAAAGAATCATCCAATTTCAAGCAGGCATAACTATGCGAGAAAACTCTCGAGTTACGCAATACGTTGCCAGAGTTCTTAAATGACAGGCTGCCTCGACGCTGGATTTCCCGTACAGGAGGAAGTGATTGAGCTTTGCACCACCGGACCTCGCCGCACGTGGTTGTATAGAAGACTCTGTTCATACTTCCAGAAACAATGGAGCCATAACTCAGCACATCTTCACTAGATTGTGGGACGGATTTCAGTAATGCATAGACTTTTCCGTGCATCTCAAAACGGACTTGTTAAAATTAACCATATGGAGTTTCGTTTTTCACAAAATTAACATCAAACATCAATTTTATAAGGTCCTTATGTTTCGTAATGTTATAATGGAACGATTCTCTTTGAAACACCTTCTATAATCAGTTGCCAAAGAAAGGAATTTTATTGTCCCAGAAAGTTAAATATGATTTTGATGGGACACTTTCTCCTTTATTTAAATATGAAATCGGATTTTCCCCATCACGCAAGTTTTCTGAGAACAGGCATTGAAATTATCAAACAATTCTAAATACTTTGCACAAAATATTCAAACATTCTTATTCGCTTAGAAAGTAATAAATGACGATTTTCAGCTATATTTCGCCTCTGGAACGTCCCTTTTGATGATTCAACATTAATCGGCTATCAGATTACGATTCTACTTTCCTTCATATCTCTTTTCCATAGCTGAAATCTCCTAATTAAATTAGTATTGTCGTCCCAAGTTTGTTTCACTTTCCTATTACTTTTAAAATAGAGAATTGCCTCTTGTCTGACTTTAATCTTTTACGGAATAGGGTAGTTAATCATTTCATTTCTTCAGAGACTGAATTTAAATTTTCTGCCTCGTGGATCTCTTGTATCTTTGCCCATACAGGTCTATTTAGTCAGGAATGAAAAAAAAAACACAATGTTTGGATGCCATCTGTAGGTGTCCAATGGAACTACTTTATTTCTCAAGAAACATCAAATTTCCAGTACTGTTTAGTAGATATTCCACTTTATATGGACAATATTCACTCACTTATTCTTATAAATATATAATTATTTTCAATCTCGCCCATTGCCTACGCACGGTTTACGCGTGTTTGAATTTGTTGTTTATAAGCTAAAATTCAGACACTAGAGCATATAAATTAAATTAATTTTTTTATATCTTCGTGAATCAATATTTTCTAATATAAGTTTAATAAAATCAAAATACAGGTGTGTATTCACAGATGAGCATATTTGAGATTTTTTCTGACATTGTACTATTCTAATTGTGAGGCATTCGCCAATAAAAAAATTCCAAAGATAGCAGTGTGATATAATGATAATTATTTTACCTTTAGTATAGTTTAAAACTCTGTTAACTTTTGTTAGGGATAAACAGCCGGATGTGGCTGTCTGAGAATAAACTCGATAGGAATAGACAATGCTTTGGGTTACTAAGAGACGTTCACAGTTTTTCTCCAGTTTTTGTTACCACACTGGGCTTGCACTTTCCCAGCTGAAACTGGTTTTGAGGCGCCTTGATTGGCTCCCCACCTCCACCTACCGACGATAAAGCAATAGGAGTGGGCGTCAGTCTAAGACAAACTGAATTACAGTAAATCAGTGTACGTTTGATTTTCCATCTGGATATACCGCTTAGCTCCTGAGCCATACAGTCCCAATGTTCTTTTATTTTTCTTATCAAACTTCTTAAAATTTCTCTAGTACATATTATTTAGATTCAAGTCCCGGAATGTTTCCCAGATACCAAGAACTCAAGCTACCGGTTCTTTCTTATTTCTTTTCCTAAATTCTCTTCCTTTCGATAGCTGAAGAAAATTCGTCAACTGATTTTGCTTTGGCCGATTCCAACTGAAACTTCGAAGTATTACCATCCTATTTATTTTGGAATTCTCTGACGTTTTAACTTGGTACATCATTTCAACACTGAGATTTATATTATTTCCCATAAAACATTTAGCTTTTATGTTTCTTTTTATTTGCATGTAAAACAGTTTTTATATCATACTTTTAATATTTTTATATATTGATTACATAATACAGTTTCCGAATATTAAATAAGATTAGAAAAAAAGGAGGTGCCCGCCGCCCTGCTGATATTTCAAAATGGCAACGCAATGGTAACATTAATAAAGGTTCACTTGCATTGAGTTGAGTAGCTTTCTTACGATTTGCACATGTTAAGGTTATTTTACCTTTCTTTTCATATTTTCCGGTAGTTATTTGGAATATAACGTTACCAGTCTCGAATTAAATAAGTGTTTCTGAAGAAGGACCGTATATTTGTGTGTCGAAACAGAGTGAGCTTAGCTATTAAAGACTCGCACGAGGTGTATTTCCTTTGTTCAGGGTCTTAAGGTTACAGGAACTGGAGCGTACAAGTCGAGGTCGTACAAGTAATATTGTTTAAGAGCATCTCGTTAAGGATGCAATACGATTTCTCAATGTCTCGTTTCATTCGTTGAGAGTTTACGTCATCTAATCTGATTTCTCGGCCAATGTATTTGCATAAATTGTTTGATATGTAGGCGACCACGTTCCAAGCCTTGGTCACCGCCAAATTTGTGTGCCTCTTCTTCTCAACATCTCATGTCCTATTCAATTTAATTGAAATCATCATTGCTATTCGATAGAGTAATTGTTTATTCAAATTGCGGAGCCGAATAGAAGAATGCTACCATAGTGTCTGTACAATTGCAGAGAATCAGTAGTTAGACGAATAGATGTAGAAAAACGTTTTGTAGAAGGCGTTTGGTGCTTTTATAACTTTAGATTGGCATCACTAGTATAATCTGATAACACCTAACGAATAGAAGTTGTTCTGATCATAACCTCAAATGTGAATTTAACGATGGCGTGTCAGATTGAAGTTCGCACATTACTTGAATAACGTTGAGTGATCCGGTGTTTGATTTCTGAAGGTAAATAAACCCGGCTAATATATTTTTTCAATGATTTTACTCTTTGGTGAGAGTTGTATGAACCACAGAAATTTTTATAACTGGGTAAGAGAATTCAGAAACGGCCGAAGCTCAGTGACTGTCCACAGTTTTTCTCCATTTTGTGCCGCCCAGTTAAAGAGTTTCGTCTTTTGTGATTATTTGAAAGTTCAGCGTTCAATAAACAGCTCCTGTTACTCAGAAGTTGTGATGAACTAAGTCCAACCAGCAATGAGATTCTATCTTCGTGGATCTCAAAGATCTCCTGCACACCGCCAAACCCCTAGTCCGATTTTCATTTGTCTGAACCACTCAAGGAGGCATTACGAGGAAAAAAAAGTTCAGCAAGAACGGGGACGTCACAGAATTTGTGGGAAAATCGCTGAAATAACAAAACACAGACTTTTTTTGCATCAGGTCATCGTTGGGACAAGTCTATCGATTTTAGTGGGAATCATGTTGAGAAGTAGTAAAAATATACAGCATTGTTTAAAGATCAATTTGTGTGTTTAATTATTGAATATCCATCGTATATGATAACACTTTAATGCACGAATGCAGCTAAAAATAAATATAATATCAAATAATTTAACATGAATAATACGAGAAAACTGTTTTCACCTATGAATCATGTATGCATTTATTTAATCTATAAATGGGCAGTTTGCCCGGTGGGAGATAAATTAACTTACAGGAAATGAATTTACAATAAATGAGTATAATTATTTTAAATAATTAAATAAACTGGTCTTGTAAACACTTTTCAGTTATAAAACTTATATAAAGAAAAATATAAATCCAAGATCAATTTCGAAGGGCTTTGTGTATAGAAATCAAAACGATGTTGTGCTGGGAATTATACCTGAAAAGAGAGGTCAACAACTTCACTTAGTTTACTGTTCATGGATTGCGAATTTAGCGGTACTAGTTCTTTTCAAATAGGAGCCGATTTAACCTTGAAGTTCTTCCTTTTATCGTCGAATCAAATTTATGCGCCATTGTCACAAGTCCAGGGTTTGTTGTCGTTCATTATTAACTTGTCACTTGTGACAAGGCTTGTCTATTTCTCTGCTGTCATTCGCTGAAGCCCAGAACCGTTATACCACGTTCGCTTCACTACACTAATCTATATATTTTTAAAAAAATTATTAATCTTTTGCTAGTTGCATTGTCTCGGAAGTTTCTTTTGTAATTCACTAAGACGGAAAGCGATTTTAACAGCAGCCATAGATGAGTGAGTGGGAGAAGTGGGCGACGAAGGACTGGTTCAAAACACTTTTACAATTGTGTCTCCTGATCGAGTAGACGGAGCCACGCCCAAGGAAATTCGCAGATTAAAACACTATTTTTAATATGACTTTATAATCGAGATACAAGATAAATTACTTCCTGTGCAAAGGGACGAAACAGGAATGGAGAGACAAGCAACAGAATATTTTTCAATTTTTAGTTTTGTTCAGAGATAATATTATTATGCAATACGATTGACTGATTTCACTACCAGACAACAATGAGCTCAGGTGGCTATTCGCTTTCAAGCCACATTCTACTAAATTTCATTTCATTGAATATCAATTACAGTGTATAATTTAGTTCACACTAAGTCATGTTAGAAGCTTAATTTTACGATAATATACAATGAGTTCATGTGAGTTCGAGCTTAGAATAGAGGATTAGTTAAGCATTGATGGAAGAGATGGTCACGTTTCATGTCATCTCGAGGCTTCCTTAAACCGTAATTCTTATCCCGTAGATCATGCTAGAGCCTTTCTCGTTATTCATCAAGGTAAACTGATTGTCTTTACAGATACGAAAATGTTGAAATAAATACGATTCTCGTTGTTGTTGTTTTCTGGAATCGGCATCGTTTTGGTCGTCGTTCCCAGACACGTCGGTTTCGTAATTTAGTGTTGGCATGGAACTGCGTATGTACCGTTTTGTAGCAACGAGTAGACGGAGAAGGAGAAGGAGAAAGAGAGAAGGTGGATTCACAAGTTTCGCCGTTCTTGAAACAGGTTCTGAATTGCATTAACTACGTTCAGAGCCTGCACCAAAAATATTAACTTCGCCTCATTTAGGTTTACATTTTAACGAGTACCTTTTGTGGTATGTGCTCGATCGAAATCTCGAAAGCTTCATAAGTATAAATTGATAATTACATTAAATTTGGTGTCGATAATGCCATTAAACCCGAAACGCAGTACTTTAGAAAGAGGAATGTTAAAATCGATTGAGTAGGAAAAAATAAACTTCAGATAAGGTAAAGTTTTCTTATCCAAAGGTAGCAAGATGGTTAGACTGAACATTTCCTTATCGTTGCATTGAAAAACCGTAAAATAGTCTCAGGTATTCTTAAATAATTCATTTAATTGGGAAGGTTTCCGAGTAGACCATAACCTCCCAATATATGCGAGGCGTGTTTGAATAGTAAGTACCGATTCGTTCTACCACCACCGCAGCGCTAGTGTAGTAGCTACGCGCATGCACACATCTCTCTCTGGTCCACTCTCTTTCCACTGACGCCATTACAGCCGGATTGTATTTGTTTATATTTGTTAGAGATCGTATAAATCTTGAGGACTGTTTGTGACTCCACCGACTGTGAAGTGCGTTCTGTAATCGTTATTTAACGAAAATAATGTTAAGCCATCTGAAATTCATCGTCAACTTGCAGAAATTTAGGGTGAAAATGTACTGACAAATGGAACGATGAGGAAGTGGGATAGACAATTAAATGATGGAAGATCCAATGTTCAAGACGATGCACGGAGTGGGCGGCCTTCTGTTGTCAATGACGGTTTGGTTGAAAAGGTGAATGAGAAAAACATACGGTTCACAATAAGAATGCTTTGTGATGAGTTTCCAAAACTTCAAAAACTTTTTTTGCATACGATTGTTATAAACACTTAAATTATCTAAAATTGTGTTCAGCAGTGGCTGTCTTCACTGGCGGCATTTTTCTACGAAGAAGGTACACAAAAGTTGGTTCCCCAATATTAGAAGTGCCTGAACAATGCTGGCAACTTTGTAGGAAAGTTGTTTGAGAAATGTACTTACTTTCGGGACACGCCTCGTGTAATAAAATTAGTATGTATATAGTGTTACAAAGACCTGTCACGCCACACGTTTCACCTCTCGTTACGAGATTTAATGTGACAGAAAAGCCACACGTTGCGGAACGTTATGTGACAAAAGTTATATGTTAACTGGGAATATTTTTTGGGATAATTTATATGCATTCTTTAGAGACTTAAGCGCCATACAATTTTATAGCTTTATATGTTTTAAGCAAATAAAGCACTCTCTTAAGCCGTTGAGCCATTGCAGTGCTAATGAAAAATGATTTTAATTAATGCTTACAAATAATATTAATTTTACTTATTATATTCTGATCAATTTGAAATAGCATGCAGGTGGATTTGTTCCATTTGAAGAATCGCGCCAGTTCGCATGCACGCTGTTGTCACTTTTGCGCACTAATGAGCCACCGTTTAAGCTTGTTCCTTAAAGGCTGGGATGGTGCCATAAATTACAGAGATACACTTGTCTCTACTCTTTCCTGCGATAATAGAAAATAAATAATCACACCTTTGTATCTTAAATTTTTATGCGTTAAATTGAAAATTAAAAGGCCTTTAAAATAAATTATAAATATTTACACCTCACACGCAACTTGTTTTATTTCATTTCAACATCTACCCGCCCTTATTTTGAAACCCTATACTTGAAATCATTGTTATACGGCTTTCAAAAACTAAAGGATTTAACTGAGGCAGTGTATGGAACGCATCACAAGCCCGTTTAGCTATACGTCCAAAATTTTAATTCACTTACAGTACAATTTGTATTTTTTGGCACCACTAACGCTTTGCTTCACAGGGCACCACAGATATATACGTAATTAACGAATTTTATTAGAAATTCTTGCAAAGATTGAGAACTGGACAAGGCGCCAAAGTCTCTGGCGACACAGATTCGATAAGTCGTTCTAATATTGACGATAAACGTCGACTCTTTTGACTATTTCATTTTCGCCGTGGCTAAATTTATTGTTCTGGCCTCATTGAAATATTTTTCAATGTAATTTTTCGACGACGACTCGTGGATGTATGTTCTCGATTGTGTTCGGTAAGCACAGGGACGGTAAAATTTGTTCAACTTTGTGAACTCCGAGGTTCAACAAATGCCCTGCGTGAGCCAACACAATCTGAAATCAAATATATTCCACAAGAAATGAGAAATTATATATTACACAACGTGTAAACTAAAAATTTTAGTTTGACAAATGAAGGTATGATTAACGATTCAAAACAAATTATTATCAATTTTACTATTTACATTGTATTAATTTCATATATATTGTGGGTTTTTTGTCATGTTTAAATCAAATTGTTTTTCAAAATTGGAGAAAGCTCTGAAATATGCCGAAAGTCTCTCTAAATTTCAATAAAATTTAAAATATAATTTTGTGATTTATTTAAAATCAAGGGTTTATCATCATCATGCTTGTCTGTTTTTCTGGCTGTCTATTTCTGCAAAATAAAATAATTTATTAACTATTTCGCCGTTTAGGTTAGTTAGCAGAGTATTTTCCGTCAGTTCAGCCAAAGGCATTCAGAAAATATTAGTTGTGATGTCATGTGTTTACAAGTTCTTTAGTCAACCAATGTTTCCAACGAACCGTTGTGATACTAGAAATGGGTCTCGTGTCCGCAAACAGCACGTCCGTAAGTAACACGTATATTATATATTTACTCTTGAGAGAAACGGAGATATTTATTCTTTGAATAGTAATTGCTTTACATTTAAGAGAGTTTGATTTCATTGTTCATATTATTGAATTCAAGTGCTGACGTTGCAGCGACTCAATGCGCAGAAATATAGAGTCTGATAGCAACAACGAGGAGCAGTTGTACCTGATGAGAGGAGACATCAACGAGGTACAATATGGCAATCTGGCTAATGCTGCTCTACAAGCGGAAGGATGATGTACAGCAATTCATGTCACACGCCCCTGGATATCACGCAGAGTATTTTAATTCGTTGTCTGCTTTCGTTATTATGCCCACAAAAAATCCCTGAGAATAGAAATTCACGCTCTCCGTTGTAGATTAAATTGTTTTATAAATTCCAAATCTGATATTAATTAACCATTTCATTATAATAATTAATCAAGCTAATCACTTATCCTGCCACACACACATTTATATTTAGTCAAATCCATTGTTACGTTAATAAATGTATCACTGCGCCACATAACTCAAGAAGAAACAACGTGGGAGTAATAAAAACTGCAGACCGTTTCAAATGATTCCCCCGTTGTTGTTTATGTAAAACTAAATTTTTCATCATAGTTGAAACGTGTTTGTCGTGAGTTGACACGGCGCAGTCGCCAGGTTTCGTCGCGAATTGTAGTGTTGTGGCAGCCGACGTGCCTGTAAACCGTGTTTAGTGAGTGGCCTCCATCAATCATGTCCGTGTCCGTGTCCTTGTCCCACGAGCTGCTTATCCTGTTTTACATTGCTCGCAATATTTCATAATCTCTTCTTACCCACTCAGTCCTCCGATCCGGCTGATCTTTTATTTGTAAATATTCAATTTCCATTTTCCCCTACGCGCTTTCCACAGCACCTGCTCATCTCATATTTATGTATAACATTCTTAATATTCGTCTCGTCAGTCATTGTAAATTGCAAATTTGGTCAGGTAGATCCCACGCGCAGGACCGGAGCAGCCATCTTATCCTCCACGTCAATCCGTCAATCGGTATAATTAAAAATATACATGTTGACCGTCGTTGGCTGTAGCGACTTCTATTATCTGAGCTCATGACATTTTTTAGAAATGACTCTAAAACCCTCTAAGTTTTTCATAATTTTTTAATTAAAGTTTTCTAAAAAATAAATTACATTGTCGTCCTCATATTGCTATTAATAACACGAATTTTGAGTTTCATGAGATCCTAAGGTCACAGAATTCCTTCTATACGAAATACAATACATACACGTTTGAGAGTGATGGAAATCGTCTTCTTACTACGAAAGCGGTTCTTTAAATTAATAAAAATCGAAAGAATTGCTTATTCACGTACGCATATATATTTAAAATAATACATACAGTTTGTGTAAAAGCCCTAATTTATAGTGTAATAGTTGTTTTGCCGTCCGGTAGTTCAATGTTTCTATCTTTGCGGTTAAGGTGAATGTGAGGGCTGAGAATCGCCGGAAATCTGACGACCCAGGACCTCCCGCTTTCCGGGTAGGCACCCTACCACTGAGCTAGTCCGAGTATACGTCCCGAGGACGACTCCAATTCCTTCTACTCGTGCAAATCTACTGTCGTCGTCAATAAAGTAGAGCTCTGAGTTTGAAACATCTAAAAAATACACATACATTCTTGAAGCTTACAAAGGAGCTTTTTTTGCCATTATTCAGCAGTATGAGCAATTTGGTATTTAGAGGAAAACAACGAGGAAGAGAGGCGGAGAAAGGTTGGGGGCAGGCCAGCAGGCATGGGTGCCACCCGACTTTACCCTCCCTAAACTTTTTAAAAAATCGTACAAAAGTCTCTACTCCACGATAAAAATACTTGGGCAGTCGTGAGAGAGCAGATTAAATTTTCTCCTATCTCACGTTCAGTTTTAAAAAAAAGAATGTTAAGTTAAGCCGTAGCTGTAATTAATTGAAAATAAATTTAAAGTAAATAATTTTTATTTTCTACTTGTCCGTAAATACAATTCTAAAAATAGAGTTACTTCTTAAATTGCGCTAAAGGTCAATCTTTAATAAATAAATTACTTAATTTAAATGATTAATGATCAAAGTCCCGTTCATAAGAAAAGCTTTCGGCTTCTGTTGGATCATAATCAAGTTACATGCAATGTCATCAGCTTAGCATACAGTTATTTTTAATTAGCTTACAATCATGAGCCACAGCTTTCAGTCTCTAGGGTTGCAGAAATAAATGACATAGGTTAAATTAATAGCCTGAGTCAGCTTGTAAACTCTTTTTGGTTATCATTACGAGTGATGTTCCTTTAGAGTCTCGTTAAACTGGTGATATTTTGTAGTGAGAGTTCCCGGATATCGAAGAAGACAAATTAAAGAGATGGCCTAATCCAATTAGACGAGTCAGAGAGCAGAACCCTCAGATTTGAGTAAACAGGTGAGTCAGCCACCCACGCACTTCTCCCCACGTAACCCGACGCGTATTTGCCTATTACGCTTATAGAATTTACGTGCTGCACGGACAGTCTTTTTCTTTTGCCGATAATCAAATGGCTTTCACAGGCCAAATATATCGGCTTCGATGTTCCTTTCGCTCATTTCGTACCTCTCAGAAGAAGAACAGCGGTTTTAAATGATAACCTTCATAATTTCAAAATAGAACCATATTAATAATAATTTAAAAACCGCCAGATTACACGATATAGAAACACAAACAATTTCCAGTAAAAAGCTACTCTGTACCCCAAGTTATTCTCGAATTTCTGTCACACGATTCTTAAAAATGACGATTTACAAACAAATACCTATTTTTAATTTCTTTTCACCTTTTCTAACGCTCCTTGAACTATAATAAACCTGAATAACTGAAATGACAGGAAATTTTTGAAAGAATTCCCCTTTTGAAATGGAATGTTTTTCCGATTATTCCTTTGCATTTCTCTGTTTCGCAGTGGAAACTAAGTTTTAATAAGTATAATTATTACTCCCACTCAGAGGATGTGAGTAAGCTTGTAATCTTAGATTACAGGGAAGTTTACAGATTTAATTTTGTCTGTTTCAATTTCCTCACAAATTATTTTAGACAAAAGTTGATTTATTTCAGTAATATATAGCCATTATCGCAGAATAAATTAAAATAAATCGACAAAAATGTCACAATTATATTAAAAGAATAACATAACCTCCAGTTCCTTGAGATGTGAATGGATAAAATACCAAATTTGGTGATTTGTAGAAGTGTGAATATCTAAACATTTAAAGAAAATAAGTTGTATGTATACACGATATCAGCATGTTTATAATAGAATAATATGAATATAAATAAAATAATAACTTACCATTTATTTCCTGTGATATGTGATTTCAATTAGTTATAAAATTTTGCAGACAGATTTCCAAAAGTATGTGCAGCTGAAATGAGTGTCCCGGACGCATTATTGTTGATAATTAATATTAGTGATGATATGTTAAATAAGAATATGAAAATTCCAATACGGATGCACCATAAATTTAATTCAAATTTTTTGTATTATTTCGGGGAAAATGTCAAGCTTTTACGGATGGTAAGTTGGCCTTACTGAAAACCGACTTCTTCATATGGAAAGATTTTTAACGTTGCATTGCGGCTACTGCCTACGCACCCAATAATTCGAATCTGAGGAATTCTATGTAAAAAGGATTTTTATTTTTCAATTCCGTAACTGTATTCCTTGCATGGTTTATTATCAAAGATCTTTCATTTGCTGACGAATTATAATTTTAAAATATTCGAGTGAATTTTCGTAACTGATTATCATGTGCTTGTATGTTCGGTTAATTAGTCGTTTACCGATAATCCGTCACAGTGTCACTGGAATGAAACGTTTCCGATCACGAAGTTCGTAGTACACGAATTTGTTGTAATGGGAGGAGAAGTGCCACGAACCCCCTGAAACGCATTTCACTCACTTAATTCCTTAATGTGTTAGTTCCTGTCACGAGTCACGATGTTTATAGTAATTGCTGGCTAAAAATTAATTCTCAGCACTTTGTGAGCAGCTGGAAAACTTGAATCCGCAGTCTTTGTGAAGTCGGAAATTGGTTAATGTGATGGACGGGACGGGACGGCCTCAAGGATCGATACTGGAACATCTGCGTCGACCAGCAGACAGCAGACATTCATTGCGGCGAAGAATCGGTTTTCCTTCACCAAGGAATTGTAAATAATTGCTTGCATAGCGGCGGATCCAGACTAGTATTTTGGAAATGGGGAAAAGGGGGGGACACTTTTGTAAAATCTATATTTGATTATTATAATAATTACGTAATCCAACCCTAAATTATTTCAGTCTATTTTACTTCATATCCGTTACTTTGAATTACATATTTAATGGATCATAATATATTTACGAAATTATTTTTCTATTTGAAACGGCACACATGGGCCATAAATACCTCAAACACACCTTGATTTGTTCCATTTAAATATCGAACCCGCCCCCCCTTATTGCAAAAATATATAGTTTTTTTAAAAGAAAGGTTTATTTAAGAACATTTAGTCTTATCAATAAAGTAATTAAATTAATCTGACTTGTTATTGTAATCAAAACACAAAGAATGGCCTAATGTTAGAAATGGAAAAATTAAATTTGAAAACGTTTCGTCCCCAAGCTTTCGGGAACTCTTCAGTAGATATAAATAAATAAATAAACTACGTATGCTGTGGGTTGACATTGCCACATGGAATTTTTGTTATATTTTAATTGTAACTACGTTTACCATATTAGTTTATCTATTTATATTCAACTATGAATATATATATATGTATGAATATATTATTTCAGTCTATTTTACTTCATATATATATATGTAAGGAGGTCCTCAAAGTTGGGGGACGAATCGTTTTCAAATTAAATTATTCCCTTTCTTGTGTTTTATATATAATATTTGCTATCACGCAATTAGAATGAACGAGGCGTACACAATTCCAAAAATATATATAACAGTTGTTATCCCACAACACAAATTTTTAATGTTCTGTGAAGGGTCAGAGGTTTTACATACGTATAATTTAGAACCGAAATTTTGTCAATGTAGATATGATATATACATATGGTATTGTTCAGTACAGATTTAATCAAATATTTGTATCAACAACGGAGATATATAGAAATTGATGTAAATACACCTCAATTTCCATTTATGACTAATAATGAATAAAAAAGCAAATTCACCGTGAAATCACGAAAGTTGTTAATTTTCCTTTATTAATATTATAAATTATCAGAAAATTAAAAGTTTCATATGAATGATGTTGGTGTATCATGTCCACGAAGCTACTTTTATTAGTCACGAAAGTCTGTTTACAACACAAAGTACCCTAAAATAATGCCAAATCCTATGAAGTGTTCAGGTATGCATATAAATAAAGAACGTGGACGACGACATTTATACAGATATTTTTTATAATCCAAATATTTTTATCAATCATAATAAATTATTTAACAGCACAAAAACGTTTCGTTACATATTTGTACCGTCTTCAGGCTGTTTCTGACTGAAACGTTTGTCTTCAGTCTCGCACGGAAAGCAGCTGTCTTTTTGTCCCAAGTGACGTCTGTTTTTCAGAAAAATTATATAAACTCAAATTGAATGACCCAAAACACGGAAATGAAATGCTTTTTTTAATACCTACAACGTTTCGTCCTCACGTTTCGAATTCATCAGGTAAATTTCATTAGGATATTCCTACAAAAAATTCAAAAAATATAAGTTGAAAATATTTTGTTAAAAATAAATTTCCAGTTCTTAATTTAATTTTGTTAAAATAAATAATATAACCTACAGTTTTGAAGTGATGTTTAAAAAAAATTGGGTTCTAAATCATAAATTTTTTCATCCTGGACTGCTATTTAAATATATATGCTTCCACAAAACGGAATAACTTGAATTTTTATGCTCAATAATTCGCGTAATTAATACAATAGACCAAATAACACATTCATAAACAAACAATTATGTTACCAATCATAAAACAGGGCAAATTGATCTCTAATGTTTAATCTTAAATTAATTTTAAAAAACGTTTTAAAAATTCATTATTCATTATAAAAGTTAAAAGTAAGGAGTTATAAATATTACTTAAGTTTAAAGCATTTTTGTTGTGAATAAAGAATGTTTAAAGTTGTTTTAATAAGTTTAAATGCATTTAGTTTCAAAATCAGTAATCACAACATTACCCCAATTAAAGTTTCTTATAATTTATGGATAGAGACATCAGTGTAATTTAATGATTTATGATTATTTTTGTGCTCGTTTAATTTCGTTTCAAGAGCAACAACTTACTCGTTGAAGTCCCAAATGTGACGACGGAACGTTCTAGAAATTAAATGAGAACTTGGTTATCTGTGAATTGGTCGATCAATTTAATTAAAAAAAATTATAATTTCAATCACACATTCATACAAATATATTCTAAAACATTTATATAAAACGAAAAACGACAGAATTTTTCTATCATATAAGTTGTAAGGAACAAGCAATGAAGTATCAACAATACAATTTTAAAAAATTAAATCATAAATAATTATTTATATTTTTTAATAAATGTGTAATTTTACATATTGTATTTGTAATAAACATTTGTACATTCCCAGATCTCTGTCACGTATATAAAAAAATATTTCCGTTCAAGTTGTTGGATATGATTAAACGTTTTCGTTTTAGAAAAGGAAAACGTAATTCAATTACTTAATTATTCTACATATGCTAATTTATTTGTAAATATGTAACTGTGTGTGTGTTTTGGTAAACTTTGAGGGGGATAAAGTAACACATTAATTATCAAATTTAAAACTTCATACTCATTTCCTGTTACTAAAATAAACCCAATCACAGAGGGAAAAAATTAGATACTTGACATTCACAATTTTTTAATCGTTTCCGTAATTTATTTTAAAATAATAGTGGCATCGAAATGGACGGTGCGCGGTTTGCCAATCGATCTCCCGTTTTGCGCATGT
Organism: Eucriotettix oculatus; assembly: GCA_034510155.1. NCBI lineage: Eukaryota > Metazoa > Arthropoda > Insecta > Orthoptera > Tetrigidae > Eucriotettix > Eucriotettix oculatus. Next base: position 70,217,270 of record CM067380.1, read on the forward strand.
CTTCAGCTAAGGGGCGTGTCTTCAACTCTAACACGCTACATAATTTACCAAATAAAGGAACACATTTCGCCGTTTACAATCAACTGTAACTTCTTACGAAGCATGTAATTACATCTCACCTAAAACTATGACAATATGCGACGAGAAAACGTTCCCCAGGTATGGATTTGAAAAAGTAGAAAATTTTTCCAATTATCAGCTAACAAAACTTTCTTAAAATGAAAGTTATAGTGATTTTTTTACATTTAATTATGTAGGATATTCATGAATATGGCCAACGAAGCATGCAAGGCAATAAATTATAAGTAATAAAACCCTTACACAGTCTCAATTTTTTGACTATTTAAATTTGTCATTCATTTTACAGGTACATGGCCATATTAATCTGTAATTCCACTCCTTTAAATTATAAAATTGTTTTAACGTCTGTTCCTTTATCGGTCCGAAGGAACAGATGTTAAAGTCATTTTGTAATTTAAAGAGGTAGAAATAAAGATGAATATGACCATGTACCTGTAAAATGAATGACAAATTTAAATTTCGAAAAATTGAGTCTGTGTAAGAGCTTTCGTATCTCTAATCTATTAAAATAAATTATGAGTCTTTTAACTTCATAGGTAAATACAAATGATTTTTTAAAAATACCAGTGACTGTTTAAAGTATTTTTAGTGCAACACTTATCCATTACCGGTCAGTTAAACCCAATAAATTATTGATTGATGATAAATGTAATGCATCGTGATGACAGATTAGAGGATCCAAGTTTCGTAGGAAGGAATAAAACGGCGGACATCGAGGGCTAGGCGGACGTGTGACGCGAGCGTAACGTCACAATATATATATATATATATATATATATATATATAATGTTGCTAAAATGTTACATGTGCTGGACGCTGTAGAAACATTGGATCTCGCTGGGCCCATGATGTCGGCGTCAACGGAAAGCCCAGGAAAATCTCTTTAGTATCCAAGACTGGAGAAAGACGACGATAAGTTGATAACGGAAAGAAATATAAATAAGTTTGGAGAGGAAACTGAGGTCAACATACGAATGAATCATTCAATCCAAAACAGATTACGGTAATATATTATATTTTTCACAAGAAGAACACTGAAGAAGCTCGACGTGATACATAATAAATCAGTGGCTGCCTTCGCACTAACTTGATTGGCAGTATCCTAATTAAAGGTTAAGAAACATCTCTAGAGCAAAGAAGAGAAGCTTTTTCTTATAAATATGCAGTTAACAGATTAATGTCTTATAAACCTGTAACAATACTGACATCACAACGATTTAGAATCTTGAGTAATAAATCCCACTGACTCTTCCTAATTCATTAAAAATCATGAAGTTACAAATCTCTGGTATCAACGTAATTATGAATTCACACGCGTACCCTAATAATAGCCTAGTTGCCCAACGGGCATATGGAAATAATGTATGGACATGAAAACGCCCTAAAGGTTTTGTTACAATTTATGTTTAATACTTATATATGAATGTGGTTATTGCGACGGATACAGTACATTGAGTAATTTATGTGTAAGTCAAATGCCACAGATTTTTCAAACGGTCAGTCTGATAATTTGGGATTATATGTTTTTTTTATGTGAGAAATCCAAAAGTGTAGTAAAAAAAATTAGGTCCGAAAATTACAAAAGAAATTTAATCTCGACAACAGCACCACCTTAACGGGTAAAGCCGTTTAGAGGGAGAAGAATCGCGAACACCCACACCCACACCCACAAACACACACCCGAATTATTGATATAAAGTTGTGGATCAAAACTAAAGAACCACTCAAAATAATTAAAGTAATAAAGTAGTATGAAACAAAACGACACATTCTACGAGAAACACTGTTTTTCTGTCTTATTTTTTTTCTGATTTCATATTTAGTTAATTATTCCCACGAATTACATGGAGCCAAATCTCGATTCTGCTTTGTATATATATTAGAGTGTCACTATTTACCGTGTGACTGTGCCGCATGATTATGCTATGAATGAAGTGTGCATTCGAGACACAGCTGTTTAAAGTTTAAGTGGATACCTGCGGTCCACAAGTCTCGCATAACAAATGGCAAATTTCAACGAGAATTTGTGTTTCTAGTTGCGGTGAACCGAGAAAACGAGAAGACCACAGTAACCCAATGCCGGAATATACGACAGCAACTTGCACTTGCATTCTACGCTAACGTTAAATTCATTAAATATTGTTCTCATACTAGTGAAGAATAATGCTTCAATGTTACAAACACTATCTCTGAATTTAGCACGAGGTCCTTCTTTGCTAGGCATTTGATTTTCAGATGTATATATTTAATCTCAGATAAAAATTTGACACTGAATTGTACCATAAATTGCAAACTTTTTATTATATATCATTAAGTATATTTAAGTTTTGCATTGAAAACATAAATGTCATACTAAAATGTATAAAATTGTTAATTTAAAGATCAAAATTTAATGGCTATTGTAATTTTGCATAAGTCGCTAATGGCTACTTTATTGATACGACTATATATAAATTTTATAAATAAAAATTTGACAAAATGTAAAATCCGTCCTACGCCCAATAAAAGAGCGTTTAAAGTGGCACAACATATATTTCGTTGGCTATAGTTCTTTAAATTTATAGAAAAGTATACGTTTTGTGTTGACTATTTTTGTGACTTGATAGTATAATAGCAAAGATAAGTAATATTTAAAATTTAAAAACGGAAATTATTTTCTTACGGTTATTTTTATAAACACTTGATTTATTTTTATGTTTTTAAACGTTCTTGAATAAAATAAAGCTCTACAGTCCTAGGATAGGAAGTTGAATGAATATAAAAAATGAACAAACTGGAAAACGTTCACTACTACATTTTGTCCAGAGTTTAGGTCCATCTTCAGGTAACACACAAAAAATAAATAAAAACTATTTCTAAATTTGGATTAAAAAATTGGTTCAAATATAAAATGTTCAGAATAAGAATTAAATTATACAAATAATATAGAGTTACATCAGTAGAACATCCAGATAAGTATCTTGGTGATGGAAGAACACTTTGATAAAATTTATATTTTATTAGTGAATATAATAATTAATAAATCCGACTAAAAATCATTTTAGTCTATTTTATTTTACGTCTGTTACTTTGTATTATATATCTAATAGATAATAATGTTTTTATGAATAAATATATCTTTTACAACTAGCTGTGTGCCCTGCGATTCCCGGGAATTCAATTTTATTAACCTGCTACACAACTAAATTTGACATTAATCTCTTTGTCAACACGTGAACCACAAGAAGAACGTCACATTTTTGAAAAATTTCCGTTTCACGCCCCAAGCTGAATTTTACATCATAAACTTAAATAAGCGTACTCGAGTAATCAGAATAATACGCAGTGTTAATTACATTTATAAGGAGAAGAAACTTCAACCGTCTCTTTGGTCTAACTATCGTCTAATATCTATACATTTGCCCTAGTATATATATAACGTTTAACAGGCCACGTGACTTCATAATCTATCCAGTTGCAAGTTCGATATGTCTTTAGGGTAGAACCTTTTTTAATCTGAAAAGGGGAACGATGGAATCTAACTCTTATCGACAGAAACCTTCTCTTGAACAGAGCAGTACACCAATAATGGGTTGAATGATAGAAGGACGCATAAGGTGTAAACAAAGTCGCAGAACTGATGATTTACTGATTGACCGTTTTAGGCCTAAATGCGGGGAAGGGAGGGATATTAATCTGTGATATATAGACAGAAATCTTCTCCGCAGTGTTCACCACTAAACACAAATTATTTCTTAGAAATACAAAAAATTATATAGGTCAGGGAACCGTATACGCCGTGTTGTGTAGAAACACCGGGTTGGATCGTTAAACTACAGCCCGGGGACCGTAATCAACCCCTTGGTTACATCCCACATTTTCCATCTCTCCCAATGTGGATAACCATCTCGTAGCCTGTCTTTCTAAAACTAAAGAGAGCATACATTGATGAAGAAACCCAGAGGAGTTAAGGAAAGTCCGTCAGGGCTGACTTCCTCCTACTGGGTTTTCCTCCCGCTATTGGCTGAGATGGCCATGAGCGGTTTCATGGGTCACAGACGTTGGTCATACGGTAAGAGTTGTTCGATGATCCCATTGGACCAGTCGGCCAGTTACCTCCAAATTTTATCGAGGCATGGAGTTGGTTTTGTTGCGTCCTCACAACAATCCAGTTTTCCGCCATCCGAAGGGCGTGGGAGTAATACCAAATGGCCGACCTACCTGATGGTAACATCACGTTTTGTTAAATAAGATCCTTAAACTACATGTTGTCAAATATAGGCTACCTTGCTCTATCTTCCACATCCCCCTTTTCCATATCCTGTTATACGATTACAGAGGAGCCTCTGTTTCTAAACAAAAAGGAGCATACATTGCCTTTTATTTATATACATAAACAGTTTTATATAATTATAAAGAAGCTGGTGTACACAATTACAAACAATATAACAACTGTTATCCGAAAATACAATTTTCTATTGTTCAGAAAAGGGTCATTCTTTGGCTGCGTGAGAGATTTCATATCTGTATAATTTATAAATTTAATGCACCAAGAACCAAAAGGTTGTCCATGTAGTTATAATAATAAAATAAGGACCAGAATATTAGTAAATTTTTAATCAGTTTTTCTATCATCAATGAAGAAACGATACTATATAAACTTTCATTGAAATGCACTTTTAATACCTCAATTTGAAAAACGAATTCGTCGTTAAAGTTTTTAATTTTATTTTGATAATTTCTTTCACGAAATGCATTAGTTTTTGAACAATTGCGTAGCTTTTCTTGGGGAGGGGGCGAGGAAAATTCCAATTGTCCCCCAAAATTTATTGAAATACTTACCTTAAAGCCTTAAGAATACTTGCAGGGCATTTGATTTTACGATAATATATATATATATATAATCGCATATTAAAATTTGTGGAAATGTAAAGTTCTACTTACATCTAATAAGGGAGCGTTTACAGCGACGCAGCTTGTAGATTGTTCGCAATAGTTATTTAAAATTATTGAAAAGTGTGTGTTTTATATTCAAATTTTTGTGACTCGATTGTGTAATAACGAAGGTAGGCACAATTTATAACTAAAAACCCAATTTCACAGGCCGAAAATATTTTCCTATAACAATTTTTATAAACGCTTGACTTATATTTATGATTACAAAAATGTCCTCGGAAGAAACGGGGAAACAAAAATTTATAAATCAGGCAATATGTCAGCTTTCCTACAGTATTTAATAAAGTACACTTCTTGTACTTCTACTACAATGTATCGGCTGATATTTGAAATTCTTCAGGTAACCTAATACACACATTTTTATATAAGTTCGAAATTTCGTTAATATATAAAATGTGCAGAGTTTACAATAATTATAAAAAATAATATAGACTTACATTCTGAATTGATATAAATACATAAATAGAAATAATGTATTTTTCTGAACCGAGTCCAAAAATGGTTATTGTCAAATTGTTATTCAACATTTTGGAAAATGTCAACAATGGAAACTGTGATAAAAGCAAGGGATTATCGTAAATTTTGTTCAACTTATTAGTATGAATGCATTGAAATTACCCAGGATATTAAACTTTTCACTCATCAGTGTTGAGAAATAATAATTGCCCGTGTCGTTGCTGCAACCGGTGACGCATATAACTTATGCTGCCCCGCGTCACACAAACCTGGGAAGGATTCCTGAAAATAAAAATCTACGTTTAACCAAATTTGGAAAATTATAGGCTTCCTCATGAAAAAGCTTTCCCCTAATCTACTAGCTTTTTATGCCACTAGTAGCTATAATTTATTAATCAAAGCGTTAATTTCATTTATAGAAGTCATATTAAATATAATTAAAACGCATTCAAACATTTATGTAAATAAACTAATTAACAATTAATAAAACTAATTAACAAATATGTGTAAAGAAAGTGTTAAACTAAAATTATATTCGGGTGCCCTTGGCTAATTGCTCTACCTTTCACATCCACACCCTTTTCAATTCCCTTCGCCCCAGAGTTACTGCGAAACTCACCTGACTGTCGGGAATGCCTCGTACTCTCTGTTTTTGTTTGTTTTTTCAAATTTCTCACATGCCGAGGCACCTTCACCTGTTTTAGGAGGTATATGTGCTGGGGTCGGAGACCTTGGGCTGATCCCATTGGATCAGTCGGCCAAATGCCTCCTAAAACTGGTGGAGACACGGAGAAGAGAATGCTGCGACCCCACAGCAAACTCGACTCCCGTCATTCGTAAGGGCGTGAGAATAGTACCTACCTCATGCAGGTTTTGTACGGTTTTCCCAGCATCTATTTAGGTGAACACCGGATAGGATACTTGAACTATAGCCCGGGGGCCCTAGTCAACTTTTGGCTACCTTGCTCTACCTCCCACATCTCCCCCTTTTCAATTTCCCTCAAATGCCTGCTTCAGGATCACCCTCGTGTAATTTAAATATTAATGAGATGTGAACTCGCTTCGAAATTCCGCAAAGGAGTGACGTGGTTAGTGACTATCACTGTCGTTTCATGGTCCTTCTGCACCATTGAGTGACGATTTCTCACTAATTGTCTCCCTTCTATTTAACATCAACCTCCCGCCCTTGCAAAGCCGCGAGATCTTACAGTTTGATTTTCTGTGACCTACGGACAACTTTTCCATTTCCTTTCTCTGTCATTTCAGACGATTCGCACCCTCTGATCAAACAACAGTTGTATGGGATGTAAATGGCAATATACAATGTAAAAGTTATGTTCACCGAAGCGTATTTTTATAAATAAACATATGGGTTCAAGTGAAATGAGACATTATAGAAGTGAGCCGCAACAAGAAGACCAACAGTCGTTTAGCTCATATGGTTCGATTAACGTCTTTCCAGTCTATTTCTTTTGAAGCGAAAGTCTCAGGCTCCGAGACTCACATTGAAAAGGTTCACGGAGCAGTTACAGACGCGAAACCATACGAGTTTAATTTTCGTCGTAATAATTACAAATTTCTATTTTAAGTACGAGGGTGACTCACATAAGAATCCGATCTAAAGAAAAGGTAAACAAAACAAAATTAATGAGAAGTGTATTTATTTCTCAGCTTAGTCTCTTTTCAACTAGATCCATTTCTCCCGGCGATGTTCAATAGCTTCAGTACCCTAAGTTCAAAATTAAAGAAAAAGGGCAACGCACAGACGTAGGAAAATTTTCAATACGCGATTGGAATTCTTTGCCTGCGGAAATACGACTTTTCCGGGTAGCGTAAATCAGTTTAGGAATAGGCTAAGAAAACTTAAGTGAGCAGTTTTTTAGTATCAGTGAAGTGATAATAGTGAAGTGCAGTGAAGTGATTTCTGTGTGACTCCTGACTTTTCGTTTTTTTTCTTCAGATCAAAACCTACACTTCAAAATTGTTCCTTAGTGTGAATTTTCTTTTCTTTTTGTAATTGTATTTGTGTTTTCTTTGTATATAGCTGCCACCGGGCTAATGATCAATAACAACTAAGTAACAATAATACTAATATTAATAATAAAAAAATCGAGAATCTCACAATCGCCGATAACCGCAGACTCAAATTCATCATAGTAAGTAAATAATTTTTTTAACTCTGGAAAGAGAAAATAATCCGAGGGAGCTAAATCTGGAGAACAAGGTGCGTGAGGAAGAAAGTATAAATTGGTGCATTGTCATGAGGAAACAAAACTTACTTTATCGTCACTTGAACCCATAAAACTCGCAGTTTTGCCCTTTAGATGATAATCAATGCAAATGATTTCATGCGCAACATAAAAAACTGCTACCATGTCCTTGAGAGAAGATGGAACTGTCTTCACCTTCTTCAGAGCAGATTATCTCCTTTTAAGAAGTCCGCTTGACAATTTACTCATTCGGCTTTTACAATTGCGTTCAGTTTGGATCCATTTCAATACAATTTTAGGAAAAGAGGAAGCCGAAGCATATGTGACGTACCACGGCAATGCTCAGCTTGGACAAGATAATCTGATTCACATGGTTTGAATTATTCCTTGTGATATGTCATTTGTAGTCACCATGATTGTTAATTGAAATTTGTAATTAGTACTGGAGTAATATTATATATTATATGTTACGCGAAATATATGGTGTTAATGAGTGGAACAATATGCCTGCAGGAGTGTTAGGGGAACTTCCTCTAACATAAAGAAAATTTATACTTAATCTAAGTTTAGTGCAGTGTAGTGAGTGATCAGTGCTCCGAAATCACTAAAAATATACTACAGTGAAATATATTTCCAGTGTTTTTTTTCCAGGCATAAACAATATTATTCCTTTTTAAAAATTTATCTTCTAATAATATGATCCCACATATATTTATTTATTAGGTGAATACATTTTTTATATTGAATATAATTATATATTTAATTATAGGTTGGATATGGTCCTTACGACCAGATTATTAATTATTGTTTAAGTTCTATGTATCTGCCACCAGGCATCTGCCCATTTGTAGATTCAATAAATACATACATACACTTTACCAAGCGAATAACCGTTTGATATTAAATGATTGGCGTATTTGAAACGCAAATGAAATGTTGAATTGTTGTCTAGAATTTTAAGCCGGTAAGAAGTTTTTTAATGTGAGTTGGTACCTGATTCAGAGAGTAATAGAAAAATCTGGTTTTTGTCTTCAGTGAAAAAAAACGACGAATGAATATTTGATTATTTTATATTATTGCTATGAAATAGTCTCGCTTGCAGTGTGGCTGAACGAAGAGGCCGGGAGAAAAGACATCCTTCTGGTCTGTGGAAATTTTCCGAGGAACGGAGTCCGTAATGTATATTCAGAAATTGGTTATGGTGAAAGAGATTTTGCATTTAAAGTTGTATTCAAACTTTGAAAATTGCAAAAATGAATTATATTATTACGTACTGTTCAGAACGAACGTATTGATATTAAAATCAGGTATTATTACTATTCATTTATTAGAAAATAAAAGTAACTTCACTATTTAATTTTCTCTACTTACGGCGGTTAGATCTGCTAACAACTGAATTGTAATTTGTTTGTAATCTTGTGTGTAATATGGCATTGAAGACGCATTGGTCGTAGCTAGTGACGTCACCCATACTAACCCCTGCAATCTCTCCTAACCTGACTACTTCCATTGCCCACGCATCTGCCATCTGCCATCTGCAAGAACACCAAACAATCAATTTAGTATCTTTCTATCTTTGGCAATGAGTAAGGGTGGAAAAATACTGTCAAATGAACCAACGTAGACGTAATCCCATGTCATTGTGAGATGGAGAGTTCTAGTGAGTGGACGGGTATTACATTATATTGATTGTACGTATTAGGAAACGTTTTTCTTATGGAAAGATATATGTAATTGGTTTTGTGTATTTTATAAACAAATAATTATACTTATAAATTTAATTATGCACGACGCATTGTGCACCACCCAAGACAGTCAAAGAAATCTGGCAACCTGGCCTTGACCTTACAAATATCGCTTCGTTTCGCATCATGTAACAATACGATCGTCTTAAGCTCCACTGCAACTTTTGTAGTCGTGTAGTGTTTGTACGTGAAATCGCTTTACACTGTATTTTCCGGTTATTTACAGTATGAAATTCATCTCTCTTTTTTCCAACGACATGCTTTATTGGATAACCAATGAACTGTTAATGTTTTTTTACCTTTCATGAACCAGTCTTCTAAATAATCAGCTGCGTCTTCTTTTCAATTTAGAACTTGCTTGATCCTATTCCCAAATTATCTCCTGAATCTGGGCTAATTGTGAAACAGGCACCAGCAGAGGCTTTATAATATTATTTCTCCCAACAACAAATAAATGTCCTTCACTGGAAAAAGTAAGCTGTATAACAATTAAAGAACTGACAAGAAAAGGCATTTTACTTCTATTATATTTATTCAACGCTGTATTATGATTGCATCGTTGGCCGAAATCAGTAAAACCGCAGAAATAATTCTGCTAAAATTAAGCAATAATATTACGTAACCTCGTACAGACCAATAAGTATTTTATATATTTTTTTATTTTATCTCGTACACGAATTTAATCAGCATCAATTCCGAAACTATCATTCAAAAGTTCGACAATGTCACTAACACAACGAATCCTTAGACAAAAGAAAATTTCCCCTTCCATATTTCTTGCACTAAAAAATTAAACGCAGTCTCACATTTTATTTCAACTTGTCTAAACTCTACCTATGTAATCGAAAATTCAGAACCAGAGCTAATGAAGAAGTTAAGATCAGGAGTGCCTCAAGGAAACGTTTTGGGAACGATTCTGTATTTATCAAACACGTCAGATTTACCCACATCAAACTAATACATTTAATACCTTCGCTTACGACATTGTGATACTATCAGTCACGATCAGCCTGATACTGTGGTCGTCCATCTACAGCATCACCTAAACTTACTGAAAGATTGGACAACCAAATGGAAAATATAAAGAAACGAAATTAAATCGTTACGTGTATCGAGCTTTTGGGTTGTGCCAGTACGTCGAGCATTGCTATTCTCCAAAGAAGCTAATCGAAGATTCTATGATTGTCGACAAATACGCTTTGGTATGTCTTCAGTAGCACAGCACACAATGACCTAACATACCGTTTATCAATATCTTGATGGAAGAAAGAATTAGGAAACACTTTGTAAGCATCGAAGACATCACTAAGCCACCAGTAACGGATCCAGAGAAGTATCTTGGAGGGGGGAGAGGACGGTTTTGTAAAATTAATATTTAATTAGTATAATAATTCATAATAATCTAACTCGAAACCAATTCAGCCTATGTAATTTGTATTACATATGCAAGGTGTGGCCACACTGCCTATGAAGCAAATCGCTGCCAAAGCCAACTTTCGCCAACTCCAGTTCCATCCTGCTCCATTATCGGCTAACACCATGGTCATGGCCTGCATTGCTCCAGCTTCGGCCATAAAGTAGAGACCCATTAAGTATTACCGTCGTACATGTAAGGGAACAAAGACAAGCGCCACTATTGTTGGCGCGACAAGTTCACCAGGACTTGTCCTAGCTTCACCCGAAAATGCCGTCCCTAAGCTAATGAAAATTCAATTTTTTAAATTAAGCTAATGATAAAACAACCATGTGTACCATAAAACTGGTAAAATAATACTAATACAGACAAATGTATAGAAAATTGTTTTATTGAAAACAAAAACACAACTAAATACGGAATACAAAATGAGAGAAATTGAAGAAGGTTATAGGCAGGGAAAGAAAACTTAGACAGTTTGGCGCCGGACTGGCTTTTCTAAAGTCCTTGAAAGGCATTGACATCTGGCTGTGAGCAGACGTCGTGTTTTTTCCCATAACATCGGTGGAGTGGAGTGAATTGCTCCTTCCAAAGACGAAAGATAAATACTTTTGATTGGTGAAGAAAGGGTCCCCGCCACCGAAGGAAATCAAGAGATGGAGTGGGGAAAATTGTTAATAACGGAGAAAAAACTAATTTTTGGACACTAAGCAATGAGCATTACAGAGTGAGAAGATAGAAAGTAAGAGATTGGAGATTGCAGTTGGATATTGGGTGGAATGCTTGCTCTTGACTTTGACGGCAAAGAATAAAACTAAATGAACAAGGTTTCCATTGTTCATCAAAGAAGTTAAAGAACTAGGTTGGGAGCGGTACGTCATCTGTCGCCGAAGCGACGAGTTCCAAGCTAATATGAAAAACAGTAATTACTCGGTAACTTTGTGGCCTATTTCCTCGCACTGCCAATTACACGTAGGGTTTGTATCTGTTTCTATGTGTCTATCAGAAGGCACGCAAAGACGACCCCATAATATATTTCATCTGTGTGCATGCTAATTGGTTGGAAATTTAATGTTTGAAAACAGTGTATAAAGTATTCATTGTTTATCATATCATATTAAGTGTTACTCAGTTATTGTATATTGTCATTAATAAATATTAAGTTAATGGATTCCAATTATTATATAATAATTAATTTTATACCCCTCAGAACCATTGATTAGAGCCGGCCCTGACCATTAGCGGATCCAGAGAAGTATCTTGGGGAGGAGGGGGGGTGCTGTATTGTAAAATTTATATTTGTATAATAATTAATTAATCGAATGCTAAATTACTTCAGTCTATTTTATTTTATGTATGTTAGTTGGTATTATGTACTTAATAGATAATAATAATTTTTGAATAAGTATTTACTTTTTGATAATTACTATTAGAATGTACATCGCGTACGCAATTAGTAGCAGTATAACCATTGTCTTCCTAAAATACTATTTTCTGTTGTTCAGGAAGAGTAATTCTTTAACAGGGTGAGAGATTTCACATCTGTATGATTAATAAATTTTACGGAATATTAACCCAAAGGTTGTCCATGAAGCTGTAATACCAAAAATACAACGAGTGAAATGTTATGGTATTTTTAATCACGTTTTGTATTTTCATCGAAGGAACTGTATATATATTAATTTAAATACTTTAAAACTTCAATTTTCAGTAATGACGAAGAATGAAAAAGACAAATTCATCACGAAATCACGCAAGATGTTAGTCAAAGGAAGTATAAATGCTTCAATTGAAGCTCAAGTAGGAGCGTATAGCTAATTTGTGAGAGAGATAAGGATGAAAAATTTCGACCTTACCAGGGACTGGAAGAGTGCCCAAATGGAAAACGGGAGGTCCGGTTGACATTTTTCCATTCTTGTCTTTCTTCCAAATTATCTATACGCTCCTACTTTAGCTTCAATTGAAGCATTTCTAGTTCCTTTGCGACTTCCACGCGCCTTTGATCAATTTACACAATGTCCATTCGTCACAAAATTCGTAGAAATTAGGTTTTGATCAATGTGATTAGTGAACTGTAGGTGAGCGCGCTTAGGTTTACAGGAAAGGAGGGAATAGTTCTGTGGTAGGATGACCGCCCGAAAACGGGAGTTCCGTGGTTCCAGTCCCTGGTCCGGTCGACGTTTTTCCATACTTGTCTTTCTTCCGAAAGCTGCTTTTAATAATACCAGTTGTCACACAGAATGCATTAATTTTTGAAAATTACATCTCCCCCCCCTTCCCCTTAGATCCGCCACTGAGTCCACTGATGCAGTTATTACTTCAACAGAAAACTGAAAAGACACCAACCAGGATAGCTGATGTTGCCCTCACTCTAAATTATTATTACTGTCCTGTGGAAGACCATTAGCTCATATAATTGTAATTATAATTGGGATTGCTTATTTTAATACTTAAAAAATATATATCATAGTGCAACAGTAACTAGGTCGGAAAGAAATGTATGCTGAATAGAATCCAACAGCCAACTGACTCCTTCTCCAGTCTGCATGGTTTCCATCTGAACCTATCAAGAAACGTCAGTTGTTAGATGCCATTACTTTGGCTGTTCGATTTAATTAAAGCCACAAGTCAAACAAGAAACAATTGAACTGCAACATTGAAGCAGAACAGAAACTAAAAGGACGCCACAGCCCAACTTTAAGGTCGATGAGTTAAATAACGAGTATAATTAGCGAGAAACTTGTTCAATGGAACACCGACACTTGTGTATTGTGTTCCAAGGGTAAACGCAAATCAATGCCACGTTAATGTCTTTTCACCTAATTTCACCTTTGACTGGAGTTTCTAGTCTCTCAAATCATTCTCAGCTACAAAATCGCCTTTGCTTTGTGTCTTTGCGTGGGAAATTGGAAATGTATGTACAAGTTTAATTAAGGAACAGATAGAAATTTCACGTGGATACAGTGATATGAGTTTGGCGCGGAGCCAGAGCCAGGTCCGGTTTCTGCACACACACACAAATATACTCGTACCTGTGTGTGTGTGTATGTGTGTGTATCACTACCAACAGACCCCGAAAATATAACTCAGTCATAAAACTGTCCCGACAAATAGAAGATACTTCATCACTTTATCAAAACCTGAATTAAACAACTACGGAATAATAAACTTCACTTTCTAGGCAGATTATTCACGCGTCATTTAGAAGAAGTGAATAACCGCGGTAGAAGCGGGACATTAGGACAGGAAACAAATGACTCGACAGACTCGGTTCAAACGGACCAGTAAGAACGATGACGACAGTCTCACAATTTAACAAAGCTATATAACCTAATTAAAATCAATCTTTGGCATTTGTGTTTAGAAAATAAAATCATTGTAATGCCGCTCTCTGCAGACACTTGGGCACTGTCACACTGTCACACTGTGGTCACAGTTACCCAAAAACGTGATCAAAAGTCGTTTCATATTTCCAAAAGTCGGATTCATAGGGGATTCTGGGATTTCTTATTAAGAAGTTGATATTATTTCATACAACAAAACTTAAAGAATGGTTCAGTTTTAATAAAAATTGATATTAGGTCAATGATTTCTATTTACAAATAAATAAATCATAAAATAATTATAAGAGAGAAGAATTGCTTCCAATTGGAGCTCAGTTACAGGCCATTTAATTTAGAAGATCAGAATGGGAAAATCTCGACTGGACCACGACTCGAAGTCGAACCCGGGACCTTGCGCTTCCCCGACAAAATGATTTCAATCTTAATTTAGAATGCACGATAACACTGAGCTTGGTGGTCCTGGAGAAAGAGTTCAATAGATTTTCTTACTTTGACTCGTATAAAAGTATAAACAGAAGGAAATGCAGGAAGATGGAAAACTGGGTTTGATTGCATTCGCAACGAGATCTCGTTTGAACGCTCTCCTCACTCAGTTACGAAATTATTTAAAGTGGAAGGTATATGTAAGTGACCCAAAAATGGTATCTTCTAGCAGTAAAGCTACCAACCTAGCTATTTCAAAAGCGACAAAATGGAAACTTAGATTACGGGGCTTTTGACACATTTTTGGCATCTGGACCCACTGTACATCGCTTAGTAAGTTGGCAACGTAACGTGTCAAGTTCGATTGAAGGTCAATATTGTTTATATTCAGTATGTTCATTTATTTCAACCCAATCTTGTTTGGGTTACTAGAGGAAGAGGAGGAGTAGAAGCAGTTGATTGAGAGGGGTAAACATGTTTATCTTTTGGAAAAGTACATTGGCTGTTCAAATTATTATGACAACCAGTGTTGCCACTACAGGGCGAGATAACTATAAAATGGAAATACAGGAGAAGTGAAACATCAGTTGTACGGTGTTATTTGCGAAGATATGAGCAAAGGCCGTGATTTACCTGAGCTTTTATGTAGGTTCTCGAAACGTCAGAACCAGAATCAGGAAACGGGTAGCACTTGTGTTGGAGAGCAACAGTTATTAATGTTCACAGAGAGGAAAAACCGGCTCTCAAAGTCAGGATTATGGTCGTCACAGGGTACTCATTGCTCGAACTGAAAGAAGACACGTCAGAGTTGTCCAGTTCAACACAAAAGTGTCAAATAGAGAAGCATCTTAATGAAGGACTAAGTGTGAACGTCTCTGAACGAACTGTTTGCCGCACATTACACCGTATGGGCTATGGGAGCCGACGACCTGTCTGCTTTGAACAAGATCAGACGTCTTCAGTTGGCAAAGGAGCACAAGAATTGGACAGTAGGTGACTGTAAAAGGGTCATGTGGTCTCATGAATTGCGATTGCAAATGCACCATGCTGATGGCAGGGTTCGAATATGGAGACAGCAACAGGAAAGCATGGACCTTATCTGCATTTCCACAAAACTTGAAGTTTCTGCCGGCAGTGTTATGGCTTGGCGAATGTTGTCTGGCGTGGTCCTTTCATTCCTGGGAAACACCGTCTGAATGATTGTAGATCAATTACATCCTGTTTTTTTAATGGTGTACTCTGCCTGGGATGGACAATGCTTCTCAGATGGTCTGAAGAGTATGACTGGGACTTTACCTTGCTTCACCAGATCTCAATCCAATTGAGAATTTGTGGGATGAGTTCAGACAGCTGGATCCAGTACCATCAAATCCTAAGGAATTGGAAAATGCAGTTCATCAGTATTACCGAATTTTATTTGTGATCATAAATTTATTTGATTCCATATGACACCATTTTGGTTTGTAATATATTCAATATAAATTGCGGCATCTTAATCCTTGAAAGTGGTACTTGTATATATGTTTTGATGTTGTGAGGTCAGGCCTTCGGATGGTTTACCTGAAAGGGGCATCGAACCCTCGAGTTCCACCGCTCGTAAAATTTAGTTTAACAAAATTTTATTTTATTTGAATCAAAAACTAACATCTTTAATAATTTAGAAAATAGGTGTTCACTTCAGATGGCAGTTAGTTGATTTGAAGTGCAGAGTATTACAAAATAACGGTAAACAGAATTCTCGGTCTAGTAAAATTGACAGGATTTATTGAGTAAATTTTCAGATGTTGTCGTGTCAAACAACGGGACACCACCCGAATTTTACAGCATAAAGAAACAGCCGCAGAATCACGCAGATCATAGACACAGTCATCATGAAATGTTCTCCAGTTTTTATCACAAGTTCACAATCCCTGAATAAAATTAACAAAATATACTGATACAGCTCGTTGACTATTAACAATATTGCATTGAGGTTTCTCAATTCTCTCTTTCTCGGATTTTTACTCGATTCGCATTACAGAAATTAGAACATTTTTCCACTATAGAGTCCATGTCGGGAATGCCTCGCACTCTCTTTGTTTTTTTTTATCAAAGTTCTCACATGCCGAGACACTTTCACCTCTTTTAGGAGGAATATGTACTGGGGTCGAAGACCGCTGTTCCCATTGGATCAGTCGGCAAACTGCCTCCTGAACCTGGTGATGGAGAAGGGAATGCTGCGACCCCACAGCAAACTCGTCTCCCGACATTCGGAAGGGCATGAGAATAGTACCCAATGCCTGACCTACCTGATGCAGGTTTTCTAGGGTTTTCCCTGCATCTCTTTAGGTGAAACACCATGTAGGATCGTTAAACCCTAGTCAACCCTTTTCAATTTCCTTCCTATGCTATTAAAGGGGAGTTGCCTGTTTCAGGATCACCCTCATGTAGCCTGTTAACCCCCCAAAAAACACTACAGAGTTGGTAAACATTATTATGTCTAAATTATTATATTTACATTTCAAAGTAAACTAAAATTTTGTTTAATTTCACAAGGGACTGTTCCTCTATAAAATAACATTAGATTAGTATATTTAGAAACATTTCCTTCAAAACAGTTGAAAGTTTTCGACTATTTGACTCGGATTAAATTAAAGAAAAATAATCAAAACAAACGTAATCTACTGGAATGTTATGTTTGTAGTATGCTTGATGAAGTCTCAAAAGGGACAGGAAACGTCGTATTTGGATTAATTAAATAGTAATTAATTGGTGACTTATTGGCCGTCTTTTTATTTATGTAAACTACAAATTAGAAAATTATGTCTGCGTCTTACATTGTTGGTTTCTGGGTTTGATGTTGACTTTATGTTTGTAGAGTAATATGTTATACAACATAGCAGCTATTTCTACGAATTTAGACAAGTATTGCGTGCATAAAGTACAGTAAAAGCTTTCGCAACACACAATTCCTTGTATAGGTCAGTAAATAAAGTCCGAAACTGAAAGCGAGAACTCATCCTTATAAGAGCTAAAAGCTAGGAATCTATTCCCGCGTTGCCTGAAACAAATCACTTGTGCTAAGCAAGGAACAGTTATTAGATATAATAAGTGTCGCAGCCTGGACTTTATTAACATTCCCGCCTCTTTATCGCGGCCACGAAAATAATTTTCGCTCGCATCGCCGGGTATCGTTATTTGTGAGCAAATGCGACGGGTTATTTAGGAAGTGATGTTTATTAGGATAACTCGTAAATACCCAACGGGTGTTTTCGTTGGGTACAAAATTTGCTTCATCACAAGCACACTTCCGAAATGTTGGCGGCCTTCCGATCAATCGGCACCGGCTATTTTATATTGTTTAATAATAAAACTGATACACATGTAGTTAGAAAGTTGCTACACAAGGTCTGTTATTGTTTCTCTCATAGATGGAAGCTCAATGGCTACAAAAACTAACTTTTTGAAACAAATTAATTTGAGCTTCACATGTTTGCACGTCTACAACTTAACTGTTTAGTGTGTAATTTTAGCGCGTATGTATAGTGAATATATTTTTGATGAATACCTGTTCTTACATTATTCATCATGTTTTATTAATGATTTTTAATTATAAAACATAACTAATAGAGGAATTTTGCCCGTACGGAATCAAAGGCAAGCGGTGTATGGACGTCGTAGGTTACATAAAGGGGTAATAAAACCGAGACACGAGTAATTATAAAATATTATGTATTTTATAGGGACATTCATTACAGGTAAAAGACTTTAAATTAAGTAAACTTTAATAACAACAATGCTGTATGTATGTGAAACAAGTGAGAATATCAAGGAACTTTCTTTTTTCACTTTTCTAAGTTTTTTTTCCTGGTGATATTTTGTCTGTAGCAAATTCCGTACACAACTTTAAGAAACGAGTAAGCGCTTATTCTCTGTATCTCAATGAGACCTATCAGTAGATCCATTTATTTCCAAGGTGAACCCCCCTTCCTCCCCATGAGCTAAAACACAATAAAAAATTCAATTCCTTCCTCGTCAACGTCCAAGAGCAGAATCGACAATTCACGCAGCCTCACCGCTCTGTAAGGAGCATCGAAATCTATGTTTGAAAATCGATTTTGTTTAGACCACGAAATACCATTGGTTGACGCAATCACGTGGTATTTAAATATTTCGTTGCCATCGTGGGTCTCGATTACCACGGGACCATGTTTACGGGAATTCCCAGGTCATATTCCTACGAGCCGAAAAGCCATCCCAGGGGATTAGAGGTGGCACCAGGCCCCGACATGCTGGCGCCAATTCCAAGTTTACAATCCTAGTTAACTTTATATTGAGAAATAATAAAATATCAACTATCGAACTAACTTAATGTTAATTTAATCTGTTTGCTGATAAATCTGGTCGTATTTTTATTTATTTTAATTAATGTCAGAAAACGTTTTCGAACACCATTCTTTCTTGTTTATAAGTTTCATTGTGTTCAATAAATAATTGTTGAAGGAAATAAATTTGATGCGTTACATTCTGTGTCACTCTTGTATTTATTATGGTTTAGTGGTTTTGTTTAAAATTCGTAATTGATGTTAATTTTCTATTAAACGTCTGAGCCGAACCTCTCCCATATTCATATTAAAGTACTTTAAGAGACACAGGGACTGAAAATTCGACCAAAATCTGAAAAAATAGACTTTCTAATTTTTTCATATTAATATGCCTATAAATTCAGTAAAATGAAAAAAGAAGCTGCCAAAAGAACGAAGGAAGGTGTAACATATTCTGCAGAACAATTTTAATTAATATGTTTGATTCTAATTTAATAAATTATTACTGTTTTATAGAAAAATGTGTTTTTCTGGTACCAAAAACTTTCTATGCGTCACAAATTTTGAGATATTGTCTTCATTATTTTGTACATAATCTACATGCTAATACCGTCAAATAAAAATATTAGTTTTTCAATTGTTCAAGTAGTTTAAGTAAAAAAATTTCAAAGTGCTGAAAAGTGCCCAGTTTAAGTAACTGTATCAAGCTCTTTGTAAAAAAAATATATTCTTCCCAAGTTTTATTCAATTTCAAAAATAATACTGACAATTGATAATAATGGTCAGCAATGAACGTTTTCAAAACTACCAAATTTTGAAAAAAATTTCAAAATATCTCAATAAAAAACAAGTTTACAAAGAAAACAAAATTTTGTACAATGCTACACATGTGCCTTGTTAAGAAACAGTTAAAATTTCAGCTCAGTAGCAATTCATTTACAGGAATTTCAAATTTCACTCCTCGAGTTCCTTAAAATATTCGTTGTTTACAATTTATCAGCCGAAAGTGGGATTAGTACATATTTGTTAATAATGAAATAAAAGTTTAAAATAGTCTCCACTACATCTTTTAAGTCTGTTAGCGACGCGAATAAATATTAAAAAGATTGATTTTGTAATAATAAGTAAATTTTCCGACCAATTCATAACAATTTTCAAATAGGAAAACAACAACGTTTAGGTACTTCTCCAGGTGTTAACATGAAAACCCAAACATTTTATATATTTTGGAGTAGTAATATATAAATTAAATTTTAAAAAAACAGATACAGAAATGAGAACACTCACATAATGATCAATAGATCCATTGTCACATTTTAAATACAACAATATTTATGAACATTATCACAAAATGTACAATATTTTGAAAACGTATCCCCTAGGCTATACGACAAATTTACACTTTCTCAGTTGCGACAAAACTGCTTTATCAATGTTTCTCCACAGTATAATAACCTGAATAAGGTACAAATAAGTACCGAAACGTTGTTTTTCCTCTTTGGAAATTGTTAAAAATAAAGTCTGAAATTGGTCTGAAATTTTCCTTATTTAAAACTAAAAAGGTTGGTCGACTCAAGAAATTTAACATTTTAATGATTTGCATCATGTTTTTATTTTGAGGAATCGGTTTTTTTGTTCTGTTTGGTTAACAGGCTACATGATGGTGATCCTGAAACAGGCAACTTCCCTTTAATAGCATGGGAAGGGAACTGAAAAAGGGGGATATGGTTAGAAATCCTCCCGACGGAGCAGCAATAAAAGCCTTTCTGTAAACCTGGTGCACGCGTCACGTAAACACTAAAAATGATTTAAAATCTCGTCGAACTAAAAAAAGGGATTATCTTCGAGGAAATATGAACGAGCACTATTTATGGAAGGTGGGCTCGTTTGTCAGACGTGATACTTTCTCGTCGTAATAGGAGCCAGTGCGTTGCGGAATTGATTATAGTTGCGAAATATTATCATCGTCTTGTAAATCTTAAATCTGCGGATCGATCAATAAGAGCAAGGTAAAATAGGCAGAGCGGCCTTGAGCTGAGATACGGCGTAATTGACACAACGCCTTCGAATCCGGGTCAAAGACGCATCCACCCGCAATTGCTTATCACACGGCCAATTACGTCATCAATTAACGTCAATTTAAAATTGCCATAACTGACAATTGTCCCTTTAAAAGTTATACTGTTGGAACTTACTACAGGATGTATCCGTGAATCTTTATGCCGCAGACATTTTTAATAAGATGTGACGTATATTTGAGCGGAAACCGTCTACAAAATTTTTCTCAATGAATTTTAGAGTCGTATCAACCACCTTGGTCATTAGCCACTACGTTAATGGATCTCGTTTTCTTGTTAATCGTAATGGTTTCGCACAGTGTCAACTCAAACGCACAACACACATGTCCTTGCTAAGATTCGAACCCGTGGCTTATGTGGTGCAAGTCGGCGACGCTGAGGACCGCTTCACAGGAACTTTGCAATTTGATATATATTGGTATAAATTACAGGGATAAATTTAAGTTCAAATAGTAAAGCAGAATTTTCATTTTATAACAGATGACAATTTTTCTCGACAAATTCACTACTCATTGTTTTCGACTTACGGGAAACAAAATGAACAGATTACTGAATTTACATATAAATTCACAAGAGGGGCACGTAACATTCAAGCAAAAGTTTTTTTATGAAATTTTAAAATTTTAATGTAACAGAATTTGTACAGGTTTCTGCTTCCCTCAGTCCTCCAGAAACCACTGAAAACTTAGCCAATCAGAACTAGGCATTCGCAGTGACATCTATCAGCCCATGCCTTGAAACATCCAGTTCTCGAAGTTTCTGGAGCAAAATTTCCGATGCCTGTCCATGTTATGTGCACGTGATCTGCCGATTTCTTGCGTCACACAAACCCGCAACAACGTCGCCGCCGTCTTCATTGTAGTACTTTTTTGGAGCCAAAGTTCCGCCCTGCATATGAGTTTGTCTGAACCTACAAAAAATATACAAATTTTTTAATAATAAGGTCCTTTTAGTTTGCCCTTGTCCATTTAAACACACACGCACACGTATATCATTCTGATATTTTTGTATTTTGTCACCCAAAGTTTGCCCACTAACATTAAATAATTCGAAATAAATTAATACCTTCAAAATTTTTAATCTTGATAACCGGAAATTTCAGGTTTGCAGAATTGAATAAGTAGCTCATTTTGATTATAAATATTATTGTTGGCAAAAATATGTGTAAAACAAAGGTATTAGCAAGTCTGCTCCATACGTGTTCTTATACAATTCAATTTTGATGAGTTGTAGTTCTCACCCCAGAGAAGGTTTCTGTTAACCTTCGGAACATTAAGGTCCCTTCATTTCCGCCTTTCAAGCTGAAAAGGTTCTACTCCAAAAAGTGTTTCAGAAACTGCTCAACAGATGTCACCGATTTATACGAAGTTTTCCAATAACATCTTCGTCTTCCGCCACATGTCTCGCGAGTACACTCAACGAGACGAGTTGTATAAACCTTGCTAGATGACAGAGTATATCCTCCACGTACCCTGTCAAAGGATATGATTATATATCTGTTAAGCGTCAAGTAATGTTCAAATAACATTTTATTTACGTATATATTATGACACTCAACCTAATTGATGATTGCATCTATGACAGTAGAAATTTGAAACTCCGATTCTTTATGTCTGACCAATTGTTACATATTCCTCCAATTTCTTCCAAGTGTCAACAACTTCAGTCACTTATATGACACCATTTTAGAAATCCTACATAATCCTTCATTGAATGTGGACGTGGTAAATACCCAAACATTCCAGTCTAAAACTCTCTTCAGAGCTGTCTGGATGATTTTTAATTTTCCAAAGCTTGGGGGTAATAAAAACGCTGTAATGAAACTGTTACATGGGTTTTATAAATTTATTTCGTGAATAATTATTTAAAAATATTAAAACTCTGCATGAGAGTCTATTCGGTTTATTACTTACCATTACCAGTGGGTCGTGTAGAAGTTTTACATAATATTGCTCCAAGTGGAGAAATACATATATATGGCTTTGTACCCCTGGAAGGTCTGTATGGGCCTTCAGGCTGGGTGTCGACTCTTCTTACAGTCCGCACTCACCTCTCTCGTGGCCGCTTGGTTTCTCCTTGCAAACACTTTAAGCTCTAAGTTTCTTCTCCACGCCAAAATCTACACTATATATTATTTTCGGCAACTGATTTCATCTCTCAGTGACTGAATATTTTTTCGATTACTTAAGATGAATCGGGGGGATATATTTATTTTAGTTCAATATTAATACATTAAATATGGACTTTTATAAAAAAAGAAAATTTATTTTAACCTGAACAAATTTACATCAATATTACAATTTTTCTCATTTTTAAACTTTAAGCAAGCAATTCTTTCTTAATCAACACTACATATATATTTATATAAAAATTATACAAATGAATTTCTTAAAAATAACAATTATCGGTCTCTTAACTCAGGTTCGTATGATATGGGACTTGTCAAACAGCAAAATATTTCATACAAAATCTACTCGGACCTGGCAGTATAGGAAATCAGCAAAAAGTTGCAGGGGGAATTACCGTGTCGACAGCGACTTCCCCCTTGAAATTTCCTCCTATTTTGGTCGTACTCGATCCGAATCAGAGCCACCGCTGCTATTCCTCCTGGTTCAGAACGATTTCCAGTTTATCCGCGTCTCCTTGGTCCGATAATGTCGATCATCAGCTCGTCTCCACAATCTGCCTCCAATCTCATCTGATCACCGCTCTCGTCTCCACAATCTCACTTGTCTAAATTCCCAACACATGTCTCGAAATCTGTCCGCAAACCGTTTTAATACCTCTTCCCCACTTCTTTAGTTCATATCCCGAGGATGGCAGGGATGTATATCAACCAATCCAATTTATGGTTGATCTTCTCTAAGAGTAATAGTTTGCCCTTGTCCCCCAAGGTTTTTGGGGGAAAAACACCACCCGATGCAGCCAAATCTCACCATAGATGGGAAACACCCCACGCGCGCCGTGATGTCTGGTTTATTTTTACCCCTTACTCAAAAACTGTCTCCTTTCTTTTGACTCCATACCGCAAAAGTCCGAGCAGATGTGTCTGACCGTTACATAGTGACTATCCCAAATTCTCTTGTTCATCTCATAGATAAACAAATTTCATCCCTTCCCCTGTGGTCGGTTTCTGCGAATCGTAATTTACCTCTGATTTTGATATAAGAGGCAAGTTTCTAGATGTTGTCTGTGTAATTTTCACAGCGGCGTGTTGATCTCTCAACGCTACAAATTTGCTCGTCGTCGCCTCGTCTTTGGCACCAGAATTTGTTTACGGGTTATCCTAAACATTCCATCTGTCGTGACTGTGCACAAAATACAAAATTCATCTGTATTTATCAATGTATCCTGGACATGAATTATTTCCGCATTTCACTGTCTTTCTTGTCCACAATTTACAGCCTCGTAGAAGGAGGAGGCTGAAGCCTCCGAAAATTTGAAGATCTTCACCGCATCGTCAATGGTGGCGCCGAGCTTCAATTTCAGGTAACCAATACCACCCAATAATTTTAATTACATATATAAAATGTGTTATTATATAACTATTTTCGTGTTATTTTATACTCTAATTCTGATTTAATTATTAAAAGGAAATTTAATCAAACTCAGCATGAGACTCTATTTGATTTATTACCTAGTATTCTCAGGGCCATCAGCGGTGGGTCTCGTAGCAGAGATTTATATAATTTTACTTCAAGCTCATAAATACATATGGCTTTGTTGCGAGTATAATACAAAAGTTATTTGATTGTATTCGTGAAACATTAATTATTATTATGTAAATGCAATTATAGTGCTTTGATGATTCGAAAATGATACCACTGTCAATATTATAAACAAGTGCAATAAAATTTAACATATTAAGTTCATTATTATGTAAAATGTATGTTTCCTTCCACATTCCACAAGCTATACGTCTTATGGGGGTCTATGGAAAATAATTATATTCTGTTTAGTCTTACTTTAGGATATTGAAAGGAATTACAGTAAATGATTTAAGTGTTGAGGAAACATTACGAATTAGGCGTTTAATGTCAATCTTTAATTTATATTAAGCCCATTTCAAGCCACGAAACCGTTATTTTTAATTAAAAAAGGAGAAAACAGATATCTGGTTTTTATACACCTTGCGCAATTTCAAGAGTTACGTAGTTCATTTATAACTGGGTCTCCAATAAAGCTCGTGGTCCTTGAAAATAATTTACAGCTCGCAATTCTCGCACAAAACGCATTTATTGCGGTCCAATTATTTCCAAAATGTCCCTCGTCTTTCGTAGGTACCGATCGACGGCCTGATATGTAAAATCGATAATTTATTTTACATTGTAAAAATCCATGTGCCGTCAGAAAATTGAATTCATGGATATTTGTGGTTCCTCAAACAAAAACAATGAATTGCGTTACAACATACTAATTTTAATTAATGTTTTAACTTCTCACAAATCGTTCTGCTTGCATATTAAAGATATGTCCGTCGACTAGAACTGCGTTGAATTTTAAATGTGATCATCCAATCAATCAGAAAGAAATTTGTTTACATAGTAGTAATTTCTATCTTTCTGTTAATCTTAATTATATTTTCAAAATATTAAATGCCAATTATCCCATTGATTTTATTGTATATTTCAGAAATATATGTATAATAATACAAAACATCTTGT
This sequence comes from Eucriotettix oculatus, assembly GCA_034510155.1. Lineage (NCBI taxonomy): Eukaryota > Metazoa > Arthropoda > Insecta > Orthoptera > Tetrigidae > Eucriotettix > Eucriotettix oculatus. Next base: position 70,242,924 of record CM067380.1, read on the forward strand.
TCGAAAATGTAATTAAAATAATTACATTGTTTAACCTTATTTAGATAATCTATCTACTAAATTTAAGATGTTATTCAAGAAATTCATCATCTCTATAATTTTCAAATCTTTCTCTTATTTTGTTAAAAAAACATAATGATGTTCTCGATACTTTTATTGCCATAATATTGTAGGTAAATTTTCTTATAACAATTGTTTTTATTGTTATATTGGTCAGTTTGAACGACCTCTGTCAACTAGAATTAGAAAACGTGAAGAAAATTTAAATTTTCCATCTTATAAATATTCGCATATTAGAAAATATTCTCTAGAAGCAAATTGCTCATGTAATTTTATATAACTTTTATTTTAGGCACATAAATAAGTTCTAATAAGAGATTAATAACTCTAATGGAATATTAAATTCAATAAATTTTGTATTAGTATAAAACAAGATACTTCTCAAATAAATTCAGTGAACTATGGTTTGTTAAACAGTCGTTGTTATTGGGCTATTTTTAGTTTTGTACAATTTTCATTAATATTATTTCAGTCTGTCTCAAGGATTGATAAGGACCACAAGTGTTGACCGAAACGTATATTTAATTTTTAATTTTAATAGTCTATTATACGGATTGTTATTTCTTACTTTATTTATGAATAAGAAGTTGTTTTCACTCATTTATATTTTATTTTTCCATGCCAAACTTGAGTTACTCACTGTATCTGTTTGTGGTACTTGTTGACCTTTTAATGGTACTGCATTACTACGTTCTTTTGTCATTTTTCAATACTTTTTTCTCCGTTTAGGCTATTGTGTCACTTCATAAGTCCTTAGCAGGTCAATTCTGTGTCCTGCATTGAGCAGGTCACTGTCCTAAGGGAAACAATAGTGGGCCTAGGAACGTCCGGCAGCAACGTCTGTAACGGACCTAATTTTTAAATATATTTTGGAAACCCTCCAGAGTTTGAGGCTTGCGAAGTGTAGGTAAAGCACACGTCTTTGAGAATAGTAAGTTTGGTGAGCAAGCCAAATGGCGCGTCTTATGGTGCAATGTTAATTGTCCAGGAACCAGCTACCTTCGCCAGAGATGCATCAGGGGTGCTAACCTGCACGGGAAACCCTGCCGAGTCAATCACCTCCCCTGTTACTGCTTTATGATAAGCTCCCGACTTATATATTGTATGAAAATTACTGGTAGTCCTCTTGAAAGGGTAAACCGAATAAATTTTGACCAAAGTTTACAAAAAAAATTCCGGAACTTTTAAAACTATTTTTCTTATAATAATGTATATTTAATTTAGAATGTATGAGAGTATGAATATATGAGCAAAAAATCAGCAAATGCCTGGGATTGTCATCTAATTTGTTGATTAAATTGTTTTTATAGCTTGTAAGTATTAAAAGAAATAATTAAAATCAAGGCCTCTGAGACTGTCATGCTCGGCTCAAGTACACCAGAGCCTTGGTTAATCAGTTATCACTTCCGTGCTGTGATCGCGTAGATCGCGAAATTTGTATTTCTAGAAGACAATTATCGCATTCATAGATAACTAAATGAATTCTGAAGGAGCGCGTGTACAGTACAGTCGGACTGACGTTTCATGCGGAATGAAAAGTGTCACTTTCACACGTAGACTTCGTAATGAACTCGTTTCCCCGAATAAGTTCTAATTCAGTACAAGACAGGAACACAAAATTAAAAACTGTATTTCTCGGTGCGACTCAATTTCTCCCGTCTCGTTGGACTGGTCGGAATCTGCACAAACCTGATTTATTAATAGCAAGCAGCGCTTAATTGCCTCGGCCCGGACCTCAATCTCTCGTAAACGTTTTATAACACGAGTGAACGTCTCCGACTTCAGTTAAACCTCAAAATAAATCAAAGTATTTTTCTATTTAATTACACATGAGCTGACGGGGCTCAGGCTGATACCTTCTAATTACTGTACACAAATAAACATTCATTGAAATTATGAACGCTTCTTATCGGCGTTCGCGTTCGTGGCCAGTGCATAGATACCGAAACTGAAGAATAAGCACCAGATATCAGGAGATTTTTACAGGTTCTAACGAATCCGATACATTTGTCACAGATTCTGCAACCCAGGATTGCTTAATCGGTAGTTTCTTCCGAAGTTGTTAAGAACGATTCAATCGTTTCTTGTTGCTACTTAGAGACGTGGAAAGCAAATGTCACCAGCCTGTAGAAGATAACTGGAGGCAAAGGGCTATTGAACCCTTACTGATATGCTGCATACAATGTAAAGCCAAATAAAAGAGCACGAAGGACAAAATGAGAGTCTGAAGGAGACCGATAACAAAGTAGAATAGTGAAATGAACGCCAGAAGGAGGAAGATATAAGGATCTTTATAGTATAAGATGGAACAGGTTCTATTCAACTATATAACTAAATAACAAATAATGGAGCTCGGGGCGGAACGGGATAAAGGGGAAGATCAGAATACCCTATTATTAAAAAAAACTGTATAGTGTTGGAGTTTTGTAAATAGGGGTGGAGCATTGTAACTTCGTCCTTGGAGCCAACTTGACCTACTTCTGGCTGCACCTTGTGAATGAACTCTTGTTTTGGCGTGAATATATAATTTTTGCAGTATTTAGACATAAGGTAATCTACAAAACTCATCACTTTAAACTCTGTAATAGTATATATTCATAAACTAGGTGTCCTTAGCTGTGTGTAATTTACGTATAAGGTTTAAATTTGCTTGTATTAAGGCTCTGTGAAAATCCTTAAACTGAGACTAGCGTGTGGGGCGCAACGGGATACTAATGTACACGGGAAAATGTAATGCGTTCCTCAAGATAAAAAAGGAAAACATAGCAAAATCACCTTATAAGAATGTCTTACAGGAGGCTGTACCCAAAACGAATAGGGTAATAAAGAAAATGAACGAAAAGCTGAAAAATATTAGAAAAGACCTTATTTTTATAAATTTTCAGTTGCAAAAAATCTCTTTAGGAAAGGAAAAAATGATAAATACATCAACCGTATGGAAAATAAATGTAAGAAAGAGAACACAAAAGCCTGTTACTAGAAAAAGGTCTGTTTTGAGGAATTTTATGTGTTACATCTTGTATTACTTAAAATATTTACTAAACAGAAGAAATTTTGCGTAACGAAAACCTACTCAGTACCGCACACTCATAAAAGTATTTTTTGTTGCTTTTAATCCTGTGAAAAAAATCCCCCCCTTTAATACCGATAATCTCTATCCATTTCAATCTATCAACAATCTATCATTTAAATTATTCATGTTCTCTCTGTTATAGCAGTATCCTGATTATCCGATCTTTGGTTTTTTGACGTTCCGATCATTAGATTCTCGTGTAGGAAAATCCACGCCTGGTAATAAAATAATCAAAGTACGTGTAAGTCTGGAAAATGTAACCTAAAATTGGTGATGATAGACTAAAAGCATTTAAAAATGTTAAACGTATCCAAGCCTCATTAAAAAACCAACTCGATGGCTGGATGAACTCTAAATTATGTAAATAATACTGGTTTTTCAACGAGTATTTTGAATAGATGGAAATTTTTATAAAATCAGAAAATTGTCATGTTGATAATGGTCAATGTCCGAGTGCGTCAGAACTCAGCAGTGGCGGAATAAAAGAAATCTTCCTACCGCGAAACGTCACATCTTTGTGCCAACCAACGGATCAAGTAGGCTTAGAGACTATAAGGAAAACACATCTTCCAAACATCTGTAATTCAAAGGGAGAGTGTTGCAAGAAATGAAGAAGATAAACCTGGAAAATGTCACTTGTTGGCTTATTCAAGCCTGGTAGGAAGCTCAAGAAAGCTCCATAACATGATCCTAGAATAATATTACAAAATCCATCAACTTTGATGCCAGGAGTGCAGAACGTTGAAGACGCAAACTACGACTACGAATGAAACTGGATGAAGGTGGAAACAGAAACAACAATTAATGGACGACGATATTACGAAAATTATTAATGATGTAAAAGAAGATCATCAAGAGGATAGTGATGATGAAGTTGCAGTAGCCTACACAGCGCCACAGAAGTTCCTGATATCGGTTTTTATGTCGTTTTCAAGATACTGCTGGCAGAAAATTGTGCCAATGTTGAAAACAAAGTCTGATAACAAATTTATTTAAAAATTCAACATGTATGTATATATAATTATATGTTATGAGCAATAATTGCTTTTTTGTTATCATTTTCATTTCGTATTATCAGACATACCGCCAGACCCGGTTATGCCGCATAAGCGAGAGTCAACTCTATCTTAATTTCAAATAAAAAATTAAAAAGTTATATACAGTTCATCGTAACCGTTGGCTTGGATAATTTAAATATTTAATTGATAAATCTGTAGCACGAAGGAACAGGATCATGATCAATGGAATAATCGTATCAATAATAACTCTGCTCCTAATTCTACTCTTAAGAAAATTTGAAACCAAAAGTGTCGGTTGTAACACTGTAATACATATATGCAGTGCATTTACAGCCTAGAGGAAATTACAAATATGTGCGGTTGGCTTGTTGGACGACACATTTTACTACCGTGAAAATCAGCAAGGCTACTGGTTGTCTGTCACGCATCCCAGAAAGGCAGTGACGAATTGGTCACATGGACAAAAGGTATAATTCGTGTATCTTTGGGAATCATGAACTCCAATCAGTACGGCTTAATTAAAAAAATGCAATGTTCTGTATTAAAACTATTCGTGTTACTTGGTAATAAATATAATATGTTTCAAGAGGATGAATAAGATTGAATTGATTGGTTTGACGTTACAACGAAATTGCGTTCGATGCTTTGGCATAAAATTCACGTCAACGAAAACGTAAGTTAATTAATTGATATTGATATTATCACGGATGACGTATATATATATATATATATAAATTGAATTTGGCATTGACTCAGTAATACAGTCATTCCATTTTTCCTTTGGGTTATATTTTAAATACGAACGAGATACACTGAAAATAGATGACTAAAATCGGCTGGAGGTTTACAAATTTCCTTTTGAAATAAAAATTTGTGGGAGCTTATTAAGTGATTAAATATACTTATCTTAAGTTTGATTTATAATATGAACGTTGCACAGCATAATATATAAAGCGATACCGAGGGTTATATCATTATACGAAAAGAAATTAAGTGTAGCTATTTGTTGATTTTTCGAACTATAGTTGGTAGCACAGTTCATTTGTAATAAAGGAAAAATCATTTCGACAGGCAATGTAAGTCATAATCAGAGTGTTGGCATTAATAGACTACATGTGGTGCTATTTTAATTTATGTATATTCTGAAAACATTATACTTCGACACAAGTATGAAATATATATATATATATATATATATATATAATGCAATATGTGCGACGGGATAGAGTCCTTATTTACGGAACCTGTTCTAACACACTGCGATTTCTAAGGTTTGCTCTCACTCAAGGTCCCTTACTTCCTTCCCCCGTTTCAAACCGAAAATGTCCCACGTCATCGTCTGCTCTTCAACTTCATGTTTGTCCCTTAGGATCATACGATTGCCATGATATTTCGGTGTATTGTAGTGTTCTGCACTGAGAAGGTTTCTATTAATATTTTTAACGTTTAGTATCCCCCTCTTCAGCCGAAAAATTCTCTCTAAGACTAAAATTCTGCTCTAAGACTTTGTTCCTTATAATTTACTATACCATTCAGTGGTTCCGCCATAGAGACATATAGAACTTAGAATACGATATGTTATGCCCTCACGAAGCTGCCAGGCGACATGTTTATCCGCTGCATGTGTGCTATGTTTGCAAAAAAAAAATAATTAAAAATATAACTCAAATACAGTGTATTCACAAGCTACGTGAGGGTAAACACATTATTTTAAGCAAATCAGACAAAAAAGATTATCCGTCAATAAATGTGCAAAATGTTTCAAATGTTTCAGGACAGATGATTGATGCACGTTATATAAAGGCCAGGTCTGCACACACCCTATTCTACTTTTGAAGATGTGTATATGTATTTACACACACTATTTCACGCTAACAAGACCGAAGAGATCGTTCAAGTATCTTCTCTTTATAAATATAATTGACTGTTTCTGTGTGTGTATGTATGTGCTTATTTAAGGTATCAGTAGATTTCCTGACTCAATTAACACACTGAGCCATCGGTAGGGGGCGTGAAAAGGTAAATTTTCAGTAACGTGACGCAGTTGCTGATGTTGAGAAAGAGATTCTCTTGAATTAAATCCTGTAGCGAGGTAATGTAAGTGAATTGCAGGGCACCCAGCTGGTTTAAAGCATAAGGTGTATTTTATTTTGAACATATAAACGAGGATTGAAGATTTATATATACACCCGAGAATTGCACAATTGGCATGTAGGTGGTCGCTTGGTATTTACGAGAATGGTTCGTCCATTCAGCTTTTGAAATGTATAATTGATGATTATAAACATTTTCCTTGTCGCTTTAGTGAAGAACGAGTCTTTGTTCAAGTCCTTGTGGATTCCGACGTTAAAATATGGTGTAAAATGGGAAATAATTTGAAAATAATATACATTAGATTACATAATTCTTTGAATAAATATATGATTTTATCAAGACCGTAGTACGGCTTCCTTAAAGGAAAGTCCATAGATAGCGCAATATACGACTTCATTCAAAATATCTAGAATTCATTGTATGAAGGACTGAAGGTAGCTGCCATATTTGCTGATCTCTCTAAGGCTTTTCACGCGGTAGATCACCAAATATTACTAAAAAAGTTGGAATATTATGGAATTGAGGGAAATGCGTCACTTCTGCTAATATCGTATCTTACAAACCGTAAACAACAAGTAGTAGTTAAAACTAAAGTCGGCCAACTTCACTTATCCGATGGGTGTTTATAACATGCGGAGTACCTCAAGGTTCAATTATTGGGCCTTTACTTTTTAGTCTACACATAAATGATCTTCCAGGATACGTACATCCTATATAATCCATTCTCTACGTGGATGACACAAATTTAGTTATTGCAGATACAAAACTTCGGTAATCTGTTTAAGAAAGTAGACAGCGCTCTGGACGGTCTAAATGATTGGTTGAACGTGAATAAATTATTCCTCAACCTAGAGTTATATATTATACGTACAGGTCATTGCATGGCACGTTCCAAGGTTCCAGCTCCAGGATTTGCCCACTTTTGTTTCTCTATGTTCCATGGTTATATATGCTTCAGCCTTTCCTGGGCCTTCGGATTGACGATAAATTGAAGTGTAATGACCATATAGATGTACTTGCTGGAAAAGAACTAAGTTCATCTTGTTATTCTCTAAAAACACTAATGCAACACGATGACGAAAAGTACGTAAAAATGGTTTACTTCGCGCATTTTTATTCAGTTATGTGCTTCAGGAACAATGAAGTATTTAAGTGGCAGAAGTGTGCCATTAGCATATTTTCTAGTTCGAATTCTAGATCCAGTTGCAACCTTTCTTCAAAATTTTGCGTATACGTACTTTACCAAGCGTATATATTCATGAAATCTTAAAGTTTGTAAAGCGGGACATAAATTTGTTTCAAACGAATGGCGAATTTCCTGAATACGCGACCAGAAATCGTTCAGCTCTAAGGTCACGTGGACAAGCACCGCCTTCCTTGCTCTACACCAGAAAAGTATTCACAATACCCGGATAATACCTTCCTCCACAGGTTAACTACAAAAGCTTCGTGAACCAGAGTAAAATTATTCTATTAAATGGCGCGTATTTGTAATTAATTATGTGCCTTATTTCGTCCTTAAAATTTTTTGTTTTTTGTAATGTATGACGTATCCTATTTTCTCAATCGAGAACTAATGGAAACAACAAAAAATGTAAATCTGCTGGAGTACTTGTCCGACTGATGGAAGACCATGTGCAAATGTAATTTGTTCGTAACGTAAAATGAACTCTCCGTCTGGATGGTTCGTCTGATTTGATCTTTAATATCACTCACGTTTCTCCTTAAATCTGCGTTTAACGATTGGAACGGCGATTGGAATGCCAGTCGGGCTGTGTGTGTTGTGTCACGTGCTACTGTCCACACCGCTTCTCAAAAGCAGTGTAATAAAGCCGAAGATGTTGAAGTGTGGTGAAGACGAGTATCAAGATGCGTCATAGCAACGAAACGGTATCCCGTTAACAAATGTGCCCGCAAATGTTATACATTAAAGCCTTTCGAAAGCAGTGGAAAATTCAACGGGATTATATTAAATTCCGTTAATTGCCGTTATCGCACGTCCTGAGAGAGGTTTCTGGTGTTGTGTTTAGCTGCTGGTTGACCTTTGCGATCGTGATTTCCTGACTGTGGCTGACCCCGATCAACTTATTGGGTCATTGTATGGCACGTTCCAAGGTTCCAGCTCCAGGATTTGCCCACTTTTGTTTCTCTATGTTCCGTGGTTATATATTTATGCGTACACTCCGCACTGGTTCCGATCTCACCGCTAAAAAGGACGATTTTGCCTATCTGTATAATTATTTGCCATATTTTACCCTTTTTAATGTTGAGGAATCTGAGAGGGGAAGACGCTGGTGGTTGTATTTATAGCCAAGGAACATACAGAAACAGACGTGGGCTGATCCTGGAGCTCGAACTTCGGAACCTGACATACAATAATAATTACATTATACAATAGATATATATAATTGTATAATATAATTATTATTATCAATACATGATTAAACCGGCATCGGAAACGGCACAATATGAACCTCCATAATAATTGTACCATACTATATTATATAAATATATACAATTGTGTAATATAATTATTATTATATGTCACACATACGGCCATATATATATAACATTATAAAGCATAATTCCGCTGGAATTAAAGTGAAACTTCATGTAAGTACAATATGATACAACCCCCTCCCTCTCTGTAGAGAGAGAGAGAGAGGGTGGGAGGGACGGAGGGAGGTGTATCATATTGTACTTACATGAAGTTTCACTTTATTTAAAAACATTTTTCGTATTTATTAAAAACTAACTGGGGGCCTAGCATTGCCTGGGTATTTATTTATATTACCCCGGTACATTATTTAATTCTCGGTAAACACATGATTAAACCGGCATCGAAACCTTCACAATATGAACCTCAAATATACTTCCAGTATCTCGAGAGAGTCACAAATACCCCCCTTATATTATCAGGCCTAAAAATATTTCAGTACTCTAATAGAATAAAAAGTCTCCCCTTAAAGCGCATATTAAAGGTCATAATGTAACACAGCGACCCGCTATACACCGGTTTCGACACCAATCACGATTGTTTCCTTGTTATTTTCTTATGGCTCATTTCCACCACCACCCCTCACTTTCTGGAAGGGTTGAAATTTTACACCAAAATCGGGGGAAATACTATAAAAATAATTGACCTCAAGAATTTTTTTTGTGTCGAATATGAGCATTTATTACAAATAAAAATTCCGCTAATTCCACGTCCTCCCTGGTAGCCGTGTCTTACCTTCAAAGTGTTTGGTTTTTAGTTGCGAGGATTAAGGAAACAATTTTTTTCAAATTTTTTTGTCCTTTAAAAGAATTACGCAGAAGTTTGTTTAACCCCGTCCTATCTCCGTGCTAGGGGGTGAGCTGTAACTTAATACGCTTTCTAAATGTCAGAATCAAACTCCCGTAGCACCGACATCAATACCAAACTTGACTGTTTTATTTATATTTACATACGACTCCCTCTACACCCCCACCGTTGTGAATAATTCCCTTAGACGAATGGTGTTGAAATTATAGGCAAAGAAATTGAGTGAAATGGCTATCAAATTAATTGACCCAAAACTATTAGTTAGAAAAAAATAACGGCAGTTTATGGATTTTTTAAAATTACCGCCCCTCCACCTCTCGCCTCAAGTGGTGGTAGCCGTCTTTTATCGTAAATCTGTTGAGTTAGTTCTCAAAGAACACCTGTCCAAAATTTGGTCGAAATCGTTCCATTCGTTAAAAATAGTATGTGGAATTCAGTTTTACCCCTTTCCAACCTAACTTAGGGGGTGAAGTATAGCTTACATTGCATTGAACTCTCATTACACCGGTTTAGAGCCCAATCTCAATTGTTTTCTCGTTATTTCTGTGTGATTCCCCTCCACTCCCGCCCCTAACAATACTCCCCTTCGATTATAGATGAGGTTGAAATTATACGCTAGCAGTATCGGGGACACATAATATGAATTGATCCAATATGATGCTGGCCGTTTTTGTCAATTTAAAATTTTTCATCCCTCAGGGGTGGTAGCTGAGTCTTACCCCCTCAGTGTTGATTTCCGGGTAGCAAAGAACATGTGTAACATTTTTGTCGAAATTGGCCCACTGGTTTAGATTTGTTTGCGGAACATACATACAGACAAACAGACACACACATACAGGCCAATTGCTTAAATTTAACGTCTTTAATAAATTGATGTAACCTTTAATTGTTAATAATTTAATTAATTAATATAAACTTTAACATACTTTATTGTTTTCGTCCTATAGAGAAAATAGTTCCAACAAATTAAAAAGGAAGAGTGACAATGCTAAACAAAACTGAAACCTTTAGACGGAAACTAAATCGAACTCCCAAAAGCAGTATCAAAAGACAGAGCAAGACTCCCAAAGCGGGATCGGAAGCAACACTTAGCACTTAAACTCCTCTCAGAAGTGCTTATTAGCCATCCTGAATGGAAGAATGTACGCAGAGTATATAATCTGTGATTTACAAGCTCCATCCCAGTGACCTTGGAGTAACAGTGTGTAACCTCCAAACACAGGCCTACATTTAAATAAAACCAGAATAAAATGAAATTAATATAAAACTTATATTGGGTCATTATACATCTAATGAACATGGCTAAACTAAAAATGAAATTTAAGGAAAGAACCTGTTATAAGTATTACTTAAATTAATCTTGTCATCGTGTGAATTGAGAGTATTATTATAAGTTTCACTGATTGTATAATTTCTGACAGATTTCTTTTTTTTACATATTTTGTCCTAAATGAATAATTTCAACCTTTTCCCAATCAAATTCATGGTTCTCCTCTAGCCTATGATGTGTGCTGATCACATTATGGATTGTCGTTGTTCTCGAGCTCAGGCAATCAGGTTTCTCAACGCGCGTTTCGTTTGTCCAATATATCATGGCAGTTCGATTGACCACAATTAATTTTGCGTTGCTCTGGTTCACGTAAATACTAAAGCTGGAATGTAATTAAAGATAAGTTTATTACAGTATTTGAGGCTACACTACATTCATAGATTACTCCATAGTAGTCTCTTTTATGTAGAGGGGAGTCTAAGCACTCGTTTTAAATGTTTTCCAACGACCTAAATCTATTTCTGTTGTAAACTCTAACCTATTTTTAATCCTAGGCTGTGTAAATGGTGAAAAATGGTTTCATTTTGACCCAATCCCTGTGGCCTGAAAGGAAAAGGTTATATGACCAAAATTTTAGAGCATATAATTTCTAATCGACGGTTTGTCCTCAGAATTTTTCTAAAATCCACAATTTTCGAACTACAGAGGGGTTCCAAAATTAAGATTTTATTGTGCTTTAGCTCAGGAAATAAAGATATCTACTGACAAGTCTCGGTGAGACAAAGAGAATAAGCGCTTACTCGTTTCTTCAAGTTGAGTACCGACTTTGCTAGAGGCAGAAGACCACCGAAAAAACACCTTCTAAAAGTGGGAAAAAATGAGGTTTCTCATACATGTACAGTATTGTTATTTCTAAAGTTTATTTATTTTAATACGTCTACATGTGATGAATACCACTAACAAATGTATAAATTTTACAAGTAAGCAATTACTAAATGTTAAAATTTACCATACGCGAAAAATAGAATAAATTTACGTGTACCTAGACGATCCAAAGAAGTTTATTATTTCTCAGGAAGTCATCTCTCTGCCAACGATAGATCAAGAATATACGCAACCCACATAACTTACGAGATCTTGATCCGCGTAAGGGACATAAAACCTTTGACGCAATCTGTTTTTCACTTTTTTCACATACATAACTTCTATATAATCTTTAAATTTAAAGAGCAAGATAGGTTCCAAATTTGGTCAAATTCGAACCAGTAGTTTGGACGCCTATAGCTGTGACAAACATACTGACAAACGTTTTTAGGTACATATAATATGTTGCCGTTTCTAATGAATTTATTGAGCTTATTGTTGACTATAAACGTGACCGAGAAACCAAAACTCTATTTTTTCACTAAAACTTGCATAATAAGATAGCAGTACGCACATAGTTTCTTCCTGTCTGTAGTCCTTTATTCGCAGACGTTACTTGTTCTTATAATTATTTTTAAAAAAGCAGTTTTCTCGCAGGCGCTTCATCCCAGAGTGACTGCGGGGCACACCTGATTATGTCGGGAATGCCGAGACACCTTCACCTATTTTAGGAGGAATATGTACTGGGGTCGAAGACCTCGGGCATATGGCGAGAGTTGTCCGCTGATCCCATTGGGTCAGTCGGTCAACTGCCTCCTGAAACTGGTGGAGACACGGAGAAGGGAATGCTGCGACCCCACAGGAAACCGTCTCCCGTCATTCGGAAGGGCGTTAGAATAGTACCCAATGCCCGACCTACCTAATGCAGATTTTCTAGGGTTTTCCCTGCATCTCTTTAGGTGAAACACCGGGTAGGATCATTAAACCATAGCCCGGGGGCCCTAGTGGGTCCTTGGCTACCTTGCTCTACCTTCCGCATCCCCAATTTTTAATGCCTTTCCTATGCTATTAAAGGGGAGTTGCCTGTTTCAGGATCACCTTCTTATTGCTTGTTACCCAAAAAAAGTAAAATTGTAATTGACAAAAAGTGGGTAAACAATCGTTGAAAAATGGAGATATCTCAAGAAATAGACGCCAGATCAGCAAAATAAAATTAAATGTGTATGATATTCTTACAAATGCTACTTAGTAACACCATAACTGTCCACCCACTCACACTCCCCAGGGGTGGGGAAGCGAATTATGTAAGTAATTGAACAGTGAAACGCAAGGGAACGCACGCTCAATCTGGTGCCCCATTTTTAAACGATTTTTTACCCATATTTTGTCGATTACAACTCCATCTGTGACTGAAATGGCTCGAATTGGACGTCAATCCAAATCTTTAATAAAAAATGGATGTTCCCATTTAATTTTTAGTCTCCTTCCCCCATCCCCAGGTGGTAGGATGGGGGTCGACTTTCATATCATTAGTTGTCACCCTTCGAGACAAACATGTTACATTCTCGCTTTCTTAGTTCCGATGTGTGGTTCCCGAGATATTTCAATCTCTTCAGATAACTGAACTTCCTGCATATCGGAAATCAGCAAACCGAAATCTAAATGTCAAAACGATGTCAATCTACGGCGCAATGAACTTGCGCATGTATTTATGCTTGACACAAGACAAAATGTGGAAAAGTTGCTTTTTTTGTCTGAGAAATGCAAAAAAAATGTGTTGACCGACATAGCATATTCTCATATCCAATTAATATTACTGGAATTCATTTCATAAGTCATAGTTTAAAAGGTATAACTTAAAAATTGTTACATCACCACTCTTGGAAGTGTACTGTGTGCACATTTAGTATTCCTTTTTGTGGACAGTTTTAAAAGCGCTTGCGCCGACGATATCTGCAAATTATCCAGGAGTTGTCACACACTTAGGATGCAAGATTTTCCTGTCCGACCTTCGAAACCAGTTTGCCGTGTGGAATAGCTCAGACGGGGTTTCGAACTTGATACCCCGAGGCTAGGACAGCAGCCGACTAGGACTACATCTTAAAATCACGAAAATTAATATACACTAACAACTTACTGCTGCGTTAGAACGGCCTTTTTCATTCGAATCCAGGTTAATATGTGAACATTTACTTTATGCCACAAACTGTATCCCAATAATTGGATCTATAAGTTTCAATGTCGTTGCTACATTTGACAGAATTAGAATATTACAAAAGTAATTGCTTGATTGGAGTATAATTTTAGTCAGAAACAGCTTACATAAACATCGAATTCAACTTTGCATGTCAGGGAATAAGAGTTGCAAAACTCTAATAATCAATCAGCTCTATAAATTATTAATCTGTACGTAACTAACTACAACCACTTTTAAGAAGTAGTGCTGCATCTCTATTATCTTAATACGATTGCTAGTGTAAAATAATAAATCAATATAATACAATTATATAACACTAATTATTGTCGACAACTTCCCTCCCGATTATTTTAATTACAACGAAAGTTTCGTAATTTATTAGTTACTAGCTTATGGACCCAGCGTTTCCCGGGTATTTATTTATATTATCCGGCTACATTACTTAATTCTTGGTCATTTCTTCTTTGGCCTTTTATCTAGATACTAAAACAAGTCATTTTTGAGTTACTGTTTTTTTCTTTTTTTAAGTATAAAAGAGAAATCGGCTTTCTTGAAGGAAGAAATGCCCTGATCAGCCAAAGAAAAAATCGGAAGAATAGCTCAGACTAATAGGAAAGCATGGATAGCACAAGAAATAATAAAGACGATGAAAGGCGTACATACAAAAACGCGAGAGATGAAAATGGTGAATAACAATACAGGCGCTTGAAGAATGTGTTAGATAGGAAGTGTAAAGCAGCCGAAGAGGGAAGTGCAAAGCGGTTGTAGATTTCACGGTGAAAGGGAAAATAGACGCAGCTTATAGGAAAATCATAGAAATAATCGGAGAGAGGAAAAATATTAGCAAGAACATCAGGAGAGCGGATGGATAAAGATAAAGAAGATAAAAGCAGAAAGATGGAAGGAATATCTAGAAGAGCTGTATCAGGGTGGAAATCTAGATCAGTCAGTAATAGAAGAAGAAGAGGAGGTGGATGATGAAGAGTTGGGGACAGATCTGAGAAATTGTAAAGCGCCAGGAATTGATAAGATCATGGGGTGAAGAAGGAATATCATGGCTGTTCATAATAGTTTGCGAAACCTTCGAAACAGGAAGAATACGATAGGATTTTGATAGCAACATAATTATACCCATACCGAAGGAAACTGGGGCTGATAGATGCGAACAGCACAGGACAATTAGTTTAGTATCTCGTGCATAAAAAATATTAACGAAAATAGTATATAGGAGGATGAAACGTCAAATAGAGTGGGAGGTAGGAGAAGATCAGTAATAATGTAGGGACAAGAGATGTAATATTGACTTTTCGACTAATTTTAGAAGACAGGATAAGATAAAGCGGCCTACGTTCATGGCATTTGTAGATTTATAAAAAGCGTTTGATAATGTAAACTGGAACACACTAGTAAGGATTTTGAAGAACTCAGGAATAAAATACCGAGAAAGAAGGCTTATACATAATCTCTGCAGAAGGCAGTCAGCAGTAATTAGAATGGAAGGAAGCAGAAATCAAGAAAGGAGTAAGACAAGGATGCAGTCTGTCGCCCATGCTGTTTAACTTATGTATAGAACAGGGGATGAAGAAACTTAAAAACGGAATATGAAAAAGGAATCATATTGCAAGCAGAACAAATAAAAACCCTACGCTTTGCCGATGGTATTGTAGTATTAGGGGAGTCAGAAGAAGTTTGGAAACCATAATAAATGGCATGAACGTGGTCATGGAGAAATAGTTTAATATGAGGCTTAATAGAGGGAAAACCAAGGTAATCGAGTGTAGTATGGGAAAAAGTGGAATAACAAAGGGTGTTAGATTGGGAAGGGATATTTTGAAGGAAGTTAAGGAATTCTGCTAGCGTAACTAGATCAGGCAACGCAAAAAAGAGGAATTTAATTACGGGTAATATAACTGTGAATATTACGAAAACGATACTAAAATTTTCGTATGGAGCGTGGCGTTATATGCGTGCGAAACGTGGACGATAGGAGTTGCAGAAAGGAAAAGAATAGAAGCATTTGAAATGTGGTGCTATAGGAAAATGACCTTACGAGGAAGTTCTAAACAGAATAGGGGAAGCGCGAACAATATGGGGAACGGTGACTAAGAGAAGGCATAGATTAGTGGGCCACATTTTGAGACACGAGGGTCTTGTAAAATTAGCATCAGGGGAAGTGTGTGGGGTAAGAGCAGAAGAGGGTGGACAAGTATGGAATACGCTATGCAGGTTAGGGGGATGAGATATGTGATAGTTATGCGGAAATGAAAAGGCTTGCGGAAGAAATGTCAGCATGGAGGGTTGCATCAGACCAGTCTTAGGACTGAATACCACAACAACAACAAATTGGTTTATCTTTCAACTTCAATTAGAAATTAAATGATTATAATTATTGATTGTTGCTATAGGATGGATTTACCCCATTTTGAGTCTGGGGCAGGTTGGCAGGCTGGCAGGTTGGCAGGTTGGCAGGCATGGGTGCAGGACCCAGCTGCTGACCGCAGACCTTCCCCACTGCCACTGTACTGAGTCTTAAATCAACAAAACTGGAACTGTGCATCTCAGCAGACGTGTTACTCTCCATCGGTGCTTCAACCATTTATAAGCTCTCTGGTTGCACGCACCTAGACAAAATATGTTTTCGTCCACTGAAGCTGTTTCTCAGGCAGTGTTTGCAATGCGTGAAGGACAACCAGTAGCCCCCGTCTCCGTCCCTCTCGAACAGAATCGGTCCTTTCCAGCACCTACTAACCTCCTCAGTCCACCCGCACCAATTTTAAACGTTCCCTGAGATGTATTGCATTTACACTCTGAATTGGTCGTTTAACTTAAAGCCGCCAACAACTGGTGCTGAAAGTTGGTTTATCCAGGTTCAGATTGTAGTAGTTAACGAAATATTAAAAGATAATGCATATCGGCTGGACCATTCATGATCATGGAATAAATAATTACGTTTGGGCTCAGGTAAACCAATAAACTGAACTTGGATTGTATATGTTTCGTGAAATGTTTTGGTATCAATCACAGATAACCCAGTAACGTGTCGAAACCTTCTGTAAGCCACGACTTATTTTTCTTCACGAATAATCAGGTTTTGTTAGTGCTGCCTCACAACTCAGGGGTCCCGGGTTGGATGTTTGTGTCGTCATGGTCGCGAGGACCGGGATCGATGCACTGACCACGTATCACCCCAAATTCGGAGCCGCCCTCAAGAGGGTTGTTGAGCCATTGGAAGAAGAAGAGGTTTTATTAATTAACGTTCATCTCTGCCAGCAAGCAAGGGTTGCCATTGCTCTTAGGCGACAACTCTGAGAATTGCGAGTAGTGCACTCGGCCACTAGCGATGAAATCCGCTGTACCCATTTACGAGTGCATATAAGTCGTTATTGATGCCGTGACTCGCGGTCCATTGTAATTTTCTCTCGTCGGTTGCGAACGGCAGCGAAACAATTGCGCAAATGTGCAGTGTTATGGAAATCGGTTGCACAATTTAATGCAAGTTCCGCGTCTGGAATCGCAAATGGCGTTATTCACTTCCGTCACGCCCTTTCGATAATAATACGGTAACGACGGTACCACCGCAGAGCCGCTAATAACTGTTACGAATGCTTCACCGCGATTCATTTATTAACGTATTTCGTCGTGCTCGAACACTGAACAGTCCAGAAGGGAAGGAAACGATATTAGCCCAGTTGTTTTCTCTACTTGCACATGTGACCACGGGTGATCAACCTCGCCGCAACGCGGAACTTTTAAATAATATTGTAACAATGTCTAAACGAAATAAATAGTGTATCTTAGACAATATTCAACAGCGCTTGTTAAAAGTGGGGCTGACGGAGACTGAATTCAACGCATGTCCTCGCTTCACATTACGAAATATGAGTCACTTTTACTGCCGTAAGCTTATCCTTTTTTCGTCCATTCTCCATATAACCCAGGAGCAATACTATCCGAGCAAAAGGTCGGCTGTTCGATTTTTTTTCTTCTTCTTGGACAAATTACTGCCTTTAGCGATGAACTAAGTTTTCCAATTCGAAAGCCACTGGAAAAGTTTCTGTAGTCTAGTAAACTACGAAATTTCCCACCTCTTCGGAATTAACTATTGATCACAATATCAATAAATAAATTGAAAAGCATTAAATTTGGTGTCGAATGCCACACCTACCACATAGCTTTAAACTTTCTGTACAGTTTTTTATGCTGATTTGATGTTTGTTTGTTTGATGCATTGCCTGGAGCTACTATGGAGGGAAGGTCAGGTTCTTGGTCGTGCAGCTCCAAGTAGTGAAAACTCCATTGCGTGTGTTTGTGTTTCTTAGTGTGTTTTTGTGCTGTCTTGTGTGCGTCTAGTGTTTTAAATGACTTTACGACTTTTTATTTTATATATTTATTTGAAGATTATTTGTAATTAATTATGTACCATTTTGTTCTTAAAACTATTTGTTATTTGTGATGTATGACGTATCCTCAATCGAGGACTAATGGAAACAACAATAAATCTAAATCTAAAATCGTGATTATGACTGGTTGTGGACATAGTTTCGAAAAAAGAAACAGTATTTCTATTGGTGATATCACAATTATGGTCAGTCGTACAGTAATTTGTCATAGAAAATAAAAGTTGTAGAGAATTTATATAAATTTTTTAACAATTTTTCTTGGCAGTTAGTGAAATATCGTCCATTTTGTAAGCATCAGTAGTTGAAATACGACGATCTGTATTTTTTTTAACATTTGACGAACGATTCCAACAACTCTGTTCAACCAAATTTGAAAATCAGGTATGAGTCATGCAAACTTTAACGCTCCAGAATTTGTTGTTTTCAATACAATTCTTCATGCTTTAGTTATTAACGACAAATTAAGAAGCGGTGAAAAATATCCTGGTTTCTAAGCCACGGATAATTTTTCCGTGGTCTTTAGACTTCGAAAAGCTTAGTTCCTCACTAACTTGAAATAACATTTACGCGTAGAAAAAAAAAACACCAAACCTTTTGTTCGGAGAGGTTTTTATTTTGGATATTGTTACTAGTTATATGGAGAACGGACGAAAAACGGATAGATAGATAGATTAGTTCCGTTAGTTCTTAGATGCGGAAATAGGGCAAGCCAAATTGATATAAAAAACATGAGATAGATATACATAAATATAGTAAATACTAACAGTCATAAACATTAATGATATACAATAATTAACTTAACTACAAAATATTTCATGAAACAAGAATACTTATAATTTATACGAAAATAATTAAATAAGAGTTATTAATTTCACTTGTAACACTGCACATCACAATACACTTCTCCTGAAGAACACATGTCGTAGTTGAGGGCAGTGACTGGACATCTCGTGCGGTCCACATGAAATAAACAATTTTGAAGTATTAATGGCATAAATGTACAATACGGTTTTATATTGCAGTCCATAGAACCAGTATTTTCTAGGGAACTAAAGAGCGTTAGGTTAAGGCCGATTTATAAATTCATTGACAGAGTAATACGCGCTTTGAATTAGAAAAATTAATGCTTTTAATGCTAATAGGAAGGGAATTGAATAACTTTATTCCCGAATAATGAATGCCTTTTTCAACAAGTGAGAGATGATGTTTATCCGTATAAACGTTCGGCAGCAAAGAAGCCTGAGTAACTTTAGTTCAACGTGAAAAAGTTTCTTATTTATGTGTCTGTAACAAATGCCGTAAAATATTGTCTAGGGAACATTTTTTGGACCCGGTTTTCCAATACCTCAATTGCAACAGCCAAGGAGGTGAAAATTCTGGGCCTGTATTGGGACGCTAGTCTAACATTCAGGGCCCACATTAACCACCAAGAAACGACTATCAGTAATGAAACGACTAGCAGCTAGGAAGTGAAGAGTTAACGCCTCAACGCTGGAGCTCTTCTGTCTAAATTACACTACGCCTCCCATATTTACATATCGGAACATAGAAAGGAACTTAAAAAGGCAGACAAGGTACAGAATGTGGCACTTAGAACTATATCCCGTTGTTTAAGAATAACTCCAATAGACCGACTAAGAATAGAGAGTAAAGTTACAGCACTGAAAACTATAAGAAAAGCCATTATTGTAAGATATGCCTGCACAGGCAAAGAGGCAATAGAGGCGCTGGCAGCGTGACGGCCATCCCCTCCCCTGTAGGTGTAACCCGCTACTACGTCCATAAAAGCTTTCTGAAGTCCGCGAAAATCCTTCTTAAAGCAGCAAAAGACCAATTTAAGTGGATTATTTCTTTACCCCATATATCAGTATTACCAAATATATACGGCAAAAGAATCAATTCAAATCGGAATATTAAAAATATTGAGCATGTTTCGAAATCGGTGTTGCGAGTTGGATGCGAAGTTATATCAGCATATTTCTACATTGAATGTTAAAAATATATAATTTTCTATTCGCGAATGTTGGAGTAGAATGTAAATTGTATTTCCTAGGATCTGAATTAGGAAAATAAGGTATTTTTAAAATATATAATTTAGATAGGCCGACGTTTCGATGCGACATTAACGTCTTTCGCAAATGGCTCTTAAAGGGAATTTAAAGTTTTTAATTTGTGTACTCTGATTATTAAGCTCCCTGTGTTAAATAAAGTCGTATATCTTGTGTTATTAACTAACGCCAGGGTCAAAAGCCATGTATTGCATAAGAATGACAATGCACGCTGAATTGTTGAGGAGTGAGTGACTTAGGATCGCTCCAACACTAATTTGGTTTGGACCGGAACTTGTTCAGAAATTTTATTCACTATCTGATTTAACTACATCATCGATTATTTCCGAAAATACACCTAAAATCAAACTGGAAACGGAGAAATAACCGTGTTGTCACTATTAAATTAGAATTTATAATCCTTACTTTTCCAATTTAATTTTAATAGTTAATTATTGGATTAAATTAAAAATATATCAACCGGACTTATTATCTCAGTCAGGTCCTTTTATGTTATTTAATCGCGCTGAATAAGTAGCGCATACATAAATGCTTAAAAAAAACATTTTCTTAATTTGAATTTTTATAATTATTTTTGTATCAAAATGTTTGAAAACGTATTGTAATGTTTCATGATTAATTTAAAAAGGTGACATTTCAATAATTTCATGAGATAGTGTTTCATTTTAAAGTCCAATCGGCCCAAGCATATAGAAAATTCCTTTTTTATCAAAATTTTGACCAGAGAAAAAACAATTTGCATTCTCCACCAACATTTTGGGAATAGAAAATTATGTATTTTTAACATTCAATGTAGAAATATAACTTCGCATCCAACTCGCAATAACTCGAAACATGCTCAATATTTTCAATATTCCCATTTGAATTGATTCTTTTGCCTTATATATTTGGAAATACTAATATATGGTGTAAAAATCCACTTAAATTTGTCTTTTGCTGCTTTAAGAAGGAATTTAGCGGACTCAAAAAGCGCTGTTTTGACATGGGCTGTTATGGGTCTAGCAGCGAGTTACACCTACAGTGGAGGGGATGATGTTGCCTCTTATCTATTTCAGATAATCTTTGTGCACAGCCGCGGAATCTTCAAACATACTCATCTGAAAGCAACTACCCATTCCTGAAATCTTTGCAAACCAGCCATCAGCTCCCTCCTCCCTTTCCACTCGGTTCTCAAGGTCTTAATCTCTACCTCGCATAGACCATAACTCCTCCCTCAGAGTCCTGCAATGGAAACACATCTTCCAGCTCAAAAGTGGAACAAAACCATGTCTTACTACACTCCAGAAGTAAACTGATTACCCCAAGATTATCTGCACTGACGCCTGCAGGTGCGTTTGTAATAGATGACACCTTCAGAACCACACCAAGAGAAACGTATACACTACTCATGGCAACCAATTTCTGTGAGGAAACTCCCAGTGCGAACACCCTCATTGAAACTGACTACCCTCACCACCATCAATTCACTAAAAAAACAGTGATGAGCAATGAAAAAGTCAACCAAATCCGAGAAATCATCTGAAGTGTGACACGCTGTCATATCAGGAAACACGGAGGCTGACCAGCTGAAACTCTCGACCAACCAAAAGGATGCTACTTTAGAAATAAATGATTCACAAAGAGAACAGGAAGGAATGAAGGGATATTCTTCAAAGAATTTGAAAGCCACAAAGACATAACTCTCCCCAAATAACATCTCAAGAAGGGAACAAGTAATGGTATCAAGAATCCGCACCCAACACATTCAATTAAAGCATAATTTCCTGTTTTCCACCTGACCACAACCTGAATGTACTATCTTCAGGTCTGCACTAACAGTTGAACACATCCTCTTTGAATGCCCTCAGCACGACTGTTGTAGGAGACAAAACGCTGGTAACCCACCCCTGTTCCTCAACAGTAGTGATCCACAGTTCCTCATCAGCACAGGACTGGACAAGGATATCTGACTATAAAAAGCTTCATCACCGGAGACAATCCAGCAGCAATCAACAAAATGTTATATATATTATTTATTGATTATACTTACAGTCGCCAAGAACAACAGTTTATGTTGACGCTACGTTAAACAACCCAATAAAAAAGAACACTATTTAATTAATTGATAATAATTATGATTTTTTTAAAACTTCACGTTGCTGGTGAACCAAATTGTAACATACAATTACAACTATTTAATTTCAAATTAAATAATTTCCGACCGATTTTTACAGACAGTTTTTATTTTTTATTTAAACGACTTTTTGGCGCATATTCGCACCTTCTTCAGGTTTATAATCTGTGAAATACATATTTCAATTTGAAAAAACTTACATATAGCACATGCATATATATAAAGGAATAAACTAACAACTCACCAAATTATTGTTAAAACCCAATTATTAAAAACTATAAAATTGTTGCAATCGTTAATTTCTTTCTACCAAAGTGAGGTCCGAGGCAGCACTAAGATGGGCCATTATTTAGTCTTGTGAAAACTGTTGACTAGATAAGTTCACAGTTTTTTCAAATTGAAATATGTATTTCACAGATTATAAACCTGAAGAAGGTGCGAATATGCGCCGAAACGTCGTTTAAATAAAAAATAAAAACTGTCTGTAAAAATCGGTCGGAAATTATTTAATTTGTGATTTTAATAGCAGACGTTAATCGATTTAATAATTATTAGTATTTGGGTACATATTTCTCTTAGTCTGCTCCTGAATAATACGACACCTAGCGACGTGTGAATTTATTTAAAACCGCGTTGTGTTAACGCCAAATTAAAAATCCAGCGCGCGCCGAAGATTTGATGATTATGGTTCACTGTATAAAACAAATGTACAAAAATAAGTAAATTCTCCAACTCTTCCATAGAAAAAATATTAATTACATATAATGTCGTAAATTGTTTGTAATATTCACTTTAAATTATTTTGTCAGTCGAAAAATTACGGCCAAAATTGGTCAGAATTGAACATTAATTATTTATTAAATTATGTCACGATGTTTCGTTTCTTTGTTTGGAACCTCTACAGGTGTGAAAACAATCTAAAAAATAAGTATAATTAAAGTAATTGAAATAAAACATATCTATATATAAAAATATATAAGATGCGTTATAAGGTAATGCGGAAATATTATATTTTCCTCGTCAGTAGTTCAATAAAAAGCCTCAGAGACAGTTGGAGCTTCACGTACAAATTTGTTAAAAATCATTGTACTATTTGTGCTTGTGACAACATTCTGGTTTACGTTTGGGTATCTGTATAAACCCAACGCATCTTATGTATGAGCTTTAATTATAATTATTTTATAGATTATTTTCACGCCTGATGAGGTTACAAACAAAGGAACGAAACGTCGTGGTATAATTTTATTAATAATTAATGTTCAATTCTGACCAATTTTGAGCGTAGTTTTTCGTATATATTTTGTCAGTCTTTACAAAATGTCTATCAAAACTATTAAATTTAATTAATTTCGAATGGCAGGTTATAATTGGGCAAAAGTCAAATTGCCGTGGTTCCGTGAAATATGTCGTGTTAAAAGGCGGAATTTAAATAAGATGATCCTTCGTGGTGTTTCTTAACAAAAAATTGAGCGAAACGTCGAATAAGAACTTAAATAAATAGCGCAAATGTGTTCATTAATGATAGATAATTGAATTCCCAAAGGTTTCTTTCTGAATTACGAAATGGAATTCATTTCATAGCAAGCCACGAGACTTTTATTTGCCAGTCATTTTTGAGCGTAATTCATAGCCAGCCTTTGTATTAAAATACTAAGTGCGTTTATGACATTAATACGGAAGTGTGTTTGTGATCAAGTTTGCCGGTAATTTGAGAAGCTAATCTGCTATCAAGTTAAAATACGCGTTTGGAGATTTACGAGTTATCCTGATAAGGAACACTTCCTAAATATCGCGTCACAACATAATGTATTCGCTCACAAATAACGATGCCAGGCGATGCGGGCGGAAATTATTTTCGTGGCCGAGATAAAGAGGCGGGAATGTTAATAAACTTGAGGCTCCATCACTAATTATATCTAATAAGTGCTCCTTGCTTAGCACACGTGATTTGTTTCAGGCAAAACAGGAAGCTTAAATACCTCGAAGTAGAATAGATTCCAGGCTTTTAGCTCTGACAAGAATTAGTTCTCGCTTTCAGTTTCTGACCTGATTTACGGACCTATACAAGGAATTCTGTGTTGCGAAAGCTTTTACTCTACTTTATGCACGTAATACTTATCTAAATTCGTAGGAATAACTGCTGTGTTACATAACGTATTACTCTACAAACATGAATTCAACATCAGAACCTTAAATTTAATCCTTTATTTAAATTGAATTCCTTTATTTTAAAGTAAATCTTTCGACATATAATAATTTAACGATCTTCATTACTCGTTCAATTACGGATTTAATGCTAATACATGGTTTTACAGAGAAACAGTTCGTCGTGTAATGAAATGGAATTTAAATATAAAGCTTCGCTATTCTGCAGTTAAAAAGTGTTCTAAAATTTGTGATGCATGTATTGGAAATTTAATAAAAAGAAGCGTATATTCTTTAAGGGTTCTCTGATTTTAAGAAATGAAACTCGCCCCGGTTTCACATTCTGTTTCAATAGAACTCTGCCGTGTGTACTTCAAATTCTCAAACTTTGGCCGTTACATGTTCCAAGTTTAAATGAACTTCAAAATAAATTCATACATTACATTGATTTCATCGTTAGGTTAATAATTATTTTCAACGAAACGAATCATGTACAAATCGTAGAAAGAGAAGTTTAAATTAAGAAATCTGGTAGTTTGTGTTACAAAAGAATCCAGTGTCGTTATACAGGGTGTTCAGTTTATCTGACAACATTGATATATCTCAAGAACCACACATTGGATCAAAAAAAGTGTGAATGAAAAATATTCGTCTCGAAGGGGGACACCTAATGATACGAAACTCGACCCCCACCCCTACCCCCTGGGGATGGGGCAGGGAAGAGTGAAAAAAACTTAAATGGGAACTTCCATTTTTCACTTACTCCAATTTGACCTACGATTCCAGTCATTTCGGTCACAGATGGCCTTGTAATCGACAAAAATCATAATGGGTAAAACAATCGTTGAAAATGGGAATATCTCAAGACATATGCACAAGATCAGCAAAATAAAATTAAATGTGTTTGATATTCTTACAAATGTTACTTAATGACGCCATAAATGTCCACCCAACCCCACTCCCGAGGGGTGGGGAAGCGAATTTGTCAAAATTTTCAATAAGTGCGTGATGACAATTTTGTTGCTGCACGATAAACCCATAAAAAATTACCCTACTAAATGCAATTGAGCTAGCCGTGGTAAATTTTTTAATTGGACCTAAAGTTTAGTAACTATTGTGTTTTTTTATTTTTCGTAAATAAGTTTAATTTATTTTAATTTAATCTAATCCAATAATTCATTTTTATTTAAATTAAAATCTCAGACCCTGATCATTATAAACCCTTCACTATTTCTTTATCACTAAGGAAACAATTAATTTTCATTTTATTAACAACCTGCCAATCTCTTATTTTATACAAATCTTGTCGCAGAAGTTCTTCACTAACCTCAGTTTTTATGATTATTTAAAATCGTATGGTTAATAGGATAACTCAATTTTACTCACTGTACTCAGTTTTCACATGCCAGGATTCGAGACCCGGACCTTTGTGATGCGAGGCATCGGCACTGATCATTATTCCACAGAACGTCGGTCAACCTCACTTTTATTTATCTATATATTACGTCAGAAGAAAGGCAGACCTGAGAATTAGTGTCATTTACGGAGTCTAGAAACAAATAAGGGGCCAAATACGAAACCTTGTGAGACTCCACATTCGCAACCGTGGACAATTCGTTCTAGACTTTAGTCGTCTCACTAACCCATTTACCCACCCCGTTATCAGTCCGAATATTTAAGGGACTTTAAAATAAAATTCTGCAATGTAATACTTAAATCTTTAATTTCAATCAAGCACAAATCCGAGTTAACGAATTTGGATTAAATGTTTTGTAGTTATGTAGTTATAAAAGTGTCCAATTTCTTCACATCAAAAGTCGGAACCTTAATACAACGTTGTAAATATGAGCTAGTAGTCTTTATTTAAATAATAGGTATTTTTATGTTTTATGATTCTTAATACAAAAGTTCTGTAATTGTCTTAGTGAATAATAGTCTCGATACGTTACAACTGCAATGCACTAAGTTCGATACCAATTCTCAGTCACACAGACGCTTCATTTAATTAATAATCGATATTGTTCTAACCATTGCAAGAATGTGTTTGTAGCAATTTCAAAGGACGGGTTACAATATACGGCAAAATTGCAGAGAACTTCGAAAATGAAAAGGTTAGGAATTGGAAAGTAGGTGTCCGAAAATTAAAACTAAAATGCATAGTAAAGTAATGAGAAGGTCAGAACTTACGTTTCAAAAGGTAAAAAAAGTGTGTTAAAAGAAATATATAAACTGTCGTGCAAGCAACCAGTCATCTTTTTTTTCGTATAGCGCTGTTATTGTTGAGCGGCCATCACACGGGCTGAGGAAGAAGGCTGACGCCTCCGAAAATTTGAACGACTTCCTCGTGACCGGCATCTTTAATTACAGCTAAGCCACAACCTTCTTTCTTTCCACGCCAATTATTTTAATAGTTCCACATCCATACATTTACGTCCGGGTACATCCCTCGAAAACTGAGTACAACAATATTAACATAATCATTAACAATCCCCTAGCAGGGATGTCTAGCAGCATCTGTGAAATTAATATATTCCAATATTATTAAATTCCTTCTGTGTTTTGGAAGACATCAAAGGAGGCTTCGTTCTCTGTATTGATTTGTTGCGGACAAGCCTGCGCGTTACAGCCAGCATATAAGTTTGTAAGTAGACAAAAGGTTTAATCCATACAATAAAGTGTAGTTTATGGGCAATAACAGACAGATTATAAAATAAATTTAGCTAAAAATAACAACGTTTCGATACCTTTTGGTACCTTCTTCAATTTGTAATATTTGAATTAAAAGTAGTGCAACTTGAAATTATAGCTGTTTGCTCCTTCTTGCTATGAAGAAAACGGAATATTATTCTATGTAATTAAAAATAATTTAAAATTTAATAGAACTTAGTAAATTCATTGTTTAAACACAACGTTTTTCGCAAAATTCACCCCCGTCGTCATCAGGTGCATGGTGCAGAGTGTCGTGACGATTTTGCACTTCATATAGGTCCACGGTAGGGTATTGCAGAGTTCGGCCAATAAGATTGCCGAAGTACCGTTCTCTGATTGGTCCAATTATCCACCGCCTCCATTTGTGTCTTGATGTCGGGAAATAATGCGTTATATGAAAAAAATTAAAAACTTAAGAAGCTATATGTAATTAAACTTATTAATAAAGTTGGCTGTTTGTGTGTATTTGTGTTCGGAGCACCAATTTAAACGCATGGAGCAATTTCTACCAAATTTTGTACACATGTTGCTTACGATCAAGGAGCAAGAACTGGATGGTTAAAACGTCCCTAGCACCAGTAGAAGTGGAGGCCACGAGAATTTTAACTCTCTTAAGGTACCGAGAATATTTTCGGCTATCTTAATGTACCGGGAGTGTTTTTCACAATCCCCGGCGTATTTTTTTAATCTATTTAGGGTACTGGGAGTATTTCCATTGTTTTCAGATACCAGGCGAGTTTCTGAGTTATTAGGGGAACCATAAATATTTATAAATTTCTTATGTTTCTGAGAGTGTTCCAGATTGCCTAGTGTCGTGTATTTTTCACCATATATCAGACGTGTTTTTCAGCCTCTGTCTCGGATGATTGTTTCATTCTCTTTGGGTAACCGGCGTTATATTTATCATATTTAGGGTACTGGGAGCATTTTTGCCCCTCTTAATGAACTGCGTATTACTTTAACCCTAGTAGTGTACTGAAGCTACAGGGAGAATATTTTATACTGTTAGGGAATGGGAAATATATTTGTCTCTCTTCTGGTGTCGTGCTGTTGAATCTACTGTTAGACATTTTGAAGTTACTGTCCTTTTTTCTTGACTCGATTAAGGTGCTGTGAATCATCACGCCGGTTAAGATGAAATTAACATTCAGTGGCCGAGGGTAGAGTACGGGGCGTGAAAAGGTAAGTGTAAAAAAAGTGACCAAGACATTTTTGTCGAATTTAAAACTTTACCGGACTAATATAAATACATGCCTGGGAAACCCCGGGCACCCAGATAGTCAATAAGTAATGCAATCAACAAGTTAGAAACGATTTCATATAAAAAATAGAACATCCCAGCGTTTCTTTCTGGAACTTATTTAGGTGTAACACGTTAGTATTGTTTTACTCACAGTAAATAGAATTCAATAGATTATCATCTATTTTTGAGAGGAATTTCTAAAAACGGGTGCTCTTTACGTACAGTGCAATTTAAAAAGATTTTTTTCTTGTAGCATTGCATAATTTAACTAATTAAAAAAATTGTAAAAGAATTTTCTGTTTTCGAGCTTTTCAAGTCAATGCAACCGAAAGTTAGTTCTCTCAAAATTTCGTTGCTTTTTGGAATTACATCATATTAAGGAAATGAATTAATTCATCAGTACCTACTTTCATACACTTGAAGGACATCAAAAAAATTGTTTTATGAAAGTAGGTCTTTTTATTTGTCAATTTGTTAACTCGTTATATATACGAACACAATTTTAATATTTGACCAAAGGCTATTTTCACACAAACCATACTCGTGCTACTAAACCGATTAAATAATGCATGGTCAAGCAGCATTCTGGGGGAAATAAGTAATAAATCTGTACGTTAAAAGTATCCAAATATTAAGTGTTGACTTTCGACTAGCCCTGAATTATGCGTTAGAAAAAATATTTTGAGATACATCCACGAAGGAATGTATTTAATTTTAATTCCTGAAAACCGTTAAGTTGTTTTGCATCATGCCTGAAGGGGGTACAAATATGAACCGATACAATGTTGTTAAGTAATATATACAGGGTCTTAAAAACGTGGCGAATATTTTGCGAGTTGGTAGTAACAAAGAAGTCCATGGGTTCGGAAACACATAGTTTCTGCAGCCAGTATACTTGTTCATAAGAGAGATAAAACCTGACATCTATTCATCGAAATGTATCCACCTGCAATTTATATTACACCCGGTTGTTGTAGGGCGTGAATTGAAAACGCGATCCTGTAGTCTGGATATCATTGACTGGTGACTGGAGTGTCGTCATGTCTTCAAGTTTCCCCATAACCAAAAATGCAGGGCATTAAAATCCGGGGAATCTATACAATAAAAAAGTATGCATGTATTTTTATATAAATTAGGGAAATTTAAATTCATGGAGAAATTGCAACAAAGCTGGGTCTCCAGAGAAAACCACAGGGGAGAGGGGAGTAAGGGAAACCCTGACCAGTACAGCGGTCAGATGTTCAAGTACGTTGCGGAGGAAATGTGCTTGTGTGTCGTCGTACATAAACCAAAACTGTAGTATTTGCTGACATGTCACATCCTCCAACAAAATACCCCATTTATCACGTAGTACCACTCAAACGAAAGGATGACTCATGCCCTCTGAGTCTGACAATCGCCGCACATTGGTTCCAGGTCTTTGTAGCACATGTTCCTCCATCTGAGGTTGTGGGCCTTCCACGGTTCACCTTGTAGGGTGCTACAGAGCCTGTGTCCTTAACACATATTCACAACCGAACGTCTTCAGCCACTATGAAATACTGCACATATCTCAGAAAGTATGCGTTGCCGGATCCACGGACTTTTCTTCCCGCTTTTATGGTTATTACCACATGTCAAAATATTCGACACATTTCCTAGCACCTTATATATACACATCTATTAATCATCGTACATTGTATGTTATTACTACGCCGGAAGTTAAAATAAAATATTATTCATCACTAGCTAACCCGTGCGACTTCGTTTGCGCGGAAATAGTTCCTTTTATTTCGCCCTAAAAACGAAACAACAGGAACATAATTTTGATAAATTTGCATTCATTGAATATACAAAAAGTACGGTATCATTTATTTATGATCGCTTTTGGGCAAACCTTATAAAACGCACTTGGTTTAGAACAGGGCCCGGTTTCACAGGTTTATTTTAAAGATTAAAATAAAATTTACCTGACGCGACAAAGAAAACCAATTTATGAATGCATCGTATCGACGATCCAGAGAAGTTCAGTGCCAACAATAGGTTAATTACGGCGCGAATCCTATTGCGACAATAGATGGATCAGAATTTTCGCCCTATCTCTCTCTCATGCTGCCAAAATTAGGCTTATAATAACACAATAAGTGGGATGAATGGTATAGGAACGACTAATAATAATAACACGCAGTTGGTTTTCACGCCGCCTTTCGCGGAGCAATACATGGGATTTTTAAATATTTACCTTAATATCTTTTGAATTCTACATGATATTGAAACGAAACATACACGACAATTTAAGTTAAAATTGCTGTTTCAATCCCTGAATTTTTCATTGAAACCCGTTAAGCAGTTTCGAAGCATAAACAGCTACCCACATTCACTTTAGGAGATTCAAATGCACGTAAGGAGAAAACATTAGATTTATATATAATATATATCTTCTGCAATATAATGAAATGTTTTTAAAATCTCAAATTTTCATTGAAACCCGTAGAGCTGTTTTGGAGCCTATTCGAGACAAAAATACAGACACACACTTCAATTTTATTTATTGGTACAGAATACTGTCCCATTTCAATTTTGGCCAAATGCTGACAATTTAAAAACGAAAGATGTTGCTGTCGATCGAAATTAAAATAGTCTAAGTCGACTACGTTCTTTGAATCTATGTAATAAAAAGAATGCATGGTTGTTTGTATTTCTGCATAAAAACGAGAAATTTAAATCTATGAAGCAACTGCAACAAAACTTGGTATTCATATTCTTACAACTCCTGAGAGGGGAAAGGGGAGTATTAGAAACCCCTAAGAGGACGTGGAAGGAATTACAGTTAAAGAAAATATATACGAATTTGTCAGCACGTTTAGGTCTGCCACTTCACAGAGATAGAATACAGGGAATTACGCCATAATTAACACCAAGAGGTTGATAAATTCAAAACGTATATTTTTAAGTGACTAAATTTGTATATTTCCTTTTTATTTATAACCATGTGACATGACATACTTCACGGAACCTCGGCAGATGATTATGATCTCTAACTTGAATATTGTCAAATTTCATCCTGGAATACAAACTTTAGGAAATATGAAACGGCTATAAAAACAGTAGGTAACTGTTTTTAATCATTATATTTTAATAGATGTGTTACCAAAGACTGGTGAAGTAGTTTCAAGTAAGAATTCCTGAGAATATTAGATCACGTGAATTTCATTGAAATTTGTGCATTTGATAATACTTTTATTCGAAAACAGCTGAGTCATTATAATTTATTAGATTTGATTGACGATGAGTGAAAACTGACGAAATAATTTCAAGTCAGAATTCCAGACAATTAAAAATAATTAATATTTTTTCTATAGAAACGATTGGTGGATTTCCTGATTTCTTTACATTTGTTTTGTACAGTGAACGACGATTCATTATTTAAGCTTTAAATATTTGGAATAAAGACCAGAGAGGAGAAAAATCGACCGGACCAGGGGCTCGAACCCAGGACCTCCCGTATTCTGGACGTCGACTCGGATTAGCTCAGTGATAGTGACAACTGGGAAATCGGGAGGTACAGGGTTCGAGTCCTTGGTCCGATCGTAATTTTTCCATTCCTGTTTTTCTTTCAAATTATCTATACGTTCTTACTTGAGCTTCAATTGAAGCATTTCTTCTTCCTTTGACTTGAATTCCATGCACCTTTGATCAATATACACAATGTCCATTCTTCACAAAAATTCATAGGAATTAGGTTGTTACGGATGTGATTAGTGAATTGTAGATGAGCCTGGCTTAGGTTTACAGGAATGGAGGGATGCTGAATCTGTCCCTGGACGTCGGCTCGGATTAGCTCAGTGGTAAAAGGTACTGGGGGTATTTGTGACATCATTAAGTTACTGTGATTTTTTTTATTCTTTAAGGTACCCGGCGTATTTTTCACCCCCGTGTATTCTTGACTCCCTTGGTGTAGCGGGATAATTTTTAATTCCGTTACAGTACCGGGGATAACTTGGCTCTCTCAATGCACAGGGGTGTTTTACTCTCTTTTAATATAATTTACCAGAGATTTCTTGACTCGATTAAAGTACTGCTAGTCATCATACTCAGCAAGAGATTAATGTTGAATTAAATGCTGTACCGGGCTCATACATATAATTACCTGGGCAACGCCACAGAAATAAGTTTTTGTGTTCCTACTCGAAAACTGTAAGCATTTCCGGGATAGAAAGGGAATGATTCATGATTCATGATGCATTGGCGTGGTTTATCGCCTGGCTGAATTGTCGCTACCGTTGGTTCGTCGTACACGAGAATTGCACCCTTTCGCAACGAATAATCTAAGTATCTGTGCCCTCGATCCCGGATCAGACAAGTTGTTCCCACCGGTCTGTTGTATTGCAACACCGGCTTTTAATTAAATGGCATCGCTAATAAGAGCCAGGTCTTCGGAAAGTAGGGCGTTGGAGGTTAACTTAAACCAATTCTAGTTTCCATTAGACTTGCGGGAAAACGAAAGTTATTATTGACGAATCAACACAAATCACAGTTCGCTCTTGGGATGAGATAACTTAAGTATTAGAGAAACCTGGTGAAAAAAATAAAGAAAATCGACTGAGGAGGTTTACTCCCGCCTGTCACGTGGCGTGCATGAAATCATTACATTGCGTTTAGGAACACTCGTCGATTATTAGAAAACTCATAATTACAGTGTTTCTCACATTAAATGACACAGAATGAATAGCATAGTACAAATTCTGTAATTGATTGATATAGCTGAAACAAATTAATTCTAAAAATAAAATCATACAAGTTCATATGGCAACCACCACAACGGCATACGAACACACGTCATTAACTAAACGATAAGCTACCCCAGGGTTTCCCAAATTTTTTCTGCAATGGAACACTTTGCAGATATTTTAACCGAACCCTTGGCTTATTTCTTTTTAGGTTGGGTAATTCCTACTTGTAAAAAATTATTTAATAATTATTTCTAAACATAAAACTGTAATATAATATAAAATAAAAATATGAAGTCCCTAATGACATTTTTGTTTATGCGACTATAAATAAATTAATAAAAAATGAATAAATTACGCACTTAATGGCTTTCATGATTTTGGATCCTTTAATTACATATCTTGCAAAATATTTGTATGTTAAATTGTAATATCTGTGGCGTCGAGCCTGTTTCTGCACTTTGACTTCATAGCAGTATAATAAGAAAATCCCGCTTCGCATTAATAGGTTATAGAAAACTGAAGTAAAACAATAATTGCTGGTTTGAAATATCGGGCTACTCTTCAGACAAACTCGTCCTGAAATAATTGTGTTTTTTTAAAAAAAAATTACAGTCACTGATTAAATCAATTAGATTTTCGTAGTCACATGCGTTAAAGCTACTGTCACGGAAAATGGATTCTGAACCCACAAATCGTCCTTACAATTTTTCGGAAAATGTGTAAAAGAGTTGATTTCAAGTTATGTACGTGTTCTAAAAACATTTAGGAAACTTCAAAATCTGCTTTAAAATTAATTAATTCAAACATTAACGTGAGGTAGGAAAACAAAATCAATAGTTTCAAATGATGAAATCCTAGATTGTATTTTTTTAATCAAAAAATGCAATGTCATATCTTGCACTAAAAATTGTAATATCTGTTCCCTGTAATGATACTGATAATGGAAAAATATCTGCCAGACATGCAAATTTCATCAACCATGAAGGATTTGTTAAAACTTGAACAATTATTGTCCTGAACTATTTTGTGCCTTCAGGAAGACCAACAACTCGTATCGAAGTTCAAGTCGCGCTTCTTAAAGACACAAAAACTCCACAACTTTCCATCGCCAGGGCATCTGATTTGTTCTCCATCAAGGGTATGTGTCACATTATGCACATTCGTCACCCTCGTGCGTCGTGCTTTTTGTTCACTACACAATTCACCGCACAAAATTTTATTTAACCTGGGTTGTAGTGGTTTTGATTTTACTTAATTTATCACCTCCACTGCTTCATTCATAACATTTTTCAAATTTCTTGAAACTTTTTGTCACAAGCATTTTTTTCTAAAAGCAATCCCACATCCTCATTCGCTCCACTTGCTTTGTTTTGCTGCTTTGTGAGTTTACCTAACAAGACATAATTACTGTCTTCAAAAAAACCTTAAATAAGGAGACAATTTTTAAATGGATGATTATGAAAATATTTCAATAGCTTCCGAAATGCGTAAATTAATAGCTAGTTTTGTGACCAAATTTTTCTTGTTAGCAAAAAAAATTATAAATTATCTTTAGTGAACCACTAAAATTTTCCTGCAGATCTCCGGCTGAGAACCGCTGAGACACTGCAATTATGCGCTGTTGAATTGCATTCCACAAACAAAGCTGTTGGTTTATTTGTTAACCACACCTGCTCACCGTCAACCTAAGTAAAATATTCAAATATAATTTTCTGACTTTAATTCGTCTCCCGTCATTCTGTAGGGCGTGAGAATAGTACCTAATGCCCGACCTACCTGATGCAGGTTTTCTAGGGTTTTCCCTGCATCTCTTTAGGTGAAACACCGGGGGCCCTAGTCATCCTTTGGCTACCTCCCCCCCAGCAGCAGTGACATCTAACTGGAGGTCCAGCCTCCTCTTCTACTGGTCGGAGTTCCTTCCATGTGGAATCTGCTCCGTGATGACTTTTTCAATTCCCTTGCTATGCTACTAAAGGGGAGTTGCCTGTTTCAGGATCACCCTCATGTAGCCTGTTAAGCCCCCAAAAAAACTTTAAAAGAAAATATTATGTAACTCTGGGCCATGGCAATCTCTATCTCACTCGTACAGGATTCTAGTTGACTGAACACGTCCACACCTGTTCATTGTTATTCATGTATCCTATTGTAGCGGGGAACATGGAACACTGTTTCTTTCTTTCGCAGCGTTGTTGAATCGGTTCCGAAACAAGCTATAAACAAAGAAACGTGTGAGAAATGATTCCACTTTCTCCCGTTAGATGCAAACTGAGTTTTCCTCTTACGAACTGAAGGATATTATAATCCATTGTATAGATAGAATCACTCGAAACATTTTTACGGAACGCCTATTCATGGCCCGTGGAACACTAGTGTTCTGCGGAACACAGTTTGGAAAACCCGGGGCTACCCCATCGCTGGATTGGCCGTGCTATGTCAAACGATATGCCATTGTTCATTTGGCCACCGACATCCCCAAATATAAACCCTTGCGATTCTCTTCTATTGGGATTTAGATAAAGACAATGTTTTCTTGCCTGGGTTTTGCTCTTGGCCGTAATCGTCTCTGGTCGCAGTCCAGGAAGCAAAATTCTATTCTTTACGTATTTTATCCATTTAAAATTTAACCTCTGTAGAAGCCCAAAAATCTGGACGAAATATAGGAAAAATATTTAATCAATAGTGTTACATAAAAAGCTGACATATTGGCTGTAATGTTTATGTGTATAATAACTTGTTATTTTTTAACAGGTTCCGTGTGTCCATATTTTTCCATTTCAAAGTGTACTTATAAATTTTAGCGCTCATTTTACTTAGTTATTTAAAAATTACAAACTGAATTTTCAAATCAGTTTTTCATTAAACATAAAATTTTGTATTAAGGAACATTCATCTGTTTCAAACTAATGGTCAACATCACAATGAAATGAGCACTAGGAAGCTGTCAGTTGTATGATCTCAGTACCGTTGCTGCGATTATTTACAACAACAAAAATAAGATGATTTGTAGAGTATTTCAGGAAATTTCATCGTATGTTCCATGATGCACAGCAGCAGTGGCGACTTGTGAATCTTTCAAGTTATGTGCTCCATTAGCCCAAGAAAAGATATGTAAAATGTTAATTATACTCCAACAGGGATAGAGTTACCAATTCACTGTGGCAAATGATACGACGTAATTTTACATAGGTTACGAGAAATAGCATGGCATGGAAAAGATGAAGGGAATGTTCTCGTGAAAGGGCAACAGTTGTTGGAGAGTAGCTACTTCCATTTTTAAAAGTATGGAATATACAGACAGCGCCCAGGGTTTCTCACCACAACCTGTCCTTATCATTCCTTAATATGTTCAAGTAACCCTTTACTGTACAATTGGAATTTGTACTTTCGGAAAACAATTGTTATTGTTTGTAGCTATGTACTCGATTTTCAGTCATTATTATCTATTAATACAAAATAACAGTTATAAAATAGACTGAGATGATTTAAAGTTTGATTATTATACGAATCAAAAATAAATTTTACAAAACTGTTTCCTCCAACTTCTCTGGATCCGCTACTATTAGGGTTTTATCATAAGAAAACCATTGCGTGTACCCTCGGTGAAGCCAATATTAATTTTTGGATCTATAGTTCGGTCAGCCTTCGCTACTAAATTTATTAAAAGGACTTAACTGGACGACATAAAATTTTCGAGTCTTATAGAATGAATTTGCCGGACCTATTTACAAGCCATGATTTTAAATATATTGCTACAGCACTGAAAATCTCTGGAATCTGAACGTCTGTATATTTTTAACTACTTATCAGTGGTATTTATTGCTATAATTTGATTCATAATTTAAATTTCAGTGTTCCTTCTAGAGCCTCGAGATTGAAAAATGTGTTTCCGGTAAATCATTATACAGCAAACTAGCTGAAGCGCCGGCGTTGCTCGGGGTCACGTAAATAATAAAGCAGGAATGTAATTATTGCAGCACTTGAGAGTACACTACATTCATAGTTCACAGTCATAGATCTACTTCAGAGGGATCACTTTCAGCTAGAGGGGAGCGTAAACAGTCGTTTATATATTTTCCGACAACCTAAATTTATTTCTATTGTAAAATCCAACCAATTTTCAATACTAAGTTGTGTAGATGGCGAAAAATCGCCAAATGGTAGTTTTTTACAAAAAGGTGTCATTCTGACCATTTTCTCCGGTGGTTTGAGAAGAAAAGGTCATATGATCAAAATTGTGGAGCATCGAATTTCCAATGTAATTTTAATAAATCCTCAGTTTTTGAACTACAGGGGCATAAACTTGGAGGGATTCAAAAATGGAGCTGTTTACTGTGTTTTTGTACGGGAGGAAGAGTCCACCTTGGAAATAAAGATATATACTGATAGGTTTCAGTGAGATAAAGAAAATAAGCCCTTATTCGTTTCTTCAAGTTGAGTAGTGAAAAACACGAAGGTTTGATGACATTTTTACCTTCTTAACACATATAACTTCAGTATATTTTACTACTTTCAAGCTGCCATCCAGGTCCAAATCCAAATAGATAATATGGTGCAAAGAGAACGGAATGAAACTGAATCATCAAAAATGTCAAGGCATGCTTTTCTCTAGACGAAAGGAACCAGAGATGGATTTCGCAAGCCTAACCATACAAAGAACCTCCTGTGGTGTAGTGGCTAGCCTCTAGCTGCTGCCTCACAACCCAGAGGTCCCGGGTTCGAATCCTGGCATGGGCTTGGATGTTTGTGTCGTCATGGTCGCGAAGGATCGATACGCTGACCTCGTGTCACTCCAAATTTGGAATATGTCATGCAAGATGACAGTCCGCAGTCGACTCGGTAGGCCCAGGCCCTCAATGGGCTGTAGAGCCAAGGAGGAAGGAAGTAACCATACAAAGAGATGTTATACCCTGGCAAGGTACATACAAACACCTCAAATACCTCGTGGTCCATACAGGAAGTTACTTTTCAATCAGCAAATCAAAAACTGAGAATAGCCGGAATTTTCTGCAATCTACTAAGAGCCAAACACCTAAGCAAGAGGCACAAAACAACCATTATAAGACCTGTTCTAACCTCCGGTTGTCAAAAATGGGGGACGGCGGTCTTTACACCTATTAACCTTTAACAAAGACTACGAAACAGATGCCTAAGTTGGGACATTAATAGTAAATTCAAAACCTAAACATCAGACCTGCATGACGAGGCTAATATCAATACAAAAAACATTAAATAAAAAGGCTCCCCAAGAAATTCGTCTACCGTCTAAAAGTATGGAACAAAGTTTACCCAAATCTAAAGAAAATGGGAAGGAAAATATCAAAGAACACTGACAATTTCAAGTACCCATGAAATATTACCATCTAAATTACTGCTTATCACTTATATTTAACTAGGGGTTTTCTGTTAGTTTCCCCCAGAGCGTTAACTTTAATAAATAGACAAAATTCAAAACCATCCATGCAGAGTCTACATTAGCCCGGAACAGAGGTTTTAATAAATTCCTGGCATTCCGAGCTTAATAGAGTACAAAAGTAGTGAAAGGTTTGATATCTTGCTTATGTCATTCTCAATCGTCGATTTAATCTACAAATAAAACGGTTAGATTCTATTTCAATTGAATTGTGTCTATTTCTTTTGGTTTATTTCATTAATTACTGCTAGTGAAAAAGAAGAAAAGGAGTCAACGAGAAAATGAATGTGATGAAGAAAGAGATAATCGGTGCTATTTGTCCAAGTCCCGGGAGAGCCAAAGATAGTTAAAAATAAATTTTAAAGCTTAAGAGGAACTTTCACAGGTGGGATTCTTATTGCTCTTGCAATTTTTTTATAATTATGATTTGTACACTTTTTATCAACTTCCAATGAATGATAATATTCTATTTCTGTATTTTTCAATTTTTACTGGAATAGACAATTTTGAGAAGTTCGAATGACTTTTGTTTCACGTTATTCGTTTCGGCGTGGATTTAAACCGACTCCACTACTTAATAAATGAGTTCTGAATCGATTATTGTTTGCACAAGTTACATATTGATGAGGCGGCTTATCGCAAATGGAAGCGAAGGCTATTCTGACCCGTGGCCTCTAAATTAGTCGTCAATTCCGAGGTTACGAATATTTTGCCACGATTAGCTCCGCTATCCACTTCAGTGTTTAGATTATATTCGCAATTCCCAGAGTTATTCGTATCCTGTGACTGTTTTAAAGGCAACATGTTTGCCTCGAGCGACGTAAAGAAATGTGATTGCTGGAGGATGTTTCCTATGTAATGGATGCTTAGAAGACGGAATCGTCGATGATAGTTTCTCATCTATCTGAATTTATAAATATTGGCGGAGGAAGGAGATAGTTTTGAATGAGGTAGGAGTGCGTGCTTCTCGATATCTAAATCGGCAGCGGCGCTAATTAGGCGTCCCTCTAATATCGTAATGGACGACGAGACGGACGCATCAGAGCGGCGATCTTGCACTAGCGTGTCCGGGCTTGATTAATTGCGGGCTCTTTGTGCTCCTTGCGTGTTTTCTTCCTTACTCTGCTAAGTAATTAGCTCCCCAATTAGCACTCTTCCACCTGGAAGCGAAGGGAAGCGACTCGTCCCGGTCGATTTCGAAGCGTCATCGCCGCACCAGCAAACATCTGGCTGGTCCTTCACCCGATTCTCAATCTCATAACCAACATTAACTATAGAACTTATAGGAGAACTTTCGGAAATCACTCAAATTAATCAGGGAAAATTAGAAAACGTCTCCAACATTTCGACGAGTAAGGACCTCTGCTTCGTTATAGTGGAAACACTGATCTTCCATTTTTCTGTTACAAAAAATATTTACAAAGTTCCATAAAATACCTTTCCATATTTTATCTTGTGTCGATTTGGAAAATGTTTCACGTGTTGTGAGCGAAAGGAAACTGTTATAGGTTTTTTCAAACGGGAGCCGATTTGACTTTCTAGTGCCGTCGAGCCAAATCCACGAGACGTTGTCCAGCTGCACAGTCATTCATCCTGACAACGACTACGGCTCCCATTAAAAATCATTATACCTTAAATTGTTAAAACACTAGCGGTTTACTTGAAAGAATTTAGCCAATGACGCATAGTTTTTTCTGTAGGTGGTTCACCACCATACCCTCCGTCTAAAATTACGTTGCTCTGTTGCAACTGACTCAGTTTGCAAAAGCCAAATAACACACTGCGCTTTCTGTTGCGGAGTACACGTTGTTGCTAAGTTGCTCTGCACTGCACACTGCCTGGACTGAACTGAGGGCACAGAGATAAAAGAAACAGCACTGGTTCCGTCTAAAGATCAAGCAGACCTGACAACTGCAGGGGAGCCAAACTTGGAGAGTTGATGAATCAAACACCACAAACTAGAATAGTGTATATCACTTAGTACTCATTCTAGGACACATGAAAACTCGGGAGTTCTTTCTCAATCAGCCTGTACAAGCAACGTAAAATCCCTGATGAAGATTCTTAACTGGAATATGTTCAAAACTTTGACATTCCGACCAACATTTGCAATAAATCCCGTGACAACGCTGCTTACGCGAATTTTTCGCTCGTCAATTTTCACGCATTGGTGATTTCCCTAGTCCTGGCAATTGTGCTTCCATATTTGAAACTAATTTCTTGCTGATTTCTTAGTGTTTCAATTTTATCATCCGAAACGCAGGGGAACTCGATTCCGGCAACTTTCGTTTTGCCAAATTTAAGTAAATCAACAAGCTCTGGAATTGATTTGACACTGGAGGCTTTTTCTTTCTGCAAAATCTTTGACAATGCCACCTACACCGTCACATGGCGATTTACCACGGCTTTTGGCGAAAAAATGCCTTCCGGAAACCGATACACACAAATTGACAATATACTCGTAGAGAACTGTAAAATTGGATTTGTAAATTTAAGCAACAAGTGGTCCATTTCTATAATAAGTACTAATGTTGACAATTATTGTATACATAGTTGTTGAGAAATTTTTAGTGTGTTCATTAAAAAAATATTATTCTTTACAGCGGCACATAAGTTGTATGTGCCACGTGTTCGAATGTCGCTTCTTGGCTTGGAAATCACAACTAGGCAGAAAGTCGACAAGAAACTCAGAGATTATCTGTTCAAAAATTGTTATTCGGGTGTATTTCTCGCTGACATTTAATTAAATACTTCATAGTTAGAGGATGCAGCCGAATACTATCGCACGAGAAATATTCAAGTCTTGAGAAAATCATCGTAAGCCGAAATTGACATGTGAAAACCATCTTTGCAACGAATTCAATTTCAAAATACACAATTAAATTACTGCACTCTGCGAGAATAGAGAATTTCAATAGAACTAATTCCCCAAGTACTGAAAGCGTAATCAAATAATTATATTTTAATGCAAGTAAAAAGATTTATTAATTATTATTTTTACGTAATGAAACCAGACGAATTATAAAACAGTTCTATTAATTGGACAAATTTCTGTAAGACGCAGTTGCAAGGAGGACTGTAATTGGAGAATGTTTGAAAATGCCAAGATGACGCGTCATCGACACCGATGAAAGATGAGAATGTTTGGGATGTTGAAGAAGAAACTTATCTGCCGATCGCTCTCTTCCGGTAAAACTCAATATAAAATTTTTATTTATTAATGTCATTCCAATCAGTTAATGTAACAGTTTACTTAGGTTACTTCGTTCTGAGTTAAAATAAGGAAATTAGGCATACTTCCGGTGGTGCGCTGAAGTAACAGATCCACAGAAACCCAGTCGGCATATTCACAGCAAACATAAATTGCAGTCGGTAGACGGACAGACATCGCAACAATAGTCATAGACCTTCATCCAGCCAACAGGAGTGAGTCCACGTCAGATCTGCCGAGTTCCGGACAAAAATCTGTAAGTTCGGAAATTTAACTTAACACTTGAACACAATTCTGTAGTAAATTCAATCAGATTAATAATGGACGATAAAGTTTATGTGGAATATAAATATTTACGTATGCCGTGTTAGTCTTACAACAAAATATAGTTATACTTTATGATAAAAAGTGATTAATACAATTAAAGTTTATACGTACATTTTTTATTCACTTATTAAACCATTTTTTCAGAAGATGAGAATTGAAAAATGTCGATAAAGCCCGAGATCTCCCGCTCCCTCTTGCCAGTGAGCCAGTCCGAGTTCCATTTAATAGCGTAGGAAGGGAATTGAAAAGGGGGATGTGGAAGTTAGAGCAAGGTTGCGAAGGGTTCACCAGGGCCCCTGGGCTGTGTTT
This sequence comes from Eucriotettix oculatus, assembly GCA_034510155.1. Lineage (NCBI taxonomy): Eukaryota > Metazoa > Arthropoda > Insecta > Orthoptera > Tetrigidae > Eucriotettix > Eucriotettix oculatus. The sequence continues at coordinate 70,285,453 of CM067380.1, forward strand.
TAAGAATCTTACACGGTGCTTCCCCTAAAGAAATGCAGGGAAACCCCTAGAAAACTATTGGGCAGTATTCTCACGCCTTTCCGAATGACGGGAGACGAGTTTTCTGTGGGGTCGCAGCATTCCATTCTCCTTGTCTCCACCAGTTTTAGAAGATCGAATGGGATCAACAGAAAACTCTTGCCGTACGCCCAAGGTGTTCGACCCCCGTACATACACCTCCAAAAAAAGGCGGTGCCTCGGCATGTGAGACCTTAAAAAAACAGAGAGTAAGAGGCGTTCCCAACATAGAAAGGTGAGCCGTGCAGTCAATCTGGGGAGAAAATCCTGCGAGAGAAACCTCCCACATGTAATGAAGATAAATAATTATTTAGTGGTTAACGAACAGAAAAATAGGCATTACCAGTATCTTATTTTGTAAATTCATAATTGTAAATAATATGTAAATAAACAACTGTATGTAAATAATTTTCACTGTGGTGGCTAATGACCAGGCAGTCGAAGCGACCTTTATAAATTTTAAAAAAACTCCGCCAGGTATCGTGTGCGACATCATCCTTTTCCTTTTTTGGGGGGTAAGAGGCTACATGAGGGTGATCCTGGAACAGGTAACTCCCCTTTAATAGCGTTGGAAGGGAATTGAAAAGGGGGGATTTACTAATCATCCTAACTCTGTGAAAAATGGCCATTGTGTGAATTGGTCCTTAAAACTAAATTCCCGGTTCCGGTCGACAATTTTCCGTTCTGACTTTCCAAATTTATTTTCATGGCCTCTTGGCTCAGCTTCATTGGCGCAATTCTTCTTCCTTTGAAATTAATTTTTAATTAGGCTACAAAATTTCCTAATAATTATGTACGATAAATGTGTGCACGATTGTACTTAATCGGTGAGCGTGAAATAGCTGACTGAGCTATCTCCGAATCCCCTGGGGAGTGGGGGTGGGTGGACATGGAGTCATTAAGTAGCATTTCTAATAACATTGCAAACATTTCATTTTATTTTGCTGATCTGGTGCCTAATTCTTGAGATATCTCCATTTTTCTACGATTTTTACACATTTTTAAATTTTTGTCGATTACAACGCCATCTGTGACCGAAATGACTCGAATCGTAGGTCAAATTGGGGTATTTTTTCCTAAAAAATCTGAATATGCAATAAAAATTGGGGGTTCCCACTCAAGTTTGTAACTCTTTCTCCCCATGGGGTAGGGGAGTTTCATATCATTACATGTCCCTTTTTTTTGATCCGATGTGTGGTTCTCGAGATAATTAATTGTCTTCAGATAAATTGAACGCCTTTATACTAGTTTCCGTATCCCCGTAATTCATATAAATCTGCTGAGTTTAGTTTTTAATTTATTAATATGTTATTTCCAGTTACGTTAGTTACCCTAGGAATTTTTTACTTTCTACTTCATTAATCATATGCCTCTGTGAAGTTACTAGTATTAATGCACAATTTGCTATGTGAAACGGCTGTGTGTGAGTTATATTACAGTCCAGAGTCAATCCATTTGCTGCAAACCAGTTTATAACAGTATTAAATATATTAGTGGCAACCTCTTCCAGTGTATGTCTATTGTTTCTTATCAATATGCTTGTATCAATTGCTATTACAATACCACGAGAGTCTGGATTCATTAATTTTGGCAAGTCACTGAGAATAATAGCAGACCTAAAATAGAAACCTGTGGGACTTCAACCTTTATATTTTCCTAGTCTCAACCAAATCATTTGAGTTCTACAATGTAACACTTTTTTTCGTGTTTATTAAATCTCTATAGTAAAATTGCCTGTATGTTTGTTTGTAGGTGTGTCTATCTGTCTGTCTGTCTGGATGTATAATTATGTATGTTCCGCTTAAATATCTAAACGAGATCAATTTCGACCAAATTTAGTACACGTGTTCTTTATGATCCAAAAATCAGCACTGTCGAGGAAAGACTCGGCTACTACGCTTAGGGACTAGGGTGCAGGGAAATGAACAAAAACGGCCAATATTTTCATGATATACATATATTCTTGGATCAATAAATTTGATAGTGTGTCCTCCGATACTGCTAGCTTATAATATGAGCCCCATCCATAATCGAAGGGGAGTATTCTCAGGGGTGGAGGGCAAAACATAAAAATAACCAATGAACTGTCGACATTGGTCTCTAAACCGGTGTAATCTGAGCCGCTAAGTCTAATTTTGACATAACATTTGCAATTTAAATTACAGTTCATCCCCTAAGAGGGTTTGTAACGGTAAATCAGACTTCCGCATACCATTTTTAACGAATGTAATAATTTCTGCTTCATTTTGAACACATGTTCTTAGCGACCCGGAAATCAACACTATTTGGGTAAGACACGGCTTCCAGCAACTTGGGGGGGTGAACTTGGCGGAAATTTTTTAATGTCCATAAAAGCCGTTATTTCCGTCTAATATATACTGTCTGAGTCAATTAATTTAACAGCGTTATCGCTTAATTTGTTTGCGTATCATTTCAACCCCATTCATAGGGGCGTATGTGTCTGCGGCGTCATAGGAGAATTAAAGGAAAGCAGTGAAGTTTGGAATCTAAATCGGTGCTATGCGAGTCTTTGAGTATGTTTTTGACAATTAGAATGCGATTTAAATTGCAGTTCGTCCCCTAAAGGGGTTGGGATGGGGAAAAACTCATTTCTGGATAGGTTTGATTTTAGTGAATATCAGGGGCTAAAATAATTTGTGTTACAATTGAAGCTATTTAATCGAACTTAGTTTATATTTCACTTAGGTCCAGTTTGAACACTTCATCATCAGTAGCTCTACAGCCCAGAACGGGCCTCGGCTTCCTTCTGGATTTTTCTCCATTTCTGTCATTTACTTTAGTACAGCAGTTCTTGAAACCCAGTCTCATGATGTCGTCCGTAACACAGTCCATCCAACGAAGTCTTGTGCGTCCCACTCTTCTTTTCCCATCCAGGTTGTACTCCAGGATTCATTTCGGTTCCTCATTCTGCTTTATTGTCTTAACATGGCCCACCCATCTCAACCTGGAAACCTTTATTACTTGTATAATATCTGGGGATTTATACAATTAATACTGCTCATGACTATATCTTGATCTCCAGATCTCTCCTACTTTTACAGGTCCATATATTTTCCGAAGAATTTTCCTTTAAAATGTGCCTAACCTCAGCTTATCAGTTTCTGCAAGAGACCAAAGTCTCAGATGCATACATTAATGTAGACCTAATTAAAGTTTTATACAATACACATTTGGTTTTACGGGAGAGTAATTTTTATTTGAATTGTCTTTGAAGACCATAATAACTTCTATTAGCTAGTTGGATTCTTCTAAGGATTTCCTCAGATACATTATTGTTGCTGTTTATCAAAGAACCAAGATATACAAAGCTCTGGACTCTCTCAAATTTAAAGTCATCAATTATAATGTATGTTTTTGGTGTACCTTTTATTACACCAGACATATACTTAGTTTTTCCTTCATTGATTTTAAGACCCATTCCATCAGCAGCACATTTTAAGGCTGCGAGGGCTTTCCGTATGTCCAATTCGGATCTGACTATTATATCAATATCATCCGATTCATAAAATATTATTCCTCTTGTTTGTATCTTTGTCTCCCGAATAACCTTTTCAAGGGTTATATTGAATAATAAACATGTTCGGGAATCGCCTTACCTTAGTCTATTCACAGTATTTAGAGGTTACTTTGTTTGCGTATAATTTCAACCCCATTCAGCATGGAATTGGTGTATTCATAGGGGTAGCGGTGAAGAATCGTCACATGAAAATTAAAAGAAAACAGTCGTTTGGTATCGGAATCAGCGCTGTGCAAGTCTTTAACATTCTTATGACTTATGACATTACGCATGCGATTTAAATAGCAGTTCATCCCCTAACACACGGGAGGGACGCGGTAAAACACATTCCTGCGTAAATTTAATTTTAGTGATTATCAGGGGTTAAATTTATTTTTGTTACATTTGGAGTTATTTCAAACTAATTTAGTTTATATGTCAATGAGTTCCAGTTTGAACAGTTGATGGGTAAAATAACCCTGTAGGAACAGGGGTGAGGTGTGGCTTGGGCGCATCTCTTACTGTCTTATGGAACCGAAGCTAATTATTACCAACTTAAAATGACGGGCATAATTTTGCCTTTCTTAAGAAACAGTGAGTGTTTCTTACTCTATTTGGTTTTCGGAAATATTTAGTACACTCTTAGATTATTGGTGGCATTTTTTATTTCTTTAATGTACTAGCAGTATTTTCATGTTCTTATAAAGTGTTTGGAGAATTTGTATTCATAGCCCTGGTATGTACCTGGATACTGGGAGTATATTTGAGGTTCATGTTGTGTGTTGACCAAGAATTAAATAATGTACCGGGATAATACCTGGGCAACGCCGGGTCCCCAGATAGTATGAAATAAACCTCAAATGATTTTATTAATTTAACAGTATTTCGGTTATTAGAGATATATCGTGGTCGACACAGTCAAATCACTTCAATGTTGCTTCGTGTTCGGCTTTGAGGACGTTGGGAGAAGAAATGTTGAGCCATAATTATGAAAATCGTCTCCGCTGACTTTTTTAAATAGTATAATCACCTTTACATATTTTATCCTGTTTGGAAAAGTACCAGTGGCTACTGAATGACTAGAAAGATAACAGGAAAGCTGCTGGAAGTTCCATTATATTATGCAGAGTGTTTCCTTTAATGACTTTATATTGAAACGCTGCCTGTGTGAACAGCGAGGTTGGAATAATGGCAAACGTAAAAGAACAGAACACATTTCCTGTCCCACAATATTTAACTAACACGGAAGGAAGAATTACGACAGACGTCGATCGATGACAAATTCGACGGTGCCAATTTTGAATAAAAAGAAAAAATATTCAGATATCTGACGAGGTTTACGGACAATCGTGACGATAACATGAGATATTTAGTGGTGCACTCGTGTACTCGTACTCGTAGCAGCAGTTAATATGCCACGAGTCAAGGACGACGACTTCACCACACTCAAATCTCACATCATTCATGTACAACCTTTTAGCCAGCCTTGGGCCGCATTTCTAAGCTATAATACTCCTTGTCTACGGTTCACGAATGGAAGTTCATTTCAAATTATTCTCATTAGTTTGATCGCCGAAACAATAGTTTGCATGTCTGGGCTCGTTTCTTAAGTTGGAAGCAGCAGTAAAACTGGTTATTCATATATTATACGACTATATGGCAGCCTGTTTGCTGTGAGATTCGTTTATAACGATCCTTGGTTGTTACGTTAATCATATTTAGCACGTCAATACGTTTCCTTTTGAATCTTTTTTACACGTGATTTCACGTCTAATACAATATTTTGGCAGTGTTTCTTTTTGTAATTTATATGTTAAGTCGTCTGAAGCTTCCCCGCTTTACATGCTGTATGAGTAGTTCAAAGCAAGATTAAGCCACGTAAAGGACGATAATAACTACTACAATTTCGTGAATCAGTGTAAGAGTATTTTATAGAAAGTCGCTGGTGTTTCCTCAGAGCACACCCTACAAGTTTAATTTTTTTTGTTTATAAAAGTGTTGAATACTTTCCTGTACAAAATTCTCTATATTATAAGTTTCTCTTTATTTGTTTGTTTTCTATACAGATTTCACATCGTTGAGCTCTGTATCTTATTTGTGCGTTGTGAGCATACTTTATAAATATTAAACTGGACTCATAAATTGAATTAAGGTCCCAGTTTACTAACAGTGCATAATGAAGAAATTAAAATAAAACTTAACGGCGTTTCTTACAAAAATAAATTGACTTCATCAGTCCAGGACAGTCCAACAGCATGAAAGGATCTGATTCCAATATGAGATTCCAATACTAAGACCAAAGAGCATTATAATATAGATAGAGTGGCAATGCCCCAGTCCCGTTGGACCAACTGCCTCGGCGCTCCGTAAGTGGCCTAGAAAACCAGAGCTATTTGAATCCAATAAAATCTATTTTAAAGCAGCAAAGCGATATTAAAGTGGTTTATTTATTTACACAACTACTATTTTCGAATATGTAATGTACAAATATAAATTTATACGGAAGATTAACAAAAGAGGCTGTGTCTTAAAATAAATATACCCAGTTAGATACAAACACATTTCTCAAAATTCATATATTTTCTATATTCTTCGGCCGAATTAAATATAAAAGTTAAACACTATTACATTAAATTAATTAAATGCCGTCAACTTCAAATCAAGATAAGGCATTTTAATAAGTTATTTAAACATTTTGATAGAAAATTAATTATAAATGCTTAAATTACCAAAACTATATTTTTTTTAGCTTTTGGCTCGAACTTTCTGTCATTCTCTAAATTTATTTAAATAGAATTTTTATCAAATTAAATTAAACGTCAATATTCCCAAAAAATTAAAAAATATTAAATAGTGATTTTTCAATCAAAAACTACGTCCCGAAAGCTTAAAAGATTTATATTTTGGGTAAGTTTAGGTCAAGAAAAAGATTTGGAAAAATTCAGAGAAGTTTGATTTTAACTTCTTTATTTTGTCATATAAGAGAATCTTCACCCAACAAAAAAAAATAATTCATTATTGTACAACTCGAGGAAAATATGCAAACACAGCAAGAGATAGGCGATGGGGCTGTCGGAATTTTACAGTCTCGAACTGGCGCCCAGACAGCGGGTTTAAATTCCGAAGTGCGTGACTGGAGACAAAGATTAAGGGAATGATGACCTGCGGACGTTTCCCAATGTCAGACCCTTCCAGTGAAACCGCGGAGCCTGCGATCCTATAAGATTCACCACGATTAGTGTAGACACGTCACGTGAAGTAGTTTTCTAACCTGTAGTGGGGTTATGGAGAGATGAGCTGGGAAGATGCAAAGGTACGAGAAGAAAAGTACGTATTACGATTGGGAAGGAGGAGGGGGTCGGGGAAGAAGAGAAGGAATGAAAAGGAAGCAGAAGAAACATGTTGAGATAGAGCAATTCTATTCAAGACTTGGAAAAAGAAGGAGGTCTGGGAGCAGAGAAGTAAGGAGAATGAAGATATTGAGATAGTACAGTTAAATTAATATTTTAAAAGAAGAAGGGGATCCGGGGAGAAGAGAAAATGACAATTTCAATAACTTATCTTAGCCATATATCTCTGCTGAGATATAAACATCTTCACCCTGACGGAAGACTGGTTTTCCTCGACGCTTTGCGGAAAAAAATCTACTGTTCTCCGTCCACTGATATCTCACACGCTCGTGATGAGGAAGAGATGATCAGCCTGCTGCCTCCTGCCTGCTTTGTAATCCACGCCGAATTCCTGGAACTCGTATTGATCCCTGGACAAGAAGGCACAGAGACGCCAAGCGGAGAACAAAACACAGGCCCGTTTCCGATTGCAACTTAATAAGCCAGATCTCTGTTGCACTTTTTTTCTTTCATCCACAGATAATAATCGTATTAGTTTAAGTCCTTTGTAATTTAATGTCCTGAGTTTAGATAGCCTTAAATATTTAAAATCGTTCTAAATTTTCTATCTTTTAGTTAGTAGAGGAACCTAGTGAAAATTTGTATAAGTAATTTTAAAAATTTGGTTAATTAAATAATTTCATATAAATTACCGCCCCCCTGCTTACAGTGCTTCCTCTAAATTTGGCAATTAGTTCTATATCTGATCGCAAAAGCAGACAAGAACAACAAGATTAATATATAATATTTATGTTTCTTTGTTCCATTGTTATATAACTGTATATAAGGCTATTAATTAATGCTTTTCGGTTCACTAACCGAGTGAATCGTTTATTAAAATACAACGTTTCAGCAAAATTCATCTCCGCCGTCGTCAGGAACATAAACCGAGAAGCATTTCTTAAACCAATACGCCGATAAAGCTTACGTTACAGGTTATTAATTTGTGATTTTATACAGTATACTAAGTTCTATTGTACAATAAATTTGTGTTCTAGGTTAATATTCCATAAATTTTAGTAACTATTTGTAAATTCATTTTTGACGTATCCTATTTCCGCAACCGAGGAAAATATTTCTATCTATAACGTTTGATCTGCTGTCTCCACCATCTTTCTAATGTATGTGTCACATATAATCTGTTGTGCATAAAAAATTTGTATTCTTAAATTGATAATTCATAATTTTGTTTCTTCAGTTTTGTATACCTTTTTATTTAAGTATTATGTATGGCGTAACCAATTCCCTCAATATAGGACTAACGGAATCTCTAATGAAATGAAATTCCTGTTCCTCGAAGGAAAAACAAAGGACTAGGTTAGACCATAGAATGGAAGAACCGACTTGGTACGAGAAGAGGGATAACTTTTTCAAAAGAAAAACTTGGCAAACAGAAAACAAGAAATGGCTGGAACTATTTTCTTCAAGAGAGTTTAGAACAAGTCCTCTAACGGAAATAAAATTTAGACTCTCTCTAGTGAATATAGGTTAGTGTTTTATTAGATTCTCAATCCATAACACAATAAACTAACGTGAAGATCTATTATATTAGATAACCACTATGTTCAGGTATAATTCCACTATTTTTATTTTTTAGGCCAGGAAGTTATTTCTTTAATTTTATATAAAATGTTCCTTTTTAAATTTTACCTCCTATTTATATGATTCTTTACACCGTTCATTACCGAAAACTGTCCATATGTCAAGTTTATTTATTTATTATAAATTATTTTACTATAACTTCATGTGTTTATCACCGGGAAATTTGCCTATTTATAGATTAAGTAAATACAGTCAACAATTGTCATTGTATTCTAGTAGTTAACAGGTAAATAGCCGTGTGATGCCCTAAATCGTGACAGAATTCGCGGAAGCGTTCAGCGCGACCCAAGTAATTGACGAGCCATTATGACATCCTTTCAGTTGATTAAAGCGTCGGTCTTCCCTAATACGGCCTAATAGAACGTATTCCAAGGAGTCTCTAAAGCAAAATCAGCTCACAAGTCCGTCAGATCAGCACATATTTAATTATGAACCCTCCAAACGCTGATATGTGTCAGTGCAGAAGACAATGGAGAAGAAGAATTCTAATTACAGTTTGTTGCTTTGACTGTGATGTTGAACAGAAAAAAACCGTATTGCCATTAAACTGAATCCTCTTCTTCTTCTTCTATGGTACATATCTTCTTCTTAATATTCTCTTTACTTTTTTAAGAAAATTTACAGTACGAAATGGCTTCGGTTCCTATTTGCGAAGTAAAGCGTATTAGCCGTGGGATTTATTCTCCCTGCCCATCACGTGCAGTGTGAAAATTTAAAATAAAGGCGAAGTCTACGCTGGAAGCTATAATATTTCCACTTTCCTGCAGTCTTAAGAAAAGATTTCTAAAACGTACTGAGAGTTAGCTATATACATATAAAAATGAATCGCCGTAATGTGTGTACGCGCATAACTACCGAACGTCTACACCAAATTTGATAATTCTTTTTTTTATGTTAGTTATTGTCAGGACACGTTTTGTAAAACAGAAATTTTTTTAAAAGATCGTAAGTAAAAATTTTTAAATCTCATAATATGAAATAATTCTACGGGATGGCTGCCTTATAACCGTGCGTTTGAATCTCCCTATATTGCTGATCTGTTATGCTCCAAAACGGCTCAACGGATTTCAAAGAAAACTTTCGTGTATGTTTAATTTCGATAGCTTCAGAAGATATTAATGTAAATATTTATAAATGCATTGAATTACCGAGCGAACGGATGCGTAAAAATCAACTGCGAGTTATTATTAACCGTTCCTATACCAGTCATCCTACTTACTGTGTAATTATTAGCGTAATTTTGGCAGCATGAGAGAGAAAGAGAGAGAGGGAGGGAGGGCGAGCAATATCACTCTATCTATTGTTGTAAACATGAAAAAAGTAGGACCTGTTCAAAACCAACTGCGGCTTATAAGGTTTGTCGTGAAACGATCACAAGCTCTCTTTCTCTCTCGTCTTTGTCAACCACTGGACTGGACGGACGTGTTCATATAGTATTGATGATTGACATTCATTCGTACTCAGTTACCGTTTCTTGCGCAATAGCAAAATTTAGTAAAGGGACAATATTTGTAAAGTAAAGCCAAATCTGTGCTTATGCAGGTGATGTGGCAATTATTAGCAGGACAATAAGCTTCCTTAAACAAATGTATACTGAAATGGAGAGAGAAGCCTTCAAAATAGGACTTGCAGTAAATGAGGAAAAGACTAAGTATGTCTAGGACAGAGAGCACAAGAAGTCCTCAGGAGTTAGTAATTGGGAATATCAGGTTTCAGATACCTGGGGTAATGACAACTCCATTAGTACAGAGATTCGAGGAAAGAGTACAGGCTGATAATACGCAAATAAACACTTATTTACTAATCGATTCATCACAAGAAAAACAAAACTGAAAGTCTATAACACTGTGGTACGACCGGTGGTGTCTTACGGATTAAAAACTTGGATCGTAAAGAATTCAGATGTAAATATCCTAAGAGTGCTTGAACGACGTATATTAAGGAAGATATTCGGACCAGTTGAGACAGATGAAGGACGGAGAACACAGTATAACGCGGAGTTAGATGAGCTGATTCAAGGAAAGGATGTGGTTAGATATGTGAAGGCGCGAAGGATCGACTGGATGGGTCACGTGGAGAGAATGGCAGAAGAACGAATAACAAAGAGAATGGTGAAAGAAATGCATCGTCAGACAAGGGCAAAAGGGAGATGGATGGATGATGAAATTTCAGGCATGAGAAAGAGGAATAAGGGGATGTAAGAGAAGAGGTCATGATCGAAGAGATTGGAGTCTGATTGTAGAGGAGGCCAAGGCTCACAAAGGACTGTAGTGCCAAAAGAGCGAGACTGGGTATTTTCTATAATTTGTGTTTAAATGTTCTGGATTTTCCAAATGATGGCTAAGGAAATAACTAGTGATACAAAAGTCATTTGAAATTCTTTAAATGCAAATCAGAGACCTGAATGAAAGTGTTGCTTGGCTGGAGTGTTCACCCTATCCTTGATCTCTATCGCTACCGTCCAAATGAAAGCATTGTATCACTTAAGGATCACCAATTCCTTCCATATTTACAAATTCACTGAGATAGGTCATTATTGCTGTCCAAGAAACACTGAAAAAATGTAGCGACATGAAATTTAAGCTTCAAAAAGGTGGTGCTTTCGAATGGTTTTGTTTTTCAGATAAGAATCCGCCATCCGTCAGGTGAGGTTCTTGTGGGACTACGCTCGTAATTAATTAAATATATGCTCATGTTCCTGCACTCTCGCCGCTAATGCACTTTAATCTAGATTTGTATCCAAAAATTACGTGTAGCTACCAAGTTTCGTATTACCTCGCTTCAGTTAGCGTTAATTAATAACGAACGAATAGCCAGCCTTAACGTGATGAGGAGCCTGAACACAGCGCGAGTATTCCTCCAAATTAACTGGCATTTACGTGAAGAACTTCATCGTCAAAATTAAAAGAAACTTCCATTTAGTGGGGAATATTCAAGGATTAAGATTAAGATCTGGGTATTGGAAACCAGTCTAAGAAGTACGTAATTAAGACAGTCTATCGGATGATGTAATGCCCAGAGTCGAAAAGGCGAATTTATGAGCTAAGGAAAAAATTTATTGCCAGAAAATGAGGAAATTCCATCTTTGAGCAAAAACATGTAGATTTGAAACAAGAAACGACTATCGCCTGAGGAGTTAATTCAGTCAGTCATTTAGCAATTAATAATTCGCAGAATAATGAGTAACATTTTCGCCAACCGAATATTGGGAATGATTTCTAAAGGAAAAAAATATCAAATTCCCATTACGTTTAGAACTAATAACGATAACCACAAGGTTCCATTAACATGTTTCAGTGTAGAAGGGTTAATTAATATTATTCCTTAACATAAATATCATCTTTCATGTGGAAATATTTTCTCGTGCTCGATTTTGTTCTTTTTGTAATGAAAATTTTTAAGTACTTCATAGGTTCAACCATACACGCAAAAACAAGGCATTCCGTGGAGAATCTAGATGGGAGAATAATTAAATGATCTGACAAACGATCAAATAGACAGAAATATGGAACCCTAAATTTTATAATTCTTCCGGTGTTAAAGTTTCTTTCTCCTTATTTTTGTTTTTTACTGATAATTTCCCTTTTATTTCAACTAATTTTCGTTCCAAAAGCTTAACTTCTTATAAAATTATAAATTTCTAGCTTCAAATTACGACGTGTGTGATTATAGGGATACTGACCACTAAATGGAGAAGTGAATCACTTGAAGAAGAGTAATAGTATTTCTCTTCAAAAATTATAAATTTTATATGATCTGTGTATTTTGATGTTTTTGTCAGATAGCATCGACGTGTATATGGACCGCATGTGTGTCGTCAATTTATCCCACATTGTATCATATAAAGATGACCAATTTATTATTATTGCTTGCCTCTGCAGCCCATTCAGGGCCCTGGCCTGCGGGGTCGACTGCGGACTGTCATCTCAGATGCCATATTCAGGATTTGGAGTGATACGAGGTCAGCGTATGGTTTCTCCAGGAGTCTTAAGACAAACATCCGAGATTCGAAGCCGGGACCTCTATGTTGTGAGGCAGCCTTGACACTAGACCACAGGAGATCGGCACCAAGTTCTTCCTTCTTTACAGATTTCCTGAAAACTGTGGGTGAAGCACTTTCAGGACACGGGCTGCTTGCGCAAGAATCCAGCCCAGGACGAAAGTTGTTGTTGAAAGTCGCACAAAATCAACGCGAGGGGCGAGTTGTGAATTCAAAGCACCTCCTACAGCGGTTAGAAACTACAGGAAAAATCTCAAGGGGTTAGATCTGGGGATTTTTTGTGGCCAAGTAAAGCAATGACCCAGCACAGGCAATCCAGCAACGGGGTAGACTATCGTTCAGGTACTGAGGTCCGTTTTGATGCCAGTGTGGTGGAGCAGAATGCAACCGGGAACTCCTAACCCCCGACTGCACTAAAAAACACTCTCATAGAATATCTCATTAAAACCCACTAATCGATTTTTCAACGAAGAAATAGAGAGACCAATGGAAATGGCGTAGGAAACGATCACCTTTGGAGAATCACACCGATGTTCCGGTTCATCGTAAACTATGGTGAACGTGAAAAGTGGCGAACCATTGCGAAATGTTTTCTGGGAGAATTTTCAAGACGTGCTGGATGCAGATACGTTCGCAAACAGACTTTTGTTTACTGATCAAGCCTCTTTTCACGTTCACCAAAGTTTACGATTTTGGGGCACGGAAAACCCCAATGATCTACCGTAACATCAGCGTGATTCTCCAAAGGTGATCTTTTTCTGCGCCATTTCCATTGGTCTCTCTCTTTCTTCGTGGAAAAATCGATTAGTGGGTTTTAATGAGATATTCTATGAGAGTGGTTTTTACCCCAGTCGAGGGTTGGGAGTTCCCGGTTGCATTCTGCTCCACCACACTGGCATCAAAACGTACCTCAGTACATGAACAATAGTCTACCCCGTTGCTGGATTGTCCGTGCTGGGTCATTGCTTTACTTGGCCACAAAAAATCCCCAGATCTAACCCCTTGAGATTTTTCCTGTAGTTTTTGTTAAAGAGAAAGTGTTCGTGACTCAGTAACGGATAATTGAAGTGCTCGTAATATTGACAAAGGATATTCTATCACGAGTGTGGCAGGGATCGGAACAGCGCATAGATATTTGCCGTGTAACCAGAGGGACGCGCGCAGAACATCTATAGAAACTTGGGTAACTCTAGTTTAACTGTAAGTTCATTAATCAAAATAAAGTAATTGTAGCGTCCACAGGTATGCTTTCTTTTCATTTAACTCAATATGAAGCAGTCTTTACAAAAAATGAGAAATATAATTTAGTAACTTTGCAAGAAATAGTCATCGGGACGAAGGCATGATCATCCAAGATTTTTGTTACGCATTTTTAGTAGAGCTGTATGTTGAAACTAATAACTTAAAATTATTGTTCTGAGACGGCGGAGGAACAAGTTTAGTTGATTGGCCAGGTTTTCCTGGTTCTTCGGAATTATATTTTCTACATAAGAGAGGAAAAGTAATGGCAGGTCAATTCTCATGCAGATCTAATTCTCTGGAAGACTATTTACATATTGTTATTAAATGGAAGCAATATGTAAGACACGTATCGAGTTCGTTAAAATATTTTTGTCTTTTTCCCGCTCAGTGAGAGCGTATATTTTACGTCACAGTTTCACAAAAGTGTTCTGGGAATAAGAATTATCCTCGTGGTCCCGGCTTCGAAACCCGGCTTCGGCTGAGATTTTAACCGTAACCTAAGACGTCAAAAGGCTGTCTGAAAACTGGTCGGCTACTGACGCATACCGATAACGGCAAACTGGTTCGAAAGGTCAGTCGTGAAAGCCGAGATCACGTGGTCGCACCGGCCAAGCGTCCCCCCCCTCCCCCGTCACCTCCCCCTCCCCCTCCCCCCTCTCAAGCTGGGCTCAACTCGGCTCGGCTCAGCTCAGCTCGGCTCAACTCAGCTCGGCTCAACTCGGCTCGGCTGAAATCAACTCAAAACCCTTGTGCGCGAATTGACAACGTCGCCATAAAAGTGAACGATATATTCCGAGGCCGTGGAACTCTTCATCCGGGGAGATTTGTATCGTAGGGCCTTGGTTCTCCCTAATTGCTAATTAGTGTGAGGATAAGGCAGTGCGACAGTTTTTGCTATTGTAAGTGTCTAAAGGTCTATTGGAATCCTTCGATTGTAGCGAAGGTCGTCGGGTAGACAGATAGAGTTACACGTGGGAGATCGAATGGCAAGTATTGCTTACCTTCCAGGATCACCTACACCACCTTACATAAAACATTATGGATCTAAATTCTTACACCTCAAAAATTTGGACTGTCCCAAAGTAAATGTAAATATGTTGAATTATTTTGGTTCTGAAATATATGGCTCAGAATACTCGTGTAATTACAATTTACACCGTAAGCTGTAACTGTAACTACAGGTTGCTTGTCACTAGTTACAACAATCAAAATTACAAGTCGGGAATTTCCAAAATAGGAGAGAACTGAATTAATCTTTTCAGACAGACGATCCTGCGGCAAATCGTCAATGGCTGTATTTATGCTATTCAATTTTTATTTGCATAATTTAACTACCGTTATAATAATTCATGATGATAATATACGTTTTGTTTAATACTATGTGACGTTTATGAGGCAACCACACGTTACTCTGTGTCCGAAACGAGCGACGGTAATCAATTTGCGTCTCATTCCTATCATACCTAAAACCTAGAACGACGATATTCCCCCTAAATATGTTACCTTGTAACAGATACCGAAGAAACAAAAAAAAATGTTACATACCTTAATACGATTTACCGTTCATGATTTATGTTAAAATTCCTGAAGGAGAATCTGAAGTGAGAGGTCAAATAGACTGAGATGATAACAATATAGCAAGATTCTTGAAGAGAACATCAAGTAGATGACCTTCAGCAAGTAAGAAATGATCGTAATTAATGATGGAGTAGGCTGATGCCAAACGTACGTTTCGAAACCTTTTGGGGAATGTTACGTAACGTTTTTTATGTATATGTTGTTATGATGTTTGTTACGCTTTTATAACCATAGATAAATAAGGAGACGAAAACTCCTGTGTGTAAAATGTTTTGGCGATACAAGAATAAATAAATTTTTGGGAATTGGACGACTGCCAGGTCTGGTGTTTAGATACTTTAAACAACGAATCTCATATATATAAAAATAATTAGATAGATTAATTACAATAAAAATATTTTACTGGCCAACCTTTTTAGGGGGGGGGTAACAGGCTACATGAGGGTGATCTTGAAACAGGCAACTCCCCTTTAATAGCATAGGAAGGGAATTGAAAAGGGAGGATGCGGAAGGTAGAGCAAGGTAGCCAACCTTTATCCTCTTGGCTGTAAATATAAGCATATGAACACGAGTTCCAACCACAACAAAGTTATGAAGAATAATACGCAAAATGATTTCAGTGATTCACCACACTGTATGAGTGTAGTGAATTATATCTGCAAATAATTACACACATTTAAAATTTTTAATGAAACATTTGGATAAGACTATTAACGTGTGTCAAAACAGATGTTGGCAAATTCTCATTCCTAAATAAGACAATCAACGACTGGAATGATTTACCTGTGGGAGTGTTTGGAGGAAATCCTCTTCAGGAAAATAAATTCAGTACAAATCTCAAAAGAAGTGAAAAGGGTATTTTGAATAATATAAATGCATATTCGAATTTAAATGTTAAAGTCAAAGTGAAGTGTTAAGTTAATATAATTCTTGTAGTGTTTCACTTTTTTCTTTCAGGGCTATACAAATTTTAAAAGAGTATGATTATTTTTTTTTAGATTAGGAGTATTTATGTTTAAGTAATTCCATTTTGAATCTCCCACCTGGCTTGCGCCCAATTGTAGACTAACAATAAATACAATACAAATATATACGGTATTCTCGTGGAACTGTAGTTGTTTTTTTAACCTTTATTTATTTTATTTCTGCACAGATGAATATTGCAATTCTATTCGGTGAAGGCAAGATGTTTAGAAAAAAAAGTTTGATGACTGATAGATCCTTTCTGATCCTTCGTATATTAAGGAGTGTCGGAAGGACTTGCAAATATTAAAATAGTGATTTCTGTGGTACTTTTGTTCCTCGGAAACTGCTATAGATGCAGCATTGAAATTTCCAAATCTAATTCATAACATCGCTGAAAATCCACTGAAGCAGGACTCTTACACAAATTCTTAGTTATGGATAAAGAAATTATAAAATTTTCCTCAATAAAAACCGTTCCTGACACGTTAATTAATAATTAAAATTCTAATTACAGTATCTAAACTGCTTGCACATACATACCATAAGGTTAGGAAGTTGCAGTGCGGTATTTATATCAGTTTTCAAGAAAAATGTTCCTAAAAACGCTACAAAAATGAACTTCTCCGTTACTTTTCATTTCCTTCAGCACTTTGGAATGGTATTATCCGTTATTTTGAGCTGTGGTTACTGTGAAGTGCATCTTACAAGTCTGTATTTAGGAAAAGCTTTGAGAATTATGAATCCTATGCTAAGTAATTATCGTTATGAATTGGTGGAGTAATGAAGAAATCTGAGTAAACTCGATATCCTTGAAAAAATTTGAGTCCAAAGAGTCTGAGAGGAAGAAAATTATAAAAGAGAACATAAGAATTCTAGACGATATTTTGGGGGAGGATTTCAGAAACCGTAAGATACCTTAGAAAATACGTTATTGAGTAATACACACAAAAGCTTTATGGAAATTTCCCTCGAATACAGAGGAGAAATGATTGCTGGAATTAGCTTCGAAAAGGAGAAGCCTGTCAGCCTTACTGCACAGTGTTTCGAAAAGAGGCATTCGATTTCAACAATTCCTAATTATTCAGCCATTGAGAAATGTCTGGAGTCTTTGAATGAAAGACTTCCTCAACGAGTGGTCGGCCGTACTGGACAAAGCTGATTCATTCTTTCTTCAGTGGCCTCAAAGGACACCGGATCTCACTACATTTTTTAAATGGGAACCAACGAATGAGAACAGAAAAATTGACAAACGTTGCAACATCGAGTGACTTCCCTAACTTTGGCTTCGTGTGACAATGCCGCAAGAATTTGAGTAATTGGCACAAGGAACTGTCTCGAGGTCAAATCGGTTTATGTCTTCACGTCCAGCAACAATGGTCGGACAACGGAACCGCAAAACAACAACCGTGGAAGAAGTGACTAGAAATATTCGCTAGAGTGTGAATACCGCATAAATCTGTCTTCAATCGGAAAGGGGCATATTGAACACCTTTGAGATTTTATCTAAACAGTTTTTTTTCTTTATTACAAAATTAAAATTAGTTTTATATGTTGATTATTGTTCAAAATATATACATGTCAAATCTAATTATTCATTTTGAAACGACAGTAACGCACAAGGAATTTATTAAATTAAAAAAAGAGAGACAAAAATATAGAGGAAGGTGGATTTAGATAATAAAAGTTAAAAAATATCTGTAATCTGACCACTGATATCCATTCTGGCAAGGCAAATTTAGGCTCCCCAAAATTTACTTAAAATTCTAATAGTTTGGAAAAATTGAATGGTTCGTCAACCATTGTGAGCTCTTGGGCCAAGAAGGCCGCTTAAGGCCCCTGGGAGGTGTGGTGAAATGACGTGGTTTGTTAACAGCCTTTGTTGTGAGAGATTCAGAAAGATAAAGTAGCTGTGGGTGTCGTCATGATCGTACGGAAGTACCATAATGACCATAAATATTAAAATTAACCCCTCTGCTGCCCATTCAGGGCGTCGACCGCTGGCCGATGAAGGGGCCGGTGCCTTCGAAATTCAATAATCTCAAACCCTACATGTTGCCTGCCATCTATGAACTTCAGGTAAATCACCAACTTTCTGTCTCTCTTTCCTGTCCTTTTCTTTCCTTTCCTATGTGTGTGTGAGTTTGAGACGCTTCTTGGATACTCCAATAGGACAAGATTGAGATATGAGTGACGTTATTTCTTTTTTATAAAAAGCAGGCTTATTTCCTTTCTTGTACGAAAGGAAAGTGAAGAGGAAGACTAAGTTCACCAAGAGTAAGACTACTAAATTCTGGACAACAGTTATACAAACAAAATTTCAACTTGCTATTTTATCACCTCCCAATAATTTACCCTGACAGAAAGATTCAATACCTCTTTTTATTTTAAGAATCACAAAAATATATCTTTTATAATGTCTTATTAAATTGCTAATTAATTATTTGGAATAATTCAATCCATAAAGAGCATCAATTTTGAAATTAACCCCCAGGAAATATAATCTTACACAATGTTGGCTACAATAATCTGAACCCCCCTAAGAAAAATGTTTTCACCATCCTAAAATTCACAGGTAACGTTTAAATTTTACTGGATGTGAAGGGGAATGTCGAATATATGCTGAAGATAACTTATATCTAGTTGGCGAAGTTAGTCTTAAAGACATATAAAGTAAAGAATTAAGATGGCGGTAAAACTGAAGAGAAAAAGCAGTAACGACGCTTATAAATAATTGTAATTCTGATTCTTCTGCTCTGAGTGAAAGGATTTTTCAGTCAAACAAAGAGTGGTCTCTAGACCACTGCAGAAGAAAATGGTGAATACGAAACGGCCAGAGAAAACAAGTAGGTTTCCGAAAGTGTGCGGCAGTCTCGAATTTGTCGTCGGTGTGTGGAACCTGTTCTACGAACCCTGGACGCGTCGAGGAAGTGGGTTCGGGTCCGAGGAGAAAGCTGTCTGCCCTACTTTCCAAGTCGCTAATAATATGTAATATTGTCTCTGCAGAATTTCTCCCGAATCGCAGCTTCCCGGGTTTATGGGTTCAGCGATACTTTCACCGACCTTCCTAAAAATAACCCATTCCTGAGCTGAACGCTCAAGGACACTGAATTCCGTTGCAATCTTCGATCGAAACGTTCGTCAATGGCAGGCGACAGTCGATTCATTCAGTTCACTTTTAGTAAAGATCTCCGTATCACGGGGTTGTCTCAAATAATACTATCACGATTTAGTGACTTATTTAAACGGATGCAATACACTACTCGCTTAATAAGTCTCATTAAACTTCCAGATAATATGCAAGCAAAATGGACGTGGAAGTAAGGAGAAAATTGGTGACATATTTTGCGTGGAGTGTTCTTTAAAAGGAGACCAAGAGTCTTCGAAATGTGGACCTGGAGAAGGATTCTGATCTAACAAGAAGTCAGATATGGTGGGAAATTAGGTTTTAAAGAGAGTGGGAGAAGAGCGACAGTTATAGGGAAAGAGAAACTTGATTGGACGCGTTTCGAGAAGAGATTGTTTGATGAAGGACGTGCTTTAAGAAATGGTCGACGGTAAGACTAAGCGAGAAATACAAAAATGATCTATATCATGAAGGAAAAGGTTGGCTACGAAGAGAAGACATGAAGAGATGAGTTAGTGGAGACAAACCATTGAGTCTTTTAGAAATGGGAGCCTATTGTAAACTTGAAGCTATTCCCTGTGGGCAGTTTCAGTTATAAAGAAAGGTATTATATACAAATATACTAAACATATTGACCTGGCCTGAAAATGCAAATAGTGAAAACAGAGGTTAACTATATTAGCAAAACTTCACTTTAATTGTGACTGTAGCACTCTTAGTTCTTTTTAAATGGGAGCCCATTTGACCTTGAATCTCTTCCTCGTGCCGACACAGTAAAAGATATTTTGTCATTTATTATTGTCTTTCCAGTTCGGGTACCGTTGATTTATTTCTCTAAAGGTGAAAGCAAGAACGGCTCACGATGAAAATCCATTATGAGAACCTGCAATCGCAACAACTGTTAAAACACAACTTTTCGACTGTTCTCATTTTACAAATCTGCCCTTTTCTGAAATTATGGACAAAATGAAAAAATAAATAGAATGTTCTGGGAATGATGGACCGCAAAATGGAAGTTGTCGGTCTAGTTCTGTTAATAATTCAGTCTCCAACCAGTTTCAACAGTGAAAGATACATTTTCTGTAAATTTAAACGTAATGTTCTCAGTAATTGCGACTTCTCAGACCAGGAACAGAGGAACAATGGAACTGTGTCACCCTTTCACATACTGCACTACGTAATTACGGTTACTTGTTATTATACTGCAGGAATGAAAAACTTGGCTGAAATTCGCCGTCGATTCCGAGTTTAATAAGGATTAGGTACACGTTAATAACCGCCGTATCGCTAATCAAATCTGAATCTACATTTCTTACGCATTATTACATAAAATGTAATCCTAGGGTTGGAGAGGAAATGATTTCCATGTTGCTTAGTTGCTTCATGAATGCTGTAAATAAGAAGGTCGCCATTGGAATATATGTATAGTAATATATTCTGGGACTAGTTACGTATTTTTTGTTATATTGTTGTATTTTTTTGTTATAGATCGTCAATTTGGTTTGTAACGAGTCCTGCAATCTGGCGATGGTAAAATATACCAGAAGTTGCATTTGAAACATGTCGATAAATTCTATTTTATTTTAAAAGAGTTTGTTAGAAGGAAGGGAACAAAAGTGAAGCGGCGTAAAGGAGTGGTAAAGGGAAAGTAAGAGAAGTAGAGTACCTTGGTTGATCCGTCGAGGGTCCACCAGAAGTTCGTCGTGAGTTGCTGAGCTTTGAGTCGGAGTCGCACCGATCATGGATCTGCTTGAGGATCGTAAAGAAAATAACGCTGTACGTGATTTTTTTTTTCAAAATTTAAGATTTTTATTGGGATACTTCATGAAATAATTTCCCACAAATATATAATGCAAGTAAAACATAAATAATAAAAATTACATTTAAAAGCATTTTTATTCGGTAACTTATTTTGACTAACATACAACTAATAATGTGGCACTTCAAATTATTTGCTTAAGCTGATTCTTCCGTCGTCCTTCCTTCGGTAGCTTATAGACGTAGGTTCGTATATATCGACCAGATAATTTGTACTCGATTTCACATTGGTTTCCGTGAATCGCCACCGCGAGGGGGGAGCCTTGAGCACGTTCGCCGATTATTGCAGTTCGAATCTCCCCGTCGACACTCACACCACAAATCAGACGTTTCACACGAGGGACAGAGACTACGGACAAAAGTCTACTCATATGCATAATCTCAAAATTGTTCGTGGTAAAACCTACATTAAGAAGAAGACGGGCTAAAGAAGTACGCTGTTATCGGCGCCGATCGGGTTTTTCGTTTTCCAGATCTGGAGGGACGACGTCTCGACGACCAGGCTGGATGGTTGCCGACCGGTCGTCGAACCGTCGCAAATTTCGAAACGTCGACCGCGAGGTTCGAGGACGTCGACGGAACGTCGGATTTCGAAAAGAAATCGCCGATGTAGACGTCCAAAGCGGATCTTCCCGATGTTCGAGAAGGGGAAACGACCTAGGACAAGTTGAAACTAAGTTAGAAGGAGCCACGAATGTCGACCCCGGCCCCCGGCACGAGCACAGTCAGAGTTGACTTGACTGTGCGGCGTGGGCGGCGTGGGCGGCGTGCTTAGACGGTGACGTGCCGCTTCATGTGCAGAGAGAGGTGGTCGGAGCGCGAGAAGGCGCGTTCGCAGAGGCGGCACTGGAAGGGGCGGTCGCCCGTGTGCTTGCGGAAGTGGCGCGTCAGCTCGTCGGAGCGCGCGAACTTCCATCCGCAGCCCTTCCAGCCGCACTGGTACGGCTTCTCGCCCGTGTGCGTGCGCAGGTGCGCCTTCAGGTGCGACGACTTGGTGTACGTTTTCCCGCAGCCCGGGTGCGAGCACGTGTGCGTCGTCAGCTTCTTGCGGCCGCAGCTCCGTCGGCAGCGCTTGGGCTTCTGGTCGTCGCCCAGGTTAGGCGACGAGGGCGGCGTCATGATCTTGATGAGGGGCGGCGGCGGCGGCGCGGAGGCCGAGGGCCGCTTGGCGAAGTCCCGCGTCTCGGGGCTGGCGGGCGGCGTGTACGCGCCCTGCTGGGCGACGGGGGGCGGCGCGTACGCCTCCCCCGCGTAGAAGCTGTGCTGCTCCGCCGCGTAGTTGATGAGCATGTCCAGGTCGATGAACTCCTCGCCCTGGTACGCCTGCGGCTCCTCCTCGGCGGCCGAGGGCTGCGGGGGCGGCGGGGTCGCCACGGCGGTCCACGAACCGCACGGACTCACGGGCGACGCCTGCGGGGGCGGCGGCTGGCTCAGCAGGATGCTCTCGATGTCCTGCCACATCTGCAACACCACGCACTCATTGACATCGCCGTCAGACGCGCCCCACCTCATCCTCGCCTTATATTAAACCCCAAAACTTATGCAACAATCCATTAAATAATGTCATACTTATAAAAGTTAACGGTTTCAACTGTAAGGGTTGCAGAGAGTTCTTTCAAGATTACAGTTGAAGAGTAGATAAGCACATTCGTGACTACCGCTTCGTTGAATCAGTTATTCCATTTACCGAAACTACCGGAATGAGAATCACGGGAGGACCAAAAGTGTCAGAGTAGTCCGAAGAAGTCTGTTAGGAGACGACGCGACTTAAGAAAACGTTTCCACACAATGAGGTTACAGTTACTATATGCTTTAAAGCCAGATGATTTTGTAACTGAAATGCTGCAGCGCGAAGATGACTTTCTTCACCTTGTGATGAGACAACTTTTCATCTAACTGGGAATGTTTGAATCGTCACCAACTTGTACAATATCACAGAGATTCCCCAAAATGCGCTGTCCCCACGACGTCAAATGTAGGAACTATTTATTTTCGCTGAAACTACCTTAACAGGGGATATATCTAAAAAATGGCTGTTTCCCCAATATAAGGTGAACAGGTAACTTTATTTGGGAATAAGATGGAGCCCCTCCCCACTGGCATCTCTTGGTACGAGAGTGGTTGACCGTTGAGGTTCCTGACGGTTTAATCGGTCGTAATGGTTAAAAAGACAGAGAGCTCTGTTCACATTACATCACGACAGTCGACTTTTTCCTTTGTGACTTTATAAAAGATCGTGTCTAATGATTTGTTAGAATTGAGACAGAAGTGACGAGGCTATTTCTTCCATTACTCGGGACTTTGTAAAGAAAGCGTGGCAAGAAGTGATTTTATGTTGGAGGTGTGACGCATAACTAAAGGTGCAACTATTTAACACTTGTAAGAAAGTCTAGATTATTTTACCTTCAATTTTATGTATGTTTTATTGTAATTAATCTAAATTAATACGTTATTTTGCACCATTTAACTGGGACATTCTTTTATGGACACTCTGAATAAAAATAATTATGTATGTTGGTATACTTGTAATTCTTCATTCAGATTTAAACCCGTGGACAGATTGTAACAAAACTTGTTACACATTTCTTAAATATCCTAGGAAAAGCACTGGCAGAGAGAGAGAAGGGGGGGGGCGAGAAACCCCTATAACAAATGGGGGAGGAATATAACGACAATTTTTTTTACAGTATGCTAATCGTACATTTTATCAATTATATTCTACGACATAAGGACACATCAAAGGAAGATGATAAAAAAGAGGAAAAATAATATATAGGTAACTTTGTAACGTACTTCAAGAACTGCGGCAGATTAGAAACAAGACACTTGCGTTATAAAAACGTTAGAAAATATCAAAGGATGATAGATAGCCATAGGTAAAAAAATTTAAAATTATTATAATGTCATAATTTGTTGTCAATTGCTAAGACAGACGAAATAATTCACCGGATCTTTTAAAACGAAATTTTAAGGTCAGAGGTTAGGTTGTCCAAGTGCCTTGACTGTGCAACATGTTTCGCTCATTTACAGATAATTAGCATAATTATATATATTAGTTTTTCATCGTTAATAAAACATTTTCTTCAAGCTAAAATATTTAATCCTTGTTTTCTTCAGTGATATAATTTTTTTAACAGAAAAATAAACAACAAAACTCATTTTTATAGTCATGATTTATATACATATATAAATAACTGTGTGAAATTTTACACATGAAGTTGAGTTTACTACATTTTTTTGTAAAGGTTATACCCTATAATGTTTATTTACTATGTCAACATAAATGTATTTATAGAGAAATCATTATATTTCTAAGAAAATGCAAATATTCAGAAACTTCCGTGTTAAAGTATCTATATATTTATAATTCATAACGCACAAGAATTTAAAATATTTGAATCAGCACTTAAGGAAAATTCTGCGTATTGTACATTATTCACCCCCTTAAGAAACCGAGAATATTCATGCCAAGTGTAATATTCACTTCATTAAGGTGGGCCTTTTAGATAATCTTAAGGTTATTTAATGCTCAATGAGAATTCTTGTGGCTAATATTAGCCATGAGCAATTCGCTAAGGAACTCATTAAAAAAAACTATCGATAGTTACTGGTTATGTTTTCGTTATGGTATTGCTACAAGTCATTGAGCTGTTAGTTATTATTATTCCGTTTCCCCCTACTGAGTGTTTGTTTATTTCTTTCATTTATCGTCATTCAGTTGTCTTGCACGCGTGTATGTTACCGCGTGACATAGTAGTATAGTAACATTACAAACAAAATACGGAGCTTAATAGCAATAATCTCAAATAAACTAAAATGGGCTGTAAGCGTCCCAACCTGTCGTATTTACATGGTGAAGCGTGAGTGCCGCGCTCGTGAGAGAAACGTTTTTGAATATTTATTAAGTACTTACAATATATTGTTGCATAAATAAAACTTTTATTAAATTTACTAGTTATTTTGCGATAAACAGACCAAATAAATGGATCAACTAACCAATTCTTATAAATGAATTTCAATGATTGTGTGTAAAGAGCACAAATTTCGTATGTGCATGTGTGTTTATGTCCCTCATATGAATGTAAACGAGAGGAGCAATTTCGACCAAATTTTGCACACGTGTTCATCGCGCCCCGGAAATTAGCGCTGTTGGGGTAACACATGACTACCACCGCTAGAGGCCGGGATGGAGGGGGCGAAAAATTTTAAATATGTACTGGACAAAATGATTAAGTATTACATCACTGGGCCTCACCACACATAATTTTATTCTTATAGGGGTGTATGAAAGACTCAGTTTATGTCCCTCCATTTTCAGTAACAATGGTCGAACTGCGGAACCACATAACAACAGCCGAGGAAGTATTAACTCGCAAGAGGGTAGAACGTATTTAATGCTGTGCATATCAAGTGGTTATGAGCTATGTAAAAGAACTTTATCTATCGGATGATTATGTTTCAAACACGCAGTTATTGTTCCCTGTAATGAGAGTAATACTTGTAAACTGATTTTTTGCTGATATTTTCTTTTTTTTCTTGATAGTGGAGAACAATTCATGTCAAATGTGGTTATATTTTGGAAGGAGATAAAGAAAAGCACAAAAATTAGTGTCTGAGTCTAAGTAAGGTTTCATAAGTATTATTGACTTGCCTCCATACATCATTTGCAATTTTTAAATATATTACAGTGCAACTTTTAAAAAAGTTTTGAAATTTATCTAATTAATAGTTGCACAATCCTTTGATTAAATATTACAGTGGAAACTTTATTTCTGAGCAACGAATGTGACTGTGAAAGTGCTTAAAATGGACTCCCGCACAAGTGTAGACTAGGAAGAATATTCATTTCTATGTTTAACTCCTTATAGCGTTCACTAGTTACTCAAGGCTAACCCCATAATTTTAACCTCTACATGGAATAGTAAGAGTCATATTTATTTGACATCAATTGAATCAATAAATAATCCAGCCAACATGTTAGAAACAATTTATTAAAAACACTCACACAACGCTTCCTTCCTTTTCTAAGAACCTCCTCAGATGCGGAAATATAACAAATTTGTTATAAATGAATTCCACAGGTATACATATCAAAGAACTTAAATGAAACAATTTTTATATAATACCATGATATCAAAAAATTTATAACTCAATTATGTGAATACAAATCAAAATATTATATACACTTTTATCACCAGTAATTTCAATTAATAAAAAAAATTGAAGAGTAATTTGTATGAGCCGAAATGAGTGTTGCCAACCAAATTATATTCATCTTAATTTTTCATACTTGTAGAATTCACAAATACTTGTGCGCAGGAGGTTCCAGGATACGGAACGGAAAGCACTGCTATTATATATTTTATTAAATTAAATTTCTGACTCTTTGGCTGATTTATTTATTAATGGAATAATAATTTGGATACACATTTAAAATTATATAGCTTCAATCTGGATTTAATAATTCATAAATATTTAATAATTAGAAAGATCTCTTCGGTTAGGACCAGCGTGAAGACGACGAAACAGTAAATAACACCGATAAAATTCGAGTGTTATTGTATCAATGTTACGGATGAAGGAAACAAGAGATGAGGTTATCGAGATTTTGTTGAGTGCAAAATATAAAGTTGTTTCGAAACACAGCTTTAGATCCAACGACACGACTTCAGCACACTAATGTTTGGGTTGTCGTAAAATATTAATTTGCATCTAGAGAGGTTCAAAATCGACCGAATAAGTATATCAGAGGAATATACGAGCATCAGTCGACGCATTGCTCTTCAACTTTTTTCAGAGACGGTTTTACTGTTTCCTGCTTTCATCACTATTTTACATTTCATGACTTCCACTCAATTTATTACTATCATGTGTATTAATAGCGGTTCATTTTTTATTTATAAACCATGGTAAGAAAATTTTTTGAATATCATTTAAGGCTCTTATCACATCTTAAAGCACAGACCTTACGAGGTTAGTCGATGTGGTTTCAAAAACAAACGTCGTTTACACTACCAACCTTATAAAAGTTATTTTTGAATACGGTACATTGTTCAGTGTTTGCTTGGCAGCTATCAATATTGAACGCTCTCAGTGAATTTGTACACAGGGAAGAAATTGGTCATCATTTTTTAAAGGTCTCAGTCCCACCAATAACAAAGAAAAAGAACTACTTCCTCCTTTACAACAATAAAATATTCTGTGGCAGAGTTTAAACGTGCGTGCTGCAAAGACGAACATCGCAGCGGTCGACCGCGTTAAGTGACCAATCGAGATGTGGTCATGAAAATGATATTAGATGACCGTCGACTGAAATCACACGAGTCAGCAGACAAGGTAAGCATTTCAAAAAGTGATGTGCGTCGCATGTTCAATGACAATTGGGAAATGAGAAAGCTGTACGCAAGAAGGATGCTGCGTTTGCTTACGGTGGATCAAGGGCAACGTCGTGAGGATGAATCTGTCGACTGTCTGGCGATATTTCAGAGCAATGATGCCCAATTATTGCGTAGATTCATAACCATGAATGAGACACCTGAGTCGAAAGAACTGTCGAAATAATAGACTGAAAGGGGAGAAACGGTTCCAAAGAAGGCGAAGACAGTTTCATCGGCTGTCATGATCATGACGACAGGATTTTGGGATGCGCGTGTAATAATTTACATTGATTAAATTCTAACAGGAAAAGCAATCAATGAGCATTATGCGAACTTGTTGCAACGTGATGAAATCAAAGAAATTCGGTGGTAATTGACGCAAAGAAAGTGTAGTACCGTCATGATAATGCGCCAGTTCACACTTCATTGACCGCGATAGCTAAAACCAATGAGTTTAAGTTGTAATTTCTTCCTCACGCACCCATATCTACCAGAATTTTCTTCAGAGCCATGAAAACATGTTTGTGGTTCATGAGGAGTTCTTTGGATCTCAATTTAAACAGGGTGTAAAGCTGTTGTTCATCTTTGGGAATAGTGTTTCAGCAACCGGCAGTTCTCCAGCATAATTCATACATTGGAAATGTTAATCAAGTTGATCAGCATCGTAATCTCTTCCCCATCCAATATATATATATATATATATATATATATAGACCGTTGATGGATACGTTTGGTTAGGCCGAGACTTACAAATCCTTTCTCTACGTTGTCTTGATATTCCAATCTGATTATGATAAATTTGGCTACTCCAAATCGCAATTATAAATCTTACGACTCGAGAACAATCACTGAGAAGGTACGACGCCTAGGGCGGAAATTTCAAAACTTGCAAAGAAGACCCTTACTTGTGTCGAATTAACATTTTTCGGAGACAGTGAGATTGATAGCGTTTCTCACGATGTAGTTTTTTTTTGTATTTACAAACCCTCTGGACATGAAAGGGGAACGTTAGATAAGAATGGCGCGAAATCAACCGAGAGTGATATCTAGTAGAGTGTTATGGAAGTCGCTGAGTTTGATATTGATATTCAACATGCCGGTTAAATTGGAGTTCAGCCCCTAAGAACGGGGAAGAACAAAGTTTCGCGTACAATCCTGATTTCATCATGAAAATAATATTCAAATTCCTGGTCCACAAATGTTACAACGTATAGATAAGATCTATGGATATTAAGCGGCTCCTCCTACGTTTTCAATCATTAGGATTTAGGATTAAAATTTACCAGTGGTTTTAAAATAAATATTCTTTTGGTGCCCGTATGTGGTAAAATATAGTTTGTACAGTACCGTCCACTTTCAACAGTGTACAAATTTCGGTATTTGACTTTGTATTAACAATCCCCATTAAGTTTTCGTATTATTATTCATTTGCGCCAAATTTTTAAAACAAAATTGAAGACTTCCTTTCTGTTTTCATAAAGCTTAGAAATTAAAACGTTTTCGCGTACTGTGATCGGGGAAACTGATCTATATATATACACTGGCAGTCTGTTCGGCGTTGCCCGGGTATTTATTTGTATTAGCCCCGTGCAGTATTAGGCTATAATCTCTTTGTCAAAACGTGACTAAACCGACATCAAGAGCGTCACAGTTTTAACCCTTTACCTTTTCACGCGCCCTAACCTACCAATGCCGACGAAATGTTAATGTTAATTTCAACAAAACCAGCACGATGACCTACGAGAGTTGTTCGATCACTCTGGTCAATTTGTATGAAGTGAAAGAGCGGGAAATTATCACTTTCAAAGATATTCCTAAAAGTTTTAAACATATATCAGTCGTATTTTATTGTTGTTGGCAGCCTTCTGTAGTGTAATATGTGTAGTCAGGCGGAGACAATATACAAATTAATTTTGCACTGCCATCAGATACTTTCATTTGAAGAGTTGGACAGTTGTACAGATCAAAAGCGAATTGGATGAAGTTCATGCGGATTCTGCACTAGTATTCAAGAGCATGTACTTTTGGATTCTTAATTTTAAACGAGGTCACAGAAGCACACAAATTGAAACTGGCTCCGGCCGCCCAATTCAGGTCACCTCTCACGAATACATCGAAAAAGTTCATGATATTGTAATGGAAGATCGCAGACTAAAGATGCGTGAGGTAGCTCATGCCGTAGAATTCTCAAATGAACGAGTCCATTTCATCCTTCAGGATAAACTGGCCATGAAAAAGCTTTGCGTGCGATGGGTGCCGCGACTGTCGACTTTGGTCCAAAAACAGATTCGGGAAAATAATTCAACTCCAAATCTAGCAATGTTTAGACGTAACACAAAATACTTTTTGAGAAGGTTCGTATAAGTCTATGAAAATTGTATCCATCACTATACTCCAGAGGCAGAAAAACAAGCAAAACAATGGCCAAAACTGGTGAAAGTGCAGTGAAAAAGGCGAAGACCGTTTTGTCAGCTGGAAAGGTGATGGTCACTGTCTTTTGGAATTCTTTTGAGCTCTATTATGTTGCTCAGTTGGATTGTTTGAAGCGGGTACTAATTGAGAAACAAGTAAGAAAGAGCTGTTTCTGTTTCATCGGGACAATGCGCCAGCGCACACAGCAGCAGTCTCAATGACGAAACTGTACAAGTTGGGATTCGAATTAGTTTCTCATCCAACCTATTCACCAGACCTAGCACCAAGTGACTTCTTCTTGTTTCCGAAATTGAAATTTTGGCTTGGTGGGAAGAAAGTTTCTTCAAGGGACAAAGTTATCGAGGCCGAGTAATTTTCATATTTTGTTGAAAGAAATTGGAAACACGCTGGTCGACGTTTATAGCCAAGGAAGGTGCATTTTTTTTATAAATAAAGTAAGTTTTCAAAAAAATAGTTGTTTGCCCCTCAGCCCCTACCACTACGGATCTTCATCTTTGTTGTCATTAAATACTGACTGCTTCGAGAATGACACTATGAAACTTTTCATTGCAATAAATGCCGTTTAGATCCTAGGGGTATTTTCTCAAAACAGTGATTATTTCTGGTAGAAATTCCTAGGGGCTGATCTACTACTTAACCTGCTTATTCAATGTCAAAATTAAATCACGGAATGAAGACCAATTTCTGTTCTTTTCATGTAATGCTCCTCCCCAGTGCCAGATATGGTTTATATTTACACAAAAGAAAACATCGGGAGAAACACTATTAATATCATTGACCCAGAAAAACATTATTCGACTCAATTACCGGCCGTTTTTGCATGCTTAAAATGAATCAACTCCCTCCCACCCCCGGACCAAGGGGTGGTAGTCGTGTCTTACCCCCACAGTAATTTTTCCGCTCCCAATCAATACGCGTACAAAATTTGGTAAAGTAGAACATACATACATATTTTCAAACACTACTTTTACACATAAACATCGAATTTTATTTATAAAAAGAAATTAGTTAAAGCTTCTCTACGGTCTGTTAAGCGTGAAATAATTCTTAAATTTAACGAACAAATTTAATTAACTAATAATACACCGTAAGGAGTTAATAAGCAAAGAGATTTTATAACTTACATGTAACTCACACGAGGCTGCACACATAAAGGAGGACGAAGGCTCCTTCGGGTCAAATTTATTTGCGAAAAGTGGTTTTCCAAGTATGTCCTATAAAAAATATTTTATGTTCTTTCAAGCAATTCTTTGATTATTTTTTTATATTTTTTTTTGCCTTGTACCAAAAAACCGCAGCACAGTGAGTGAGGGCAGTTTACTGTTAAGTGAAGCACTAATTTGGAGCTGGGGTGGGAATGTCTTATAATAAAAACAGCAAAGGTATTCATAAATATAAGAATTACATTGAGAGAGTCATTGGCTGTTATATTGATGATGATTAGCATCACCGTAATCATCACTGCTTAACTTTTGACGAAAGCGATAGTTCCAGCCAGATGAAGCGGATTTATCGCAGAACCGATGAGTTGCAGAACGGAATTGGGGCAGAGCGTTTCTCTGCAATGTTAATAAGGCTTTAGAAAGTCTAGGGCTTTCATCTGTATCAATCCTGGCAACTGCTCTCAATTTCATTACAAAAAAATATACGCACGAAAGTTACCACAACTTTAATAACAATTATTAATGTTGCTGTTAATATAGCGAAAAACATTTCACTTGCTTTATATCTATTATAATATTGCTCGTCCTATTTAATCAATTTTGGAAAACTGCCTATGTATGCAAGGATCATAATTATTTAACATATTTTTAGGTGAAAAATTCTAAATTACTCCCAGCTTTTGCGAAGATTTACTGACAAATTCACTTATAATGCCATATCTGTATTTTATTTACTTATAGTCGGCCTCAAACTCAAAAATCTCGGCGCCATCAAAGCAATTGTTTACAATGAAATTCGTTGGCTAAGAATTCACGTCCTTATCAACTGCAATTTAAATAAATAAATTATATTTAACTGGTATTTACAATAATTGAATAAAATATATTAACATTCAAAATAAGAGCATTTTGAGTTATTAATAAGAACAAAACCGACAGTTACAAAGAATAAGTAATTTAATTTCACAACGACATTTTTCTCTCAGGTTATTGACCCACATCAGGTTAACAATAAATTTTAAATATTAATCTTTACTGATGAAACTGAGCAGAAAGAATAAAGTATAGTCAAATATTATAGAATGATGAAAATACGACGAAAGTTGGGAAAATTACATATGAGGGTCAAACTAATATAAATACTACTCAAACTGTAAGTTCTGTTTAATGTGAAGCATTTTGGAAAATAATCTAGATATTTTTTATTCGAATATTTATTTGAAGTTAGGAAATTATTTCAGTTAAACGTATTATTGGTGTATTTGCCAATTTATCATAAGGAAGCCTAATGGTAATTATGGAATTTTTGGTTTGGCCTGTGTATAAGGATGACCAATCATTGAAGTCTAATTGGTAAACTAAGATATGAATTCCGTTTGTATCAACTTGGTTTTTAAACTTTTGTATAATGAGCGAATTTAGTGATAAGTGAATATTATAGGTTGTGAATAGTTTATTGGAATGGCGTAATCAGTCCTTTGGTATAATTTGTATTGCATTTGTGTTTAAGTAATCTTCTTCTAATAAAATCTTTTATGAAATGTTTAGGATAGGAGTTGGCTAGTAAAATGTTTCGGATGATTTTATGTTGTATATTTTTTTGCTTCACACATTAAGTCAAAAACAGCCTAAGAGGATACAAATAAGAGCATAATAGAGCTGTAAGTAAAGAATTAAATGTTTTTCTTGAATTATTGAATTTTTTATTTTGAAAATATTATCCCGTTTCTGAAGAATCGTGAGATACAGTAACACTGCTAAAGGTCATGACGTTTATTTAACACGAAGTGCGGTACAAAGACTCGCACTGCGAAAGACTGCCTCTGCTTCGAGGTCCAGTACAATTTTTAAATTCTTGGAATATTACAGAAACAGCTAGTGCAGAATTTTTTTTCCATTTTTATATTGATTCTCTTTTACCTTTTTCAGAAGTTGTCATGTCTTCAAAAAGATAATTCTAAACGGAAGGTTGCAGGAGTTTCTTGAACGGTCCCCTAATAATTGCAATTAACATTCCTGTAATCCGTTGCTAAGGAGAATATTTTATTATTATGTAATTTTAACACTTTCAGTGCGGTTTTTCCATTAGTTTTATGTATTGCCTGAAGATACTACGGAAGGTCAGATTCCTCATCGTGCAGCTCCAAGAAGTGACATTTTCGTTGTTCATGCGAGTGGTTGTGCTGCTTCTTGGTGTGTGTCGTCCTTTCAGTTATTTTATACGGTGTTTACCAACTCTAATTACGTATTTAAGGAGTTTCGGTAGTTTGGAAATAGATAAAGTCGTCAGTTACAAAAATGAAGGGACATAAATTCTGATACGAATAAAATTGGGTATACGTATGTGTGTTCCGCATGAAAATTTAAACGTGTGGAGCCTTTAAAATAAAATAGTACAATTAATATTCCAAGTTATATTATATTTAAAAATAAAAAATTAATATTATCATTTTTATTGCGACTCGTTCCTTTTAACAATATATTTTGTGGAATATTATTTGTTTAACTTTTTATCAGGATATTAAAATGAAGGATAAGTGTATGATTGTTAAATGATTTACGTTCCGTTTTATACTTCGTTGTTTGAAATATGGTAATTATAATTTTTTATTTTATATTTACTATAATTATAAAATTGTTAGCATTTATACAGATGATTGGTTACTACCGTGATTGATGTCTTTTTGGGTCCTCTGGCCATTTTTGATTAAATATTATCTGGAATATTACCGGGAGATCAAAGTGCATTGCGTCTTTTTAATACAACTGTTTACGAATGTAAAATTATATTGGTATATAATGAAAAAGACTTCCGACTTTAACTTAAAAATTGGAATACAATTACTTAGTTCGTGTCTTTTTTTGATAGTTAATATTAGATGAAAATGATAATTCTGTCAAAAGCACTTGAAGGGTGAATATGTAATTGAAAATAGAGTACTTTTAGGTACTGAGTATAAGTTTTTCTATTTTTATAACCCTTGAAAAACGGAGATTTACAGAGCTAATTTTCTTTCCGTTAAGTGCCAGAAATTTTCAAATTTTCACATGTCGCTAAAATATGATTGCACTGCGAATATTTTTCCATAGAAATTCATAAGATTATCGCTCTGTGTCGAGTTAGAAAATTTCGTTTCTTCTAATTTTTAAAAAAAATAGATATTGTTATCAGGTACTGAAGAGTTTGAGTAAATTGATAAAAGTGTTCCACGCTGAATGTAAATGCCGCGATTTAAATGTTTTTTTTTGCGTTGAATTTATATTTACCATAAACAATAACAAAATCCGTACACCTCTCGTTGCACCCGAGATTTGTAATCTCTATAAAAAGAATTGATTGTATATTAAGTTTATTTTGCTGGTAAAAGTGGCCCGATGCTGAAAGATTTTTTTGTGGCGTTTTCAAGTTAAAGAGCCAACTAAATCCAGTCCGACGAGAGCAAGTTTCACACTAAGTAATTATGTAAATCTCGCCTTTTTTTGTTAGACTAGTAAAATTGTATTTCTGCCAACACGAAATGCCTTTAGTAATTATAAAAGCAAATCGTCAATCTCCATTTTAAAAGATAATTTACAAAATGTCACATTTTTGAGTTCATATAAATGTTGTGGCTCATTACAGTGCGTTGCTCAAATCAGTACCTAATTAATTACTTTCATATGGAAGGTCGTTTCATAATATATTCTAACCTTGGAAACTTTCAGTTCTTCACCGAAACAACTGCAGATCGAAAGAAAAAATGCTTGGACTCTTCAAAGTAGACCGGAAAAAGAATCAAAAATGTAATTGAATTTTTTGGGTGAAACCTACAGATATTTGCTAATTATCTGTGTTTGAAATAATTATTTTCGATAATATCATCAAAGCGTTGTTGTATACATCAGAAGAAAATAGTCATGCGTCTAAAATATATTAAATTACAAAAGACAAATAAAATTAGAATTATATTAGTTATATTCAAATTTCATTTGTATATTTTTATATTTCGTGATCACGAAGACTGGGATTAAGACTCCAATCTCGGAATGTGTCATGTAAGATGACATTACGCAGTCGATCAGGTAGGCCAAGGCCCTGAATGGGCTGTAGAGCCAAGGAAGAAGAAACTTTTACTTTTTTGTAATTTAATTCCATTTATAATAAACATATATGCACGGTGATAAATATCGTAAAATTAATACCCGCGTATTTGACATGCATCAATACAAACATAAAGCGAGTAAACATAATTTAAAATAAAATTTTTGGAAAATATGAACTAACCATATACTAAAAATAGTGATTTCTATAAAAATAGAAAAACTTATACTCAGTACCTAAAAGCACTCTATTTTCAATTACTTATTCACCCTTCAAGTGCTTTTGACAGAATTGTCATTTTCATCCAATATTAACTATCAGAAAAGACACGAACTAAGTAATTGTATTTCAGTTTTTGAAGTTAAAGTCGGAAGTCTTTTTCATTATATACCAATATAATTTTACATGCCTAAACAGTTGTATTAAAAAGACGCAATGCACTTTGATCTCCCGGTAATATTCCAGATAATATTTAATAAAAATGACCAGAGGACCCAAAAAGATATCAATCACGGTAGTAACCTATCATCTGTATATCATGCTAACAATTTTATAATTATAGTCAATATAAATAGACGCATGGACAAATTGCAAAAAAAAAACTTGGAAAAACAAGTCCATAAAACCCTGAGGACAAACACTGTAAGGGAGCGGGGGGAAATTGGGGGGGGGGAATCTCCTAGCACAAAAACGGAAGGAATTGAAGATTTAAAAAATTCGAATGTGTCACTACGCGAAAGTATTTGTCGTTGTCACCGAGAAATTGAGCCGGAAAGAGTACTGTGAAGTTCGACATATTTAATTTCACGCAATATGGTATCTATTTGCTTAGAGTGGAAACATTTGATCAATTATATCGAGCAAATTAATTAGATTTAACGACCCGTATAACAGAAAACTAAATATTTTGAACAAGAAATTTGGCACTTTAACTAAATAGGCGTTTCAACCAACGCTTGTGGTTGTATTTATAACAAACTGAAGTAAAGGAACGAAGATATACAATTCGAAGAATAACCAAAAGATAAAACTAATAAAGACTATTTAATAATCCATTACGAACACTTCTAAAGATGAATGTAAAACACTCAATTAAAGTTCCAGAATATTTTTCACTCCTGTTAAACACCGGGACCTTTAGAATCTCTTAAGGTTCTGTACTTATTTAATGTCCAAGGGTTAAAGTACCGTCAGGCGTCATCCCTTTTAATTTTAAGCTAACCCCCAATCGGCACAGGTTGGTGTGTGCCCATGATAATGGTGTAAAAAAATATGTCGCTCTGGATAGCAACTATATCACACATTTGTCAAAGAATCAAATTCATTCCTTTTCCGGCTTAACATAAAAAAGAACGGGAAACGCCAGGCACTCAGCTACTCTGCCTACCCGTACATGCTGCGGATAAAAAAAAACAGATTTTGAGGAACCTAAATTATTTCCTTCGTCCACGTGATGTGCAACTATTCATACACATGTGTCAGATATTAGTTAATCAGGAGGTTTTTTAATTTGGTCAACGATTTCTTTGGAACCTGGAGACGGCAAACCTTGACTAGGAACGATTTAGGAATATGTTGCTACCCCTGACTACGTAAATGAACTAATCAATCGAATCCCAACCTTGGGCATGGATTTTTGAGCTCGTCATGGTAACAGTAAGGTACAGATTGTTTTGTATCACTGTGTATAATTCATATTTATTAAATATTTTTATATGTTAAATAAAATAAACCGGAGTTTCATCCAGAAAGGTCCACTTGGTGAGGACTAAAGTTTGAATAGGGTATTTCCCGATACTTTGGGCATGGCGCTCTTATACCTGCCACTTGGACAGCCCAGACGCAATCGATAGATTAAAGCACTTATTTAGAGACAGACAGCCGTATCCTCGGAGACGACAACCCGAAACCTGATCAGTGCCTCACCGGACTATCAAGGAAAAATAATCAACTTCTCCAAAATCAATCAATTCGTTGTAATCTAACTATTATTCAACTGTCAATTACGTTACAGTCGCTAATCATCTCGATGTTGATGAAACCTTAAATAAAGTCATTAAAAATATGTTTAATATAGGTTTTTACGAGGGAAATTACTTTCAGAGTCAAGTCATTACGGGAAATTCTTCTGCTAAACAAGCTGATAGAAAACAAACCATATAATTAAGGAATTCTCTACACTATGAAAAAATTTATCAAAACAGCCACCTATCGTACACCGCATTAACAATACGACTGATACACACGCAGTTAATTGTATTGTATTGTATTTGCTAATAATCTACAATTGGGCGCAAGCCCGGTGGCAGATACATAATTAAATATACATAATTATAAACTAAAGAAAGATAAACATTTTCTGTGGATGCCGTGAAAGAGAAAAGTGAAACACTTCACTTCACTTTACTTTTTTATTTTCAGAAACACATTTATATTAAAAAATATCCACTTCACTTCACACGTTTTTTCAGATTTGACCCAAATTTATTTTCTTGAAGAGGATTTCCTCCAAACACCCCCACAGGTAAATTATTCCAGTCGTTGATAGTCCTATTTAGGAATGAGAATTTGCCAACATCTGTTTTTTGTTTTCTATATTTCACTTTGAATTGGTGATCCCATCTACCTATATAACTGGGCTTTTGCATTTTTTAGCTAATTCCAATCCATGGTTTTTGCCCCGTATAAACTTTGAATAGCAAATGCAGTCTTGCTTTCTCCCTCCTTTCTGACAAGACCTCCCAACCTAGCTGTTTTACTTTTTCCTTCCTATGACCTGGCCCTACTTGCACAAAATTAGCAGCCCTTTTCTGAACTTTCTCTAATGATTCTATTTGATTAATTCTATAAGGATCCCAACAAGCCGCCCCATATTCCAAAATTGGTCTAACTAGAGATAAGTATGCCACCTCCTTTGTTTTTGAACTTCCCTTTTTTAAGTTCCTCATAATGAAATGTAAGGAATTCCACGCTTTTCGGGCCGTGAAATTCACTTGTTCCTCCCACCCAAGTCTGTTGTTGAAATATATCCCCAGATATTTGCAGCTCGTTACCCTTGGAATTAGTTCCCCACCTATTCTATATTCTGTCTCATTTAACAACGTGCGTTTAGTAAACGAGATTGAGCTGCTTTTCTTTCCATTAATTTTCATTTTATTTTCCAGAGCCCAGCTATTAACTTTATCTAGA
This sequence comes from Eucriotettix oculatus, assembly GCA_034510155.1. Lineage (NCBI taxonomy): Eukaryota > Metazoa > Arthropoda > Insecta > Orthoptera > Tetrigidae > Eucriotettix > Eucriotettix oculatus. The sequence continues at coordinate 70,323,989 of CM067380.1, forward strand.
TCTTCTTGTAATAATAAAGTGTCTTCCTCGTTTGTTATCTTTCTGTATATGATACAGTCGTCAGCGAAAAGCCTTACCCCTGACTTCAAGTAATTCGGTAAGTCATTAATGAATATTAAAAACAGTAAGGGGCCGATTACAGAGCCTTGGGGAACTCCCGATGTTACAGCGCCTGAATCCGAAAATTGTTCCCCGATTTTGACTTTTTGCGATCTGTCGCTTAAGAATTTTTCTACCCATAGTAACACTCTTTTATCTATACCTGTTTTATTTAATTTATCCAATAGGATATCATGAGGTACTACATCAAATGCCTTAGCGAAGTCTATGATAACCCCATCTATTCTACCCCCATTATCTACTTCATCTGCTAACTCCTGAAATAGATTTATCATTTGACTTTCGCACGAGTACCCTTCCCGAAACCCATGCTGACCATTAAAAAACCACCCTTTTCTATCGAGTTCAGATCTAACGTAGGCTGCTAATAAGTGCTCCATAATCTTACACACTACTGAAGTAAGACTGATGGGTCTATAGTTTATGACGTCTGTTCTTTTACCAGATTTATAAATTGGTATAATAATAGCTGTTTTCCAATCCGCCGGAAGAGCCGAATTATTAATTGATACGTTGAAAATTCTTTGTAAGTAAGGAATTATTGCCTCCCCTCCAAGTTTTAATAATTCTGTGGATATATCATCTGGACCCCGTGACTTGTTGTTTTTTAATTTACGTAATTTTTGTCCAATTGCTTTCGCCTTGATCTCAAAAAGTACCGCACTTCCATCATTTTCCTCTAATTGAAATTTGTTAGCACTAACGTTAAATACTGAAATAAAGTATGAATTTAGTAGATTTGCCTTTTCCCTATCCGATGTTACCTTGTAGCCGTTATTCTCCAAGACCACCACTGAATCATTGTTTTGCTTCCGCTTGCGAACGAATTTGTAAAGTTTCCCCCAGTTGTTCTGATGGCTACCGCTTATTATTTTGCATAAGAACTTCTCTTGCGCCCTTTTCTTTTCTATATCTAATAATTTTAATAAACCTTTGAAGTTTTGGGAATTTGCAGTATTTACTTTTCTACGGGCATACGCGTGCCTTACGCGCCTTTTTAACTGTTTTATATATCTGGTGTAGTATTCTGGATCGTTATTTATTTTTAATATTTTCTGTGGAACGAACCTATTTCTAGCTTCCTTTATTATGTATTTGAAATTATTCCAAATGATATCTATATTTTCCCCACTACACATGAATTTAGATAATTGTTCCCATAGAAATGCTTGTAGTTCTGATGCGTCGGTTTTGTGATATTGCCAATTTTTTCGTATTTCCCTACCCGAGACTTTTACCCTTGAGCATTTTATTTCTAAAAGTACGGTTTTGTGGTCACTCATACCTGGAAGAATTTCACAATTAATAACACAGTCCTCCGGCCTTAACAGGAAAACATCCTGGTGTGGCCGAGGTAATAATAGCAGCGCTGCTCCTACCTTCCGCATCCCCCCTTTTCAATTCCCTTCCTATGCTATTAAAGGGGAGTTGCCTGTTTCAGGATCACCCTCATGTAGCCTGTTAACCCAAAAATAATGTATCAAGATCGATTTCTCCACTATTGGCGCAAGCGTCGAATTTATTCTTTTAGCGATAATGTGTAACATATTGTCCTGAATACGTTCAATATACACAATCTGGTCAAAATAGACAAAATAAATTTGTGAGAATTTATATCTACGTATATCTGCTCTTCGGCAGACATATCAGGTTCTAAAAAGGAATTGAATTCAGTTAAATAAGTGTCAAATGTACAGAACCAAAGAAATCACAAAGCTAATAGAGTCGTAGATATGACAGAACATAATCAGTGTGGTTGTTTAAAATTGAGTTATTTTATTTTATATTATTCATTTCAGAGATGTCTCATGTGATATCTATTTTCAATATCCAGAATTTTGATATCATCCCTATCAATGGAATGGTTGGTAGATAAAATATGCTTTGAGATGACATTGTCTTTTTTGTATTCTGGTAGCTTTAAGCTGGTGCAGTGCTCCTTAATCCTAGCTTTAAGGCTCGCCCCCCCCCCCACTCCCTCCTCTCGCAGCATCGACTGCCTGGTCATCAGCGACCACATATTATTTTATAATTATTTATTTATTTGCAATTATGAATTTACAAAATGAGATACTGGTAAAGTTCATTTTCTGTTCTTTAACCAATTATTAATTATTTCCCTTCTTTATATTTGATTTTTAAATTTAAAACACAATACATTTAAATTATATCAAAAATCTTACTGTTCAAGGCTCGTTTTGTTTGACTAATATACATGGAGTTGTAATCATTACATTGAAGCTTGTGTACAACACAATGGTTGTCACCTAGGTCATCCAGGTCTTTTCTAATTCTAATAATATCAGAGGCATTGGTGGCTTCAGACAAAACGGAAAAATAGATTTTTTTAAATGTTTGAGTTTCCGTAATTTTGGTCTGTGAAATGTTGATACTACAGTCTTGGATTATCTTTTGTGACTTTCCTGGGAACGAAACTTCTAAGTTTTCTAATATACTTTTTGATATTCTGAGGAGGAGGACAAGAGTTAGACGTCAAAATGATTAGGCCTACCGAAGAGCAGAGGAAACGTTTTACGCTAACTTAGGTTCTCACAATTTTTTTGACTATTTTCACAAATACATATTAAATACACGTATATAAAGTATGGATCGCCTTTTTTACATAATAAATTAATATTTAAAAAATGACGTTACATGATATACAATTCCGGAAGTGTATTTTAGAATCGTACGACATAAGTTTTGACACGTTTCCTGTGGGACTCAGTAAGTCTTTTTGGGAATCGTGACCCCACGTAAAAATGTTTGATGAAGAAAAATTTCATAGACGAAATTGAAGACATGTATAATAGATTTAGGGATCATTTCGGGCGTTTCAAAATCTTTAAATACTAGTCGTTTGTATGGTAAAATTACTTTCTTGAAAAGTTGATATGTGTTGGATGTTTTGAAAATGTTTCAAAATAGTCTGGTCTTTTATATATATACGGCTTTTCAATAAAGGTGAGTCGACCAAAAAATGGAATAAAACGTATTGTGTATGAGGTATTAACGAGTTTTTTTTATTTGAAAAGCCCTTTCAAATAAACAAAGAATATCCTTAATTCCTCACACACAGCTCGTTTTATTCGATTTTTACATCGACCCACCCTTATTGAAAACCTCTGTAGCTGAATATGGATCATTGCCGACATCTCCTGTTTAGATACAATGTAAAGATTTATATATTATTCAATAAAGTAAATAAATTAATCAGACTTGTTGTTATAAATAAACCACAAAGAATGACCAAAATCAGAAATTGAATCAAATATTTGAAAAATTTTCGTCCCACAACTGAGAAGGTCCCGAAAGTTGGGGGACGAAACTGTTTCAAATAAATGATTTCATTCATGACTTTAGACCATTCTATGTGTTTTGATTATTCAATAAATCAAATATCTGACGTTTTCACAAATTTACGAAACTACCAATGTGACAGCTTTTCTACAGTATTTAACAACATTCGCTACAACGTTTCGTCCAGATTTTTGGACTTCTTCGGAGTAAAAAATTAATACAAAATAAATATGAATAAGCCAAATGTCGTTAACATATAACTTGTGCAGAATTTAATTTAAATTATAGAAGACGGCTACACTTACATTTGGAATCGATATAATTATATAAATAGAAGAGAATTAACTCTTCAGGACTGAATTCAGAGACGGTTACAGTCGAAACGTTATTTAACAATGCGTTTTGTCTGTAACGGTCTTCGGAAGCATTCCTGGAAAGAAAATTCTCTTCTATTTATATATCAACTCAATATGTAAGGGTATCAATGTTTTATAATTTAAATAAAATTCTACACATTTTATATGTTAACGAAATTTTTATTTATTCAAATTTATAATTGTTTTCAATTTTAATTTTTGTCTGTAGCTACACGAAGAAGTCAAAAAATCTGGACGAAACGTTGTACTACTAGCAGTGAACTTTATTAAATACTGTAGAAATGTCTTGGCTGTTAAGTGTATTAATAAATTATTTATTAATGATTTTAAAATACTAAGACTGGTTCGAAACGTTTGGATACCTTACTGCATTATAAACTAAAATCAGTTTTATAAAGGATGTTAACTGGTGGGTAAAACTTTCTAAATTTTTCTAAAAATTGGTTATTTGAAAGTTGTGGAATGTGTGGGCACGCCCCTCCTCCTCCCCCTCCCCCTGCCCCGCCCCCACCCCTCCTCCTGCCCTGACGCAACTCAGCCTTCGTTTCAAATGATATAATGTGAGTTATAAATACCAAGTCACGAACTCGACTCGACTCTCATAACAATGTAGAAGTAAAATTTAGTATTGGGAAAGCTGGCGAGCAGCTTAGTTATAGTTTTGCATTTCAAATACACGCTCATTAACGATCGACAGCGTTGTACCGGGCCGGACAAGAGATCGAAATCTGAACTTGTCCTTAGCCGATACAAGGGGATCCGTTACTCTTTGATTTGGGAGCTGGTCCTCGGTTCAGGGTCCTATCCGAGGAACGATGGAGGGCTGGCCTTGAGGGGCGATCGGCCAAGGCTGCGAGTCTGAAAGATCACGGGTTTGACCCCACACAAGGACGAGCACTCGCCTGATCTACATTCTAATGCCGAAGGTTGGCGACTCCATCCTTCACCTTCCTCGAATTCTTTCCGTAAAGCCTCGGTGTGGCGCTTAACCAAGTGTTCCTTTGCCCGTTAAGCGTCGCAGAAACCTGTATTCCGCACTTGCGAAAGGAAATGCGTGAGCAGCAAAGTATGCAGCACGCAGCACACTCGTGCGCAACAACTACAACACATTTATTCCTTTTAATAGAACTCATTTATAAATTTTGTATGCATTCATTATAACAGCACAGGTTTATAATCAGTCTGAATAGATAATTTAAAACTCTATTATTATTAAAAAATTATAGTACACTGACAAATTTTACACTGAGCAACAAAAAAGAATTTTTTTCTCTCAGATAGTTAAATATGTGATTCTGATATCACATTTTTATTTTTTTTCTTATTTCAAATGTGTAATCCGAGTTTCCCTATCACGCAAGATTTCCGAAACACAGATTTTTAAAATATAAGATATTCCTTAATACTTTATACACAATCTTCACACTTTGGCTCAGCTAGAAAGTAAGAAATGACCATTTTCTGATATAATTCGCCCCTAGAACATCGCTCTTGATAGTCCAACAATAATCGGCTAGCTTATTAGGAATCCATTTTCCTTGACACATTTTTTCCAAAGCTGAGATCTCCTGATCATCGCTAACTGTGACAAGATTTTTCTAGGTGCGTGTACAGGAACTGGTTGTTAAGAAGAGTAAAATCGATGTATCTGTCACGATTATTGCCAAACCTGTCCAGCTGATGGTAACAAATAAACCAAAAGAAGACCAAATTAATTATAGTCTTCAACTCAAAAGCCAGAAGAGAAATATTTGGGCGAAATATCCAAATGGGAACATTTAAACTTGAAATTGTCGGCGAATTTGTGTGTCTTGGATCCATGATAACAAAAAATAACACATTGGATGAGGAAAATAGTGGAAGACTCGCCTTAACGAATGGACTACAGGGAAAATTGAAAAATTACATAACATTAATAATACCCGTTTTATTGCATGCCTCCGAGACATGATCATTAAAAAAAACAGAACGAAAAAAAATTAAATGCATTTCAACGGAAAATTTTAAGCAGGATATTTGGTTCCATTAATGGTAATTGTGGAGGAGAAGGTTCAATTTTGAAACATATGACCTGTACAAATATATTGACTTGGAGTGAAAAATAGAAATCGAAAGGTTGAGATGGTCAGACCATGTGACCCGGGTGGTCCCATATAATCCAGTAAAACGTATCTTAACGGATAATCGAGTATGAAGAAGGAAAATGGGACGACCAAGGACCAAGTGGTTGGATTGTGTGGAAAGAGATATGAAAAGAATGGGAAGCCAGGAACTGGAAGAATAAAGAAAACTATAGGAAACTGGTATGATGAATGAATGAAGGAGTATAGGAAAAAGGACATATTACTACCAAAATCTTTATAAGATGTTCAAAGACCGTTGACAATTTTACGATAGTTTTCCGTTTTTCGATTTCCCAAAAAACTGTAACTTTTTTAATACTAATACGCTGGCCGATTATTGTAGGACCATCAAGAGAGATACTCTACAGGAGGAAATATAGCAGAAAATCGTTATTTTCTCCTTTCTACGACAGTCACAACGTTTGAATATTCTGTAATTAAGGACACGTTGCGTGATGGGGAAAAATTCGAATTCAGGAAAAATCAGAATCACATATTTTTCTTATTGAGACATAAGAAATTCTTGTTTGTTCCAGAGTACAATGGACGAAAAAACGCATGTTTTTAAAAATTAATTTGAAAAATCTGTGGCTGTTGGGAAAAAATCGGAACGCATGTTTGAAAAGACGACGAAGAACTGCATCAGCATCATAGTTGATTTACAAAGAAATTAATTTTGCAGAACCTAGCTGAAGATGGGCAAGGAACTTAATTAAGCCTTCCAACAAGAAAATTAAACTGCTTCCACAACATCCAAAGAAATTAATTTCAATCAAACAGATCACAAAACGTACATTGTTATAACTGAATTTTTAAACACAAAAAATTAAACTGCAAATTTTCAAGTATGTAATTTTTAAATACTAAATCAGATATGGAGTTTAAATTTCGTGCAATTTTTTACATTTACTGGTTTAATATTTCATATAATATAAAGCAGTTCGCTCATCTACCGAGGTTAGTAATATATTTATATTATAGTAATATTAATATTATATAATAATTTAAATGTTGTCAAAAATTCAAAATCTCTTTTACATAATTTTCAAGAACACAACATTGTATATAAAATTGATTTTTTGGACTGTAGAGCTTTCTGCATTAGTCAAGTACAGCTTCATGCTAGATTTAAATAACATTTTTCAAATTTATATCAAAATTTTGGATAAAATGTATGTTGAGGTTTAAAAGTTGTATACTTTAATCATCAGAGGGTTTGTTGGAGTTACATAAAATATTTAGTAGTATCCATTTTGACAATATTTAAAATATTACAGTAAATCAATTAACATCTGTTTTCAAAATAATTAAATCGAATAAATTTACGACCAATTTACGACCTATTTTTGAGCTGTTAATAATTTTTAATGTATCATTTTCTACGCTTCTTGCACAGGGTTTGTATCAACATTTGATGAAATTACCTGAGGACGTCTCAAACGCCAGAGTAAGTAAATAATAACTTTGTTATAAATTGGTCGTAAATTCATGCGATTTATATTATTACATGATCTTAAATATTACCCTCACACTATTACATATCTTACTATCCTCGGTGGATGACAGAAATGCTTCAAATAGTAATTCAATAAATGTAAGAAAGAAACAGGTACACAAGATTCAAACTCCATACAGGATTCAGTATTTTTATGATTTAAATCAGAAAACTTGAAAGTTTGGCGTTTAATTCTTGTTTTAAAACAGGATTGTTTCTAAAGAAAGGAAGTCGGCCTAAAATGCGTTGGCATCAAAGTATGCAGCACACAGACGCAAACCATTTACAAAATATTTATTCTCCATGGGATATGACAGATTTTGAAAATTTTAATCGACCTGTTTGATTTGCGTTGATTAACCGAAAGTTTCTTTGTATTTCCTTTAAAATTTTATATTTATGTCTACAACATTTATTTGTTTGATAAGCAACTATGGCTACGTCATCATAATTAATTATTTATATTTAGATACAACTGGAGATATTGAAAAATGTTGGTCAATGTCAATTTAAATTTGTAATAAATTTCTTATTCCTTTCACTTATACAGTAATTTGGTTTTAATACGCTATTAATGATTTTTTTTGCAATTTATTCCATTTAGAAACCCAGGACTTTTCGATAATTTTGCCATAATCATCTACAAAACAAAATTATATTTTTGTCAATAATATAAAGACGTTTTTAATAGTACTGGTTTGAAAAGCCTTTATTTACGATCAGAAGTAAACTATAGTCACAGACATTGGCTTTTATAAATTATAATACGTCGGTGTTCAACTTTTGAATAGAATTTTAGTTGAATGTACCGGAAAAAAAGGACGAAACCTCCTATTATATTTTATAACACTCTATATCTGTGATTATATTTTACCTTGGACGGTAAGTAAAGGTTTTTTTAACCAAAATTATATACTTTTTTAATTTTTATAGTTTACAGAATCGTAAACATTTAATTTGTTAACGTTAATTTTTTTTATTAACGCGTCCATTTATGTTTTATAATACATTTAAGTACTTTCAATTTGTTAAAATAAATTCTATTAGCTCTTAACGTGAGACATCATCGATTTTCTCTCAGTTTTCCAACAGGATACGCATCTATCCTACGGAAAATCCTGTAGAAATGATTAATTACGCATCTAAGGTCGCGTTACACATCGATTTTATCTTGCCTTCAGTCTGAAGGTTGTCAAAATTTTCATAAGAATCCAGATCGTCCGTTTTAAATTTACTCTATTACTCCAAAAGTATGACCGTAGGTGCGTAGTCAATCATTCCTACAGGGTTTTCCGTACACGGAGAGAAAATTGATGATGTTCCACGATTGCAGGTAATATAATTATTTTGAGACATAGAATACATGTAAATGTATTCTAAAAAATAAATGGCAATTTTAATAAAAAAGAATTTAATGTTAACATATTATATATAGGATTGTGTAAATAAAAAATTATTTTTCAAATGTATAATTTGTATGATTACGAAAATATTCCTTGGGTAAAAACTTTTAGTAATGGACTTTCAAACAATTTATTGAGACTGAGTAAAAGCCCGTTGGCATATACATGAATTACAAAAAAATCTGGAAGTACCGCGTTAAAATTAAACCTATGTAAACAAATAAACCAACCAAATTTGCCACAAAAATATTTTAATAAAATGTAATAATTAGAAGATATTAATGAAATAAAAATTGAAACACCATATCGTTCTTCTTCAAAACCACTTTGGATTCAAATGTAAAAGTTTTTTTAAGACCGGCTAAATTTTGTGGAGAATTTTTCTATAATTGTGTGGTGTACTCACACACTGCAGCCGAAAATCGTTAAAAATAAATTTTATTTCATTGTTAATTTTTTATTTTATTAAAATATATTTCGCTGGTTTATTAATTTATAATTCAATGAAGTCAGGTGAATGTAACTAGCTATATAGTTGTAACAGACTATTAGAATCTTTCAGTAAAACTGAAAAATCACGACATGATTCGGCGCCACGTATACAAAATTTACACAATATTTTTAATAACAGGGTAGAAAGAGGCCTGGAATGAAGACTGTGCATAATTCGTCTCAGATTTCGACGACGCGACATCAATAGTAATTATAGAAAACGGAGTTGACAAATTAAAAACTCTGGAAAGCACATTCGAAATTAATTAAATCTATGTAAATGTCATGTATGCGTTACATACGATTTCAATGTAGTTTTAGATCAGTCGTAGTGCTCACCCCAGAGAAGGTTTCCTTCGAAAATTTAGGTTCTTTACTTCCTTTCAGGTCAGAAAAATCCCCGCTCAAGACAGATTCAAAAACTGCTCAACAGATGTCACGCAATTCACAGGAAGGTTACCAACAACGTTTTTAGTCTTCCGCAAGGTATCTCGCGAGTTCATTCTACGGTCAACAGGAGAGAGTTAAACCCTCATGCGATCTAGTAACATTGACATAATCTTTAAAATTTAACCAACATTTTATTCTAGTAGTTAATAAATAAGCAAACGGTTTTATAAGTCAGATGATTGAGGCTCACATTCAGTTTCTATTTTCCGAAGAGATGGTTCAAGTATCTTCTCTTTATAAATAGAAATGTATCTTTTTGTATGTACAAATTATTTCAGTTTCCCTTGCGACCCGGAAACAAGTACTGTCGGGGTAAGACACCCCTTGGGGCAGGAATGGATGAGATGGAAATTTAAAACGTGCATAGTAAAATAAATATTTTTCGAGGTTAGTGACATTGATAGTGTTTCTCGCGACGTTATTTCTGTATAATTTCAACCCTATTCGCTATGAGTGGGAAGAATCCATAACGGTAGGGGTGGAGGTAAGTGACATTAAAATAACACAAAAATAATCGAGCATCGTGTTAAATCCGGGGCCGTGGAAGACGCTGAGTTCAGTCCTGACATTTGAACATTCAAAATTTATAGTATTTCAGCCCAGAGAAAGCGATAATAGGCAATATTCGTATAAATATTCTTGTCTCCATTAGTGTAGCCTGCATATCTATGACTTGCTTAAGGAAACGGAATTGTTTTTCGTTTTCCGAAGGTACCGGAAGTATATTTGACTCTTAGGGTATCAGGTGCATTTTCGCCTTTGTTAACGTACCGGAGCATTAATTGTACATTTTTCATACGTTATTTAAGTTAATGTGCTTATTTAAGGAACTAGTAGTTTTCTAGATTGGATTAAGTCATCATGCTGTTTATAACGAATTTAACATTCCGTCAGGTCTGAAAGAATAGGGGGCGTTATAGGATAATTTTTTTAAATGTGGCTAATAGTTGAATCACGTATTATCGAAGGCAAGTAATTACTGCAGTGGGCTAATATAAGTGAATTCCCGGGCAACGCTGATAACCCAGTTAGTAATAATAATTAGGAGGAGGTTTTCCGCTACATGGCCTTGATCGACAGTCACAAATATCATTACAGGAAACGTTACAGCAAGTAATTTTCGAAACCGCGGACCCAACTTCAATTAAGGATCGGTAAACAATAAATAATAATTTTCGATGTGCTGCTTCCATCAATTGAAACAAACGTAGTGATCAAAAGGGAAAGGAAAGAGCGGCTATACTTTGCATGGTAACTTAATGTCTCGTGCAACCTCTGAAATTAATATTGTTTAAATATTTTATTGATTGAATGTTGTAAGTAAATTTAAATTAGTCAGTGAGTAGGCAGGAAGTAAAGGTCAAGGTATTAACCGACGCGCAGCTATTTTCATGGCAAAGTGAACGTACATCGCTCCGGATAAAAAGATAAATTGTCTCGACTTGTAGAAAGACCGGATGAAAAATATGGCACCCAGTTTCTTCAGAAAACAACGAATCGCTTCTGGAAACGATTATTAACTTAGTTGACCTCTTATCAAGATGAAAAAACAGCCCGAGTTTTTAATAATATTTTTCTTTTGGTTACGTTCAATTAAATACTTAATAATAATGCAAAAGGTTTCATGAGCCGCAAAATGATTCAGAATTGCGACTCTGACGCCCGAGACGGATTTTTCTGTAACTAAAAGCCAACTGGAAGTCTCTGGAAATTTTTTCCTGAAAATAACAAGAAATTACATGGTCTTTTACTAGTTCTGTTTTACTTATATTTTCTACGTGGAGAGGCTGAAATGAAACATCCTCAATTTCCTTGTCTTCTGATTCTTCTTACGAAGATTGAGAGGCAAAACCATGCTAAATACGTTCCATTATTCCTGCCACCTTCTTACTTTTATATATTTTGTTTATCCCGCTACATTATTTAATTCTACAGTAACCTCTTTGTCAACACGTTACTAAACCATCAGCGAGAGCGGCACATTTCTGAAAAATTACATTTTCACGGCCCCTACTTTATGACGTCATAACCACCGTGTGACTCAGTATTTTAATCGATTCAAGAAACCTACCGATACAAACATAAACAGAAATTGGAATTTATATATATAATAAGGAGAAGATACTTGAACCATCTCTTCACCTCATTAGCGTATAATAATGTCTGTGTATATACATTTTCAAAAAATGAAACAGGGTGTGTGCGATCCTGGTCTTTATATAACGTACCTTAATCATCTGCCCTGTCACTTATAAAACATCAAGATCAATAGTTGAATAAAAGTTTTTTCTACGATATGTGTTAGTTGTTTTACATTTTACTATTGTTGTCCCTAAATTTATTGTTATTATTACTCTTTCTTATGGTTTATTTTTTATATTATTTGATTTAAAGTTTTATTCTTGCATTAATTTAAATTATAAAGATGATTTATATACAGATTTATTGTTTAGATATATTTTTGTAGTATTGAATATGAAATAATTTTGGATTCAACCATCTGTTTAGTGAGGGTCAATGTCGTGCCAGCTACTGTGATAATACGTCGTTTACGTAATTAATTAGTTATGTTTTGGGAAACGATTTATTGTAATGCATGGTGGAATAATTATTATTTTTGTTTTTCCTGTTATAACTATAATAAAACTGGGATTTTATATCCCACTATTTTAGATTAAAATAATTTCCAGGGTAGTATTAGTCTATTTTATGAAATCTTAAGAATTTGGCGGCATTTAATCTTTTTATGGGTACCTGTTCTGTAAAAACACTGTTTCTTATGGTTTGTATACTTCCGTTGTAAGCGTATTTATGGATAATATATCCTTGCTTTTTTAATGAGAATTTATTTCAGGTCAGGTGAACCTTATGATTTGGTATGAAATGGGTTAAAATGATACAATTCATATGACTTTTTTAAAATTTATAATTGAAGGTGGTTTTAGTAGTACGTTTTTATATATTTAAATTCTGAATTGTGTACATATCGCCCGTCACTGTAATTTTTGAGACAAGTCGTAACAAAGTAGACATACTTGACAGTTATATTCTCTTCGGTCTGATTAGCTTGAAATAATGACGTAACATGTCAAGTTTTATTATTATTAAATGGTGTAAAATAACATTTTATTTCAGTACTGATACTTTTAACAGTTTTTAGCGACTTTCGGATAATCGATTCGGCTTTTAGTTATAGAAAAATCCGTCTCGGGCGCCAGAGTCGCAATTTTGAATTATTTTCACTGCGACTCATGAAACCTTTTGTATTAATATTAACTAATTAAAACGTTTCAGCCCTTGAAATAAAATGTCTGTTTACCTTTAGCATTATTTCACGCTAAACAGAAATTTAACTGCCTCGTTTGTCAGGGTACGTTAGGGAATAATATATCCATTTGCAATGTCTATAGGTTACGACCTTTTTTGGCCTCAAAGGGAGAAACCTAAATCTTAAAATGGTCGACAGTAACCTTTTATAGATAGAGGGCTGTAATATACCAAAATTTCATGGCAATCTGATGAAAGGTATAAGAAATCAATCATGAAGTCGCAGAGAACATGATTGAGATGGGACGTTTTTGGGCTGAGTGGGGGTAGAAGGAAGGATCTCAAATCTTCACAACATCTACAGAATCCTTTCTTTGAGATGAACAGAGTTAAACACGAAACGTGTCACGGTAGTTTAGGAACGCCGACGGGGAAACCTTATAACACCTTATAGTTCGAAGTTTGTTCTGCAATTCCAGCTGCTTTACACTTCCTTTTCTCATTGCCCGATCTACCTGATGCAGGATTTCTAGGGTTTTCCATGCATCCCTTTAGGTGAAACGCCGGTTAGGATCCTTAAACCACAGCCCAGGGGCCCTAATCAACCCTTGGCTACCTTGCTCTACCTTCCGCATCTCCCCTTTTCAATTCCCATCGTATGCTATTAAAGAGGAGTTGCCTGTTTCAGGATCACCCTCATGTAGCCTGTTAACCCAAAAAATGCTTTTATTATTATTGCTAATTTGGGTTTGCATAATTTCTATTAGCAGAAGTTACGTATTTTGTTAAAGACAATTGCTGAATGTAGTAGATTTTCTATTTTATGCTGTTATGTTTACAGTATTTTGGTCTTTATACTCATCCGGATCCAGGATTTGAGTGTCTGGTCGGTTTATGAGTAAACTCAGACCAACGTTGTGATGATTTACTGATGGTTGTTTATTATTATTCATACAAATTGCATGAAAGTCTATACTCTTAAGAGTCCTGTAAACGTCTACAACTGACAGAACTTATTACATGGCAAAACTTTTTACTAGTTGTTTGAGTTTGGTTATAATTCGAACACTTTTCTTTTATGTCGAGAATCTGTGCACATTTATCAAGACAAATATTATTATTGGGATAAATGAAGTGATGTAAACTTTGGAAGAGATAATAATGATTTCGAACCGTAGGAAGTGATATAAGGCGTGTTTAACGGTGGCTATTTTGTCTGAGAAGCTGGTTCCCACTCACCTTGACACTTGCTCCGGGTCTCTAATTACCCGCCTTTGTCTGCAGTTTTACCCGCGAAACGTTTTATACCTGATTTATGAAAAGCTTCAAAGTAAGCCGGCCTGTTACGTAAACGCAAAAACGACTCTCATTAAACGAAAGAATGTTCGTATTCACTTTTGAATTCCCGGACATTTCGGTATAGGAGAAACGGGAAAAAGGATATTTTCATCGTTCCATTTGCGATCGCGACGGTTCAATAAAGAAGGTTTCTTCTTCTTTATTTACGATACAACGCATTCTTAATATTTTGGGGGCGACAGCGATCAGCCTTATCCCCAGTTATGGAGAAATTTACTTGGAGTTCTCACTCTGAAATCTGAATAATAAAAAATTATGTATGTTTATTTGTATAATCTTACGAGAAATTTAAACAAGTGGAGTAATTACAACAAAACTTGATACTGAAATTCTTAAAAACCCAGAGAAGTAAACTGGGAGGGGTGTGAGAGACACTTCTAGCACAAACGTGGAAGGAAATAGAGTTAAAAAACGCGAATATGCCAGCATTTCTAAGTCTGTAACGTCAGAGAGACTGGTTACGGGGAAAACCGCCATATTTAACTGCGGCTATTTGTTTACATTCTGCTACTCTCACATTAGATCAATTATATCCTGAAATACGAACCCGAGGAACACATTTATGTATAAAAAAGTAACAATGCGAAATATTTTCTTAATTACGCAAGTTTTCATATTTCCGCTTCATGTGTAACCGACTTTTAACGGAACATTTTTCACGGAACCACGACAGATGACCGTACTTTCAAACTCGAATTTTGCCGGCAATATCAATTTAAATAAATATCAAAGGCTGCCTAAAACAATGGGTAACATTAGCTTTTATCCTTATAATCTAACATACTCGTTGTCGGTTGCAAAGAGAGAATACTTGAGACTCCTAGTTTCCTTGTGCTTGCTGAATTTTGGGTTCTTAATAATACTTCATTATAATTAAAAAAATTGACGATGTTCAAAGATAGACGAAATAATTACAAGAAAAACATTTAACAGCATCATTGTTCTCGGGTTTCTGGTTTTCACCAGTAGATGCCGACGGTGTTGAGAAAATGCCACCCGACTGGAAAACTGACAATTCCAGCAGCTTATTCACCTGGAAAATCTACTGAAATTAAACATTACACATAATTAGTTTTTTTTCTCTTGAAGAGTTTGCGGATTTTTACTCTTTTACGTTTGCTTCATTCGGTGGATCATGATTTTATTTCTTCTGCGAGCCCAGGATTTTAAAGTTCCCGTTACGGAACGCGTGATGCTAAATTTCGTGTCCTTAAGAAAGAGGTTAATACAAATAATTACACGGGTAACACCGGGCTCTCAGGTAGTATAAATTATCTGAATTTTTGGAGCCGCCTGAGGTGCAGCCGAACCCATTTAAATCAATCTTGTCAGCTCATTTGTGTCACAAAACCCAGCAGCAACGGATTATAAAATATTTTCACATTAACATTAGCAAATTTCGAAACTAGATCCAAAAATCTGCTGTGAACACTGGATTAACTCTACGTATTCAACTAATATTAGAAATAAAATTGTGAACGAAAAATGAATCCGTCTCTGGTGTGCGGGTGTTTTTAATATTTCATTTTACTGCCACCGACGAGAACTAAATACACCATACCATCCGAATTTATCCCACATTGGGTTTCTCGAAATAGTCTTTCTTGCTACGAATCGACCATTTCTTACTTAAAGTGCAAACGACGATTTAAAAACCGACTTCAGTTAGGACTGGTTCTAGACGTTGACCTTGGATTTTGGAGCAGCCGCCATAAATTAATATTTAGGAGACGGCAATCTCCTTAAAAATACGCCTTCCTTCCTATTCCATTCTCATAAGTACTCCAGCTGTTGTCTTCCTGTCACAGCATTAAGGAATAGAAGACTAATTAGCGGTTCATTGTATCAATCCACGAATATTGACTGTTCATCATACTGCGAACATTCTAAGTCTACGTCTGTAGTGAAAAGTCTGTGTTGACGGAGAAATCGTGAAGCTATTGAAAGGAAAACATGGACGTTGATCCCCGGTTCCAGATAATTAAAACGAGCTCCGTTTACGTTAAAATGAACTCGACTCCGCACCCAAAATTCAGAAGACATATTAATTATATGACATGATAAGGCAGTCGTATTTACAAAAAAGAGAAATGTCCCTCCCACTAGATATAAAATGGGGGTGGAAGTTGTAACGGAGTCAAATAACTGTAAATATCTTGGGATCAAGATTATTAAAGATTTAAATAGGGGTAATAAGGTAAGTGAGGTCGTGGGTAAAGGGTGGAGGGCGCTGCTGCTGCTGCTTCACTTTGTAAACAGGGTCTTGAGGAAAAGCACGAGAAAAAAACAAGATTTCTGCTTATAAAACGCTGGTCAGGTCAATTTTAGAATATGGGGTAACGTGCTGGTATCCGTATCGAAAGGAACACATTCTAGCGTTGGAAAAAATACAAAAACGGGCTTAAAAGATGTTTGGGGGTCAGGTGATTCGCGAACAATCCTCACGAGAATTTAGAAGGTCTCAGTAACAGAAGGAAACCTGCGAGGTTGTGCGCAATATATAAAGCTTATAAGGGTGAACCACAGGGCCTGGAAAGGAATGAAAAACAATATTGCGGCGCCGAATTATATTTATAAAAATGATCACTTTTTCAAAATTAAATAAAAAGGGCAACGCACAGATGTAGGAAAATTTTAATTTGTAAATAGGTCAATACGCGATTGTAATTCCTTGCCTGCAGAAATACGACTTTTCCGGGTAGCGTAAATCAGTTTAGGAATAGGCTAAGAAAACTTAAGTGAGTAGTATTTCTTAGAATCAGTGATGTGATAATAGTGAAGTGCAGTGAAGTGATTTCTATGTGACTTCTTTCTTTTCTTTTTCAGATCAAAATCTACACTTCAAAATTCCTCCATAGTGTGAATTGTGTTTTCTTTTAGTAAATGTATTTGTCTTTTCATTGGATGTAGCAGCCACCGGGCAAATGCCCAATAGCAGCTAAATAATAAATAAATCAAAAATAATATCGATTAATATCCTCCGATCTCCATTGGATTTTTTTGTGAGTCCAATATGTCACGTTCGTACTTTTATCTGTAGCTTAAAACTGTCGTGGATTTTGTTGGATATAACGAAATAGAACCAGCGTGACTGCTTCGTCCGATATGAGACTGAGAAAAGGCTTTCCCAGTTGGGTTATTGTGAAGCAGATCCTCGTTATAAGTTCTTCAACTTTTGTAAAATTTATATTTGATTAGTATAATAATTTAATGAAAGCCTCTCGGGTTTCCAACCTCCTAAGATCGTCGATGGCTCGCGACGATTCGATGACATTCCTCGTCATCATTTTCGCCGGAAAAAAATTATGTTTAAATGATTTACAGATGATGCTATTGACTTTTATAACTGGCGCAATATGGACTCCCTGTATACGCTGAGTGGCCAAATTATTATGACCACCTGACAGCGTCAAAGTGTTGCCGTCAGAGGAGAAGTTCTACTGTGTTGTTTGCGAAGATATGGACGAAAGACGTCATTTAATTGAGTTTGAACGCGGGATGATCGTAGGAGCTCGAAACGTCGCAACCAGTATCAGCAAAACGGCTGCACTTGTGAGGAGTTAATGGAAACAGAGAGTGGACTAGTAAGCAAAAACGGGCCTCAACGTCAGGCTTGTGGTCGTCACGTGCTACTCAAAGCTCGAGCTGAGAGAAGACTTGCCGGAGTTGCCCAGAAGAGCAACAGTATGGATAATCTTAATCGAAGACTATGAACGTCTCTGAACGAACTGTACGCCGCATATTACTCCGTATTGGCTGTAAAATCTGTTCTAAAGCGTCTTCAGTTCGCAAATGAAATACAAGGATAGGACAGTATATGACTGGAAAAGGGTCACGTGGTCTGATGAATCTGGTAGGGTTCAAATATGGAGAAAACAACAGGAAAACATGGATCCCAACTGCATCCCCACAACACTTCAAGCTGGTGGCGTCAATATTATCGTTTGGGGCCGTTTTCTTGTCATGATAATGATCCTTTGATTCCTGTGAAACAACGTCTGTCATGGGGTATTTAAGTACATCCTATTATGTTCATGGTGTACTTCCAGCAGGACAATTCTCTTTGTCATAAAGCTGGCATTGTCCTGGGAAAGTTCGAAGAGCATGACGGAGACTTTCCCTTGCTTCCTTGACCTACACAATCACCAGATCTGATTCCAATTGAAACTTTTTGGGATGAGATAGAACGGTCTATCAGGCAGTTGGCTTAAAGAATTGGTACATTGCAGTTCATCAGACATGGTCTCAAACTCCTCCTACCACCAACCAATATCTCATAGTATCCAGGCCCAGAAATATTCAAGCAGTACAGGAGGCCCAACATTGTATTTAGGGGGCGATCGTAATAATTTGGCCTCATTAATTGCTCTGGTGTCCTCCTTTGGTTCATAACACCCATTGACTATATCTGCTGCTTGTTTCCTTATAAGTACAAATTCAAATAAAAATGTAGGGCATATTTGTGAAGTTCAGTGTTAATTGTGACCTGAATTTATTTTACATATATTTTACTTTCCCTGGGCTTGTAACTTCATCGTTTATTAGTTTATTTTAATTTCACAATTATTTCTTTTCTTAAATGTGTAGCTGTTATTTTTTACTTGTCGCATCTTCTCTACTAATGGATGCAAAAAATAAGTCTAAATCTTCACTTGCCCTCGCTTTCCACTACACGTGATTGCGGAGGTAATGGAACACAAACGCAAGAGCTAACTGTCGAATTGTGAAATTTTTCAAGCGGCCCAGGCTTTAAGTACTTCATTTCGAATAACGCGTCGACGATTCAACGGTTAAAGCGTCCTCAATCCGAGTCCGGCCTCGTAACAGGTCCTGGGTGTGATCGCTAAGTAGATAATTAATGGTGATCAAACCTTTCTGAGCGCAAAACGACAATGGTGATCGTGGGCGGTGAAAGTCCATTGCGTAAGAAAGTCGATCGCAACCGCGGGACCCGATTTCCCCGAAATTTCGCTTTACAAGGTCAAGGATAATACTAATGAAATAGTTCCGATATCTCATTCTCGTCTCCGTATATGGTGCGCCTCGTGTGATGAAGAGATTACGGGGAAAACTTCTTATGCACACGTATTGATCCATAAATAGGTTTGGTAGAACTGGGGGATACTGAGATATACTAAATCTGAAATGGAATAAATACGTGTCTGTTACAACGAATTGGATTGTTCCAAATCTAAGAGTTAGAAATTTAATAAGAATTATGTTTAAATTTGATATTTATGTATTATAAACACACAGATTTTTATTAGTCTCAATAATTAATTTAAAACTCCATTAATGAAGTTATTTTTTAATGTCTTAATTTTGAAACTAAAGAGCTCTTGGCCAATAATTTTGATTTAATTATTCTTACAAAACATAAATTGTATTTTTTTAGAAAACCATTGGTATATATAAAAAATTTAATGTGGAAAAATTATACGTGCATAGTTAATTGTATTTTTCTAAAATATATATATATTTATTAATAGAGTTTTAAGTTATTTATTGCGACTGATTAGAAACCTAGAAATACATAAATATTATTGCAAATATTTTCATGAAAGTTAGAGGGTTTTGTTACTACGAATTGTAAAAGCAACGCAGAATATTTTGTTCAATTGTTTTTAGTTTTGGTGAATATTATTTTGGATTTTTCTACTCAATGTGTGCCTTTAAATGACAAGATTTATTTCTTAAAAAGTCACCTGCAATTTTCCTATGCAGATTTTCAGGAAATTTTATTTCAGTTAACGACTACGTAAAAATTGTGTACACAAATTAATATATATATATATACTCTGTATGGAAGTATTTAAAGGATATAATAAATATTTTGTTTTCGGACAACGTTTGGTCGACTTCTCCTGCTTACTGACTCAAATTAAGAGTAACGGATACGAAAAGGAGCTTAAAGAAGAGACTCAAGTGTGTATAATATATCTAAAATTAATTTAATTAGCATGATAACGTAAATTTCAGAATATACATTAACTTATAAGAAAACTGCTTAAAAACGATGGTTTTTTCGACCGATAAAGGAGGTGAAACGCTAAAAAGAATCACATAAAGATGATGTTCCACGGTTATGGCTTCGTATGGAAATTGTGCATACGATCATGACAAACAAAAACTGCATTACTTTTCCCGTAGACAGACGATCACGTTTATAAAGTCAAGGCAGACAACGAGCGATTGTTGAAAACTTTAATTTCTAAATACACTGATAAGAGAATGAAACGATTATTAATTATACGCTGCGTAAGAGAAATTTGCAAATTAGTAATGTAATTTACATTTAGGGCTGTGACCTAGAGTGACGTGTCCTTTGCCTACATTTTCTTCATACCTTTCGACTTGCATCATTACATTGCAGTTTTAACTCCGGTCACTTTTGAACAATTAAAATAATAAATGTCAAATGAAATAATTGAGTGCGTTCGGGCGTTGTTTTATTACGTTTCTAAAGAAATAGAAATATTAGGACGCAGGATAATCCCAATCGTGTCTGGTGGCACTGAAACACTTACTTCCTCATTCCTCAGCCTAGTTGACCTTTAAGCTCCGTGGTTCTTAGCGCAGCCACAAATCCTCATGCTTTCTTCTCAAGTATCACTCATATTTGTCAAATTTTCTTCAAGCAGCCGGTTGCTGATTCAATTAGGACCACGAAACATGTACGGTAATGTTTGTTGCTGGGTCCAGAGAAAAAAAGTCCATCTCGTCGGGTTTTTTCTAATCGACTCACAGCTTATTGGAACCTCACAGAATTGTTTGAATAACAATTGTCCGTAAATCTATTTGATAAGCTATGAGCAGATATTATAAACATCAAGGTAATCATGTACTAGTTTGCAATAATAAACCAATTCTCAGATCACATGAACGACGATTTTCATGTATATAAAATCTACAATATTCCTGATCAATTGCACCACATATTTATACAAAAGAAATTTCCGTGCATAACATTCTATGGCATTATTGGAGAAACTTATATCGCTCTATTAAAATATTTAATGACGTTTTAGAGTCACTTCAAGAAAATACATAACAATGTCCTCCTTTCAGCACACATTATCGGAGTTTTAAGATTCCATGAGATGATCAATACTTGCGCGATCGTTCCAAGCCCATTTAATCGTTTTATATACGAGGGTATTCCCACAAGTATCCGACCTGACGGCACTGATGGCTGGTTGTTGTTTAAAAAACAAAAGACGCCTAAATTAACAACCTTATGTGACTGTTTAGTGTTTATTTTTGAAGCGCCCAATAGCGAACGTTCTCAGTGAATTAGTAAATTTATCATCGTCATTTGATGCAATCCTTTCACTTGAATGGTCTGAGTCCAGACAATATGAAAGTCAGCTACTCTGGGGGAATATGATCATTCGTTAACAAGCATCAAATATTGGGTAGCAGAATTTAAACGAGGTTTCTCGAACAGCCGGGACGAAAATCACAGCGGTGGACCAAATGAAGTGACCACACCAGAGATGGTAACGAATAGTAAGGGATGACCGTCGAATGAAGGTGAGCGATATGGCAAACGTGGAGGGCATTTCAAAAAGATCTGAACTTGGTACATTAACCAAAGATATGGACCTTAAACAGCTTTAAACAATATGGGTGCCGCGGTTACTTGCAATGGTGCATGTTGATCATGAGGACGATTAAATCGCTTTTTTGGCAATTTTTCACTGCGAATAACCGAGTTTTCGCATTTATTCATAACCATGGTTGGAACACGGGGAGATTTTTTGGGATTCACGCGGAATAATTTTCATTAATTACGAAACCAAGGAAAGACAATCGATTTTGACAAAACGATAAGTGTTGTTTCATGACCAATCCATTGTCGCGAACGCCAAAGTCAATGATTGCTCCCTCATTTGCCAAACTTGAATAAAACAGTTCGGTGCTAAATGATTAGCCAAGAATGAAGAAGTGGAGTCTGCGGTTGGTGGCTATTTTGAGGATCTCGATGGTTTTCACTTGCATTCAACGCATCTGGTAAAAGTATTTCGCACTAAAAGGAAACCACGTTGAGAAATATGTGGTCTTGACAGGTCTGGAACAACCCTCTTACAACGTTACTTTGCTTCCAGGAGTTCGCTTTCCATGACCTTTAAAATTTTGTTCACATAACTAATTTTTATAACTTCAGTTTCATTCTGCTGATTATCGTAATTCTCATTCATTTTCTTCGATGGCCCTCGATACTACTTCAAACGGGAACAATTTTAAGAAACGAAAATTATTTAGTACACCATACGAAATCAAAGAGAAAACAACTGTTAAATTTAATTTGTATTCTCATTCGTTGCTGTTTCCTAATATTATACATAATACGTGCAATCGTTTTTTGCTTCAAGTAGTGAGGCACTGTCGTTGATATTACATAAAAGTCCACAGTTTTTGGGTACATAAAATATTTATCAACCGAACGTCGCATTATTAGGAACTTTCAGCATTCTCAATACGACTTGGATGGAAATGATTATGTACTCAGAGCCCGAAAGCTTCCAATAATGTGACGTTGGGATAGTAAATACTTTATATAACTAACATCCGTGGATTTTTGGTTACTGAATAATTTTATTACAACTTAGTTTTCTGACTTTAAAATTTCGGTCGTAACCGTCGCTAGAGACACTAAATTTTTCACATGTACATTCAATAATCTTTTCTGCTGATGGACTCAAGGAGTAAATATGATGAATTTCTAAATTTTACGCCTGAGGAAGTCTCAAAAAAGGAGACGACACGTCGTTTTTGAATCAATAGTGAATAATATTCTTCTTCTCTAAGTGTTACTAAACTATAAAAGTAAATAGTAAATCAATTACGTCTGATATTCGTTGAGGCGGTCAAGTTTGAGTGTTTACAGATATGGCATATTTAACTAACATTTAACACAGGAAGAAGTCCCAGATGTGAAGACGGAACGTCGTTCAATTTAATTTAAAGCTGTCTATGAAACTGGTCGTTAATGTATTTCAATTAACATAAAAGTAAATAGTTACTTTCTCATTTGATTCCTTAGGACGGAAGCATACTTCAGTAAGTTATTCATATAATAATCTCATAATGTCCTCGACAGTAATAACAAACATCAAGGAGTAATTAAGAAGTGGGAAGCCGAATTGGACTTTTAATTTTGGAAAAACTCGGTGACCCTTTCCGGATATTTTGTTTTTTCAAATTAATAGGCGAGTATTAAATAAGAGAAATTGCATCAACTGCAGGTGCTTCACAGTTAAGTCACTTGCTTGATTGAATATGAACTTGGGGCGGTTACACGTACAGCACCGAGGAAGAAGGAACTTTCACTAAACAAAGGCAGTCCCTCGGATAAGAGATAAGGTGTATATGTAGCCCTGGAATACTTTCCGACAAAACACTGGTACATGTTACTTCAATTGTGATGTAAGCTCTGTTTCCTGACTAAATTAACTTTCACCACACGTCGGCGATAATTTTCTTTGTCAGTTTTTAAAATATATGTAAAAGTGACTACCTCAAAGCCGTGCAAAACATTCCATGACGTAATAGAAAGTTCATATGACGTCTCGGCTGCAGTGTTTTATTCCTTAAAATTCGATTTAAATGAAAGAGTAGTGATGCGTATTGTGCACGCAACGTCCACATAATTCAGTCGTCACATTTACCCTTGATTTGATCGAAAAATGGGTTAATTAGGAATATAGTAGGGTATAGACGGCAAGACTCGGAACAACTGAGTACGGTTATCAGATTGTAAAAGTACAATTGATGATACGAGGCGATTGTAAAAGTGCGGCCTCGTATTTACTCGTGCGGATCAGGTCTCTGTCGTAAATATCGCCGGCTTATTACGAGACAACTTCCCTCCAATTTATCGAATTCAATTACTGGCCAAAAACTCGTGAAGCCCTCCATTATAACAACTACTGTTTTTATCGATATAACAAATCCGTTTTCTCCTCCTCGTACGACGGGTGTCGTTGTTACTTCGGAGCCTTTCGATAATAAAGCATGGGCCGGGAAAAAGCAAGCCTGGGATAAATTGTAGTGATGGATGTAATTAGCGAAGGCGGATTTGTGCACACGTGCCCGGAAGCTGGACCGGTCCGGTCCGGTCCGGCCCGCCTAAGTGGGCCACGCCACTCCCCACCCCCAATCGTCCTCGGTTGTCTACGACTCTGGGATTACTCTACTCGTTTCGTCTACATCGGCGACTCAGCCAGGAAGAGATTGACAACGGCGGAAAATACTGCAAGGGCCGATGTCGCAACAGCCGTGTTTGCGCAAGAAATTTGATGGTGTATGGCGTGGATTGAGTTGTTACACAAACCGTTTGAAACAAATCGGTCGGGCTCGAAATGTGTTGTGCAAGACTTCCGTGTATGACGAGCGTTTAGAATGGGTATGGCAATGCTTGACAGTCACTTCTGGTCGTTCTAATTGCAATTAAATTTCGCCCTCCAGTCTTTCTTTAATTTTAGTTATTAATATGGCCACTGCAAAAATGTAGATGAAATGGAAATTTGGCGGAGTTTTAAAGCAGAGTATTGAACTATTGGAGCTGAAGCGATGAGTACAAAAACAGAAACAAGCTTGTGGATAAGGAAGGCGACCCCAAAGCCATTGGCGGAATGCGAGTGCCTACGGCGGCAAAACCTCCAGCCTGAGCAGGATGGCAAAAAAAATCTCGAAAACGTTTTGAAATATGATAACTCGTCCGAGATAAACGCTTTATAACAGTCTGACGAGAGTGACCTAGTTTTTTCACTTTTAACACAGAAGTTCACTATTACCATTAAAAATTTGAGTATAGATTTAAGAATTTTTCGGGCACCGCCAGTAGCTGTTTCTACCGCCGAAAGAAGCTTTCCTAAATTAAAAATGATATATTATTATTCAAGAAATAGACTTAATGGATTGGCCATGTTGACCACTGAACGTGAATTAAGTAATAAATTAGTTGTAAAATAAGTTATTCCCGAATTTACAGGAGATAAACTTTAAGTGAGATTTTTTTAAAATTTAGGGTTAAACTTTGTATTCTATTTAACAGTTCTTTATAATTTTAAATGTAAATTTATATTCTCTCTGAAAACAGTCGGTAGCACTTTTAGCTCATCAAAAATGAAAATTATTTATTTTCAATAAAAATTTTCCGTAAATTTGTTCGAATTAATATTATTCTATTAATCCGATTGCTTCTTTTTTCTGGTTAATTCTCTTTATTTATAAAATTTTTAAGTTTTTTTTATGCTGAGTGATGGGATTTTTCTTTAAAACAAATGAGGCTTCCTAGCGAAGGGACGAGCAATTCGTACGAATATGGCTTTCACAACAGTAGAATAGACTGCGATTGTCCGAAGTTGACTAACACTACTTTCCTGTAAAAACATTACCCAAATAAGATTATAATACAGAAGTATCTACAATTACCTCAATTTTTATGTGATAATCAAACACCCTGACTGATCAACTTATGACGAACCTTAAGCACAACTGAGATTAATCTTGACATCGAAGTGCGGTGATGGTCGCGGGTCCACTTCCAATTCGTCGCACATTTGGTCAATTGCATTGAGATCGCTCATGTTCCTGAAACCACTCCCGGGCAATTCATGGCATGGAATTAGCCATCTGCATTGGGAAACGCGTCTACAACATGTTGTTATACACACATTGCTCCACGCCGTTCCTCTGTCCCCATCAGCATGAACGCTTGTTATGCTCATTCATACTTTCTCATTGCATGATGCAACTCAAAATTAAGTTCATCGGACCACAAGATTTCTATGCCTTCCCATGTGAATTGGTGACATAAAATGTATAGGAAAAAGCCTTTGATGCCGTGTACCGCCAACGGTGCATTATCAGATCAACTGCTATAATTATAGTTCTTTTCAAACGGAAACCGTTGGATCAAGCTCGTCCTTGTGTCGTCGAATAAAATTCATGAGGCGTTGTCCCATGTTGTCGTTCATTTAGCTGTGCTGCAGTAAAGGGTTTATCACTATCGACTTGTCATTTGTGGCTACCTTTATCAGGTTCTCTGCTCTCATTCGCTGAAAGCCAAAACGTTATTATATGCAGTGTCACCCCTCTCTTTCCACTGTCCGTTCTACCTGCTGACAACTACAACTCACTTTTCCAGTCTTTAAATACTACTGAGCATATAACAAATACAGCTGTTTTTCTGATACTGGCCTCATGGTTCCGGTCTGGTCCTCTGGCGACTTCGAAGTGATACCATAGCTAATTAGCCTAAAAAACCTTTTCGTAGTCATATTAATCTGTCAAGTCATATAATGTAAAAAGGTCGGTCCTTCACAAGGAAATCAAAATATTGTGTACGGTTCTTAACGTTTTTTAGCACAACAATTTGTCTGCAACTTTTGCTGTTAAGAAGTTTTGCTGTATGTCTTGTCTAATAGTCTTGCCTAATCTTGATATCTATCCTTAAAAGGAAAAGGAAATTAGACGACGAATTTTAAGTTTTAACTCTCAAATGGTGGGTGAGAGTTTAAGACACCAATTCAAAAAACAGTTTAGTTGTTTTTTTTATAAAGCGTAAAAAATCCGTGCCCAATAAGTTAGTTTCAATGTATTGGATTGCAGTTTGGTGTTAGGTTAGAACAGCGAAATCGGCAGTAAATCGTTTCTTCTGTAAAGCTGGCAGACAGGAATTCAGTTGACATCAATTTCTAATATCCTGATGTATGCAAAGAACATATGTGTTGAGTCACTCGGATGTAAGTAATTTGCAGACAAATATATTATTTTCTTCCTCTTCTTGCAATGGCTCAACAGCCCCCTTGAGGGCCTGGGCCTACCGAGGCGGCTGCGGACTGTCATCTGGCGTGACACATTCAGAATTTGGGCAGATGATGAGTGCATCAGTTCCCCATCAGCCTTGATCCCGGTCCTTGCGACCATGACGACACAAACATATATTATTTTACTTTAGTGAAAAATTCAGTGCGTCTATGATTAAAACCTGTTTTAAAAGGGTAGTCATTAATTTTCATATTGCATATCATAAACTAAATACTTATCGCTAAAGTCAATCCAGTGGTGTCTTCTAGATTTTTCTGGTCTGTTTTTATTTCACTCACGCACTGAGATCTGCTTTTTCACACTGCTCAAGATCAAGTTAATTTGTTCTTCTAGTACGCTGTTAATTGTCCAGAAGTTGTCGGGCCACCGGGATTACATAGAACTTAGTTTTATGCTTCCCGGCGTGAGTTTTCATTTTGGTTGTAATCCGGAGATACAAATGGAGATCGTTGTTTCGGACATATCAGAGGAGTAATTCACTACTTGATTGAGAAATGCTTGGATATGATTAATGGTCACAGAGTTGGATACCGTAGAGCTGCAATAGTTTGTTGGGAATTAAAAGGTTGCAGTCTCTTCCAACGAACCAGTGTGTATATATGAAGCTTTATTCAGCCTTTTTTTTCCTAACGTATTCGTCCACCTTATTTTGATGTACCTGGATACTTGGGGGTTGTTCTCATACGGCACGGTTATTCAATTTAAATCCAGTGCCGGCGGGTCATTTGACGGTTTATTATTATAAAGACGATGTAGATAGGTTTATGCTCGTTTAGCTTTCTCCTCCTTTGATTTGCAATTAACTATTGCTTTGTTAGTTGACAAATTTTGGTCTTTCTCTTCTGCAAGTGTCACATCAGTTCCTATTCATCTTCTTCTCTGCCTTGTATGATGTCATGGAATCATTTTATTTAGTGTATGTATCATACCCTCATGCCACACGTTGTTGAAAATTTGTGAAGCATCTAAGAAGACTGCCGAAGAGACTTGTTTTTCATCCAGAACAAGATCAAAACTGTCGACTTCATTGTTTGTAATAATTTGTTTCACTTAATTCTTCAAAAATGTCTTTCCTTTTGATTAGTTCTGTATTCAACACAATTCATCAGCTTTATATTAAATAATTATTACTTCTAGGAATTGTTTGTAGTCAGTTCTTCCCGTGAAAGGATTCATCCGGGTTTTGTGACATCTCTCTTCTAACGATCTTCAATAGAATTTTCTGTCCCCCAGGCACCTTTTCATGGTCAAGGAAAGTCGCTATAACGCCATAATTTGTCGAGTAAAATTTGACAATCTGGCGGCCGTCTGAGTCATTACTGGTGCTGCAAGGGCAGTGAAATAATTCAAGTGCTTTATATTAAAACAAATACATCTTAGAAACTTGCTTGGATTTATACTGAAATTCCAGTTAATTGGGTATTTTTGTAACTTTTATTCGAAGGCCACGGTTCTTCAAGAACTATCAATCCTTAAACCTTGGTATTCCTTTAGAATTCTTCCATAATTTGTCTTAGTATGAATTTTGTCCATTTTTCTTTCCGGCTGTGATCAGAGAATTTATATACGGTTGACCCTTCTTTCGATTAGACTCAACGCAAAATATTGTCGCTCTGATCTGTGGTCGCAGCGGCAGGAGATTTCGATGATGATTGATGATTAGACGGAAGCTGGAAAGTGATCTGAGTTAGAAGTGCTAAGCTAACCTTGTGTGACTGCTGTGGTCCCTTTGCGTCGACCTCAGGAGCAAGGTTCGAACCTGGTCCTCAGATCGTCGTTCAAGGTGACGGAGTCTGGACCGCGTTACCTTCAAATATGGCCTGAGAACAATTCTGAAAATTGGCGAAACAGCCTCGGCAAGTAATTGGCCCACTTAATAATGGAGACCACTCAGTTGGCAGTAATGCCGAAAATATTGCGTAAGCTCATTTCTGTGAGCGATCAGAAGGTTTTTATAAAATAAACGACCCGACGCTTATACCTAGCCAGTGCGGCTTTTGTCCGGGGAAAATATAAGATGATGACCAAATATGTTGAGAATTTGAGCGAAGTACACATGTTCGAAAAATAAGTACACCGAAAGTCAATTAGAAACCTGGATTAAATATTCTAAGTTAGTGGGAAACGATTACGAGCAATGGATACAAGAATAAGTAATACTACAAAAATTGAACTGAAGCATCTAATAAAACATCACAAATTATTTTCTGGACAAAGTAAACAATGTAAAATAAACGTTCTATGAGGTTCTGTATTATGTCCCAAACGGTTTTCACCAGTCGCAATTTCAATACTCAAGCTAATATATATTTATTTAAAATATAATCATTCTCAAACCGCAAATTTCGGTAATAATTCAAAATTCTCACGTTAAAAAAACAAAAAGAAAATATAACTTTTATAAAATACGTTTACAATTCCACAATGGATACAAGAAATTTGGTTTTATAAAATATATTTTTTTAAAGATTTCTTTTCTGTAAAGATAATTTTGGTATTACTGCTGAAAGCTCCGGTTTTCAAAATCAAAAAAGATTAAGAAATCATTAATTACTTTTATTATTAAAATTTCGACTAATAAAAACAAATGGTGCCAAAATAGGAAAACATAAAAAATCAGTCATATTGTATTTAAAATTATTGAAGAAAAATAAATATTCCATTCGGAAGATTGTCACATGATGAACGAGCCAAGAAATGCCGTCATCATCTTGAAATTCCAAAAATATTTGGTATGCAAACTGTTAATCAATAGAACTGACTCAGATATTCTAAATATTAATACTAGAAGCAATATATATAATATCAATAATCAACGTTAACAAATTTTAATACATTTAATAGATAACAAATTCTAATTTCAGTAACCAATTACTTGATACGAATTTCTCGAAACATGAAGAACCAGAATTAATACTCTATATTAAATATCAAATGGCTCATTTTCAAATTGTAGATATGTTAGGTTGTATATCGAATTCAATAGTTTGATTAAATGAAATATTTAATTTTTCTGATTGTTCTAAAATGTCTTGCAAATGATAAATTGTAATTTTACATAAAATAATGATTTTTTTGTTCGTAATTCGACGAAAGCAAACAATTAAAAAATTAACAACGCGATTCAGTCTTAATGAGGACACTTGTCAGGTTTATAAAAGGTATTGAATCGTAAGTAAACCATTACAAATATCTTAGCTGAATATATAACAAAGATAAAGCTGTTTTCTTTAATCTTTGACATTCAACTAATAATTTTGTATAATTTACCTACAATTAATTATAAATCTGATGAGGGTCCACATCAAGACTAAACATATTCTTAAATTAAATTATAATTGTAAGGATCAAGACCTTAAATTAAAGATAATTTAAGTATAAGGAGCAATTACACAATTTTTTTATAATGCTGGACGTTTGGACGCAGCTTCGCAACTTTAAGCATATTAACAAAGACTGGAGAGTAAAGTAAAGATATAAAATACAATTAATTCAAGAAATTAACCAAAGAACTTAAACTAAGCTTAATTTTCAGTGCGAAGTTTAATGTTGAATAATGCTTATTTTAGAATGTACAACCAATTGTTATTTTCCAATTAAATTGTTTTACTGTCTGAGACTTTAAAACAAGACTTCTGTTATTTAGTTCGTTTACTCAATGTCGGTTTGGTTTGACCAATGTAACAAAAGCCACAATTAGGACAATTAATTTTTCGAAACAACTCTGGTGCTAAGAAAAGTATTGGTAGGATATTTCTTTGTATTAATGAATCTAGAAAAGCAAAGTTTATATTTATGAGGAACAGACTTATGTAGCGTTTAAAATAAATGCATTTGCATTGGATTGGCAGGAAAAGCAGCACAGTATAGTAAAACAATGAAATTATTGTATTACTTTATATAACTTTGCTCCGGTTGGGACAATAGAATGTTTATATATTTAGATATAAATTCAAGATAATAATAGTTGTCCACAATAATATAAGAAAAATAAGACTTTTAAAAATATGTCTAGCTGTTTCTCCTACTTAAATTGTCTGCAAAATAAGGTCGTGTTCTTAATTATTGTTTTATCAAACGTTAAATTTATTTGTATTAAATTAAATAATAATTTTTAATTGTCTGTTTTTTGTCTCAGTACTATTTCAACAACAAATATTTTTCCTATTTGTTTATGAAAATGAAAAATAATTGGGATGTTTTGTTGTAGTTCAATCGTCCCGCGAAAAGCAAATAATGGAGGGGGGATGAAAAGTGTCAAATAAAATTGGGAGGAAATGTTTTTTTTAATGTTTTATATCCGGACATAGCACAGTCATCGCAGAATATTAATGGCGAGAGATTCCGAGAGAGAAAGTAAACCTGCCCTCGGGTAAGAATCGGTTTGCAGACTGAAGAAGTAGTTTCTTTTAAATTATTTAAATCGGCGTACCACAAGATAGTAGATATTACCGGCTGGTCACATGACGCCTGTAGTATTGCGGAGTTCAAAGCTTCCCAATACCAACGAGTGTTCCTTATTGAACATAATCATGTGTTTGTTGTAAACCAAATTAATCGACGGTTTCCGTGAAACAGAATCAGCTGCAGAGAAGAGAAACAATCAGTTTCTATTATATATAAAGTTTCTGCAGGTTCCTTCGATCGTCCGTACTGAATATACAACATAATTTTTTCGAAGCATATTTATGAGTATGTTTTTACGGAACCAAATGTATTAATTAATTTAAGTCACAAAGTTTTTGGATAACTAGCATTATTCAAAATAATTATTCATTTTACTCTGTTAAAGAATTTTAGATAGTAAATTAATGTAAGAGCGTGGTGAAATAGCGTATTATTATATCGTATTAAAAATAATTTCCCCTAATTGTAGTAAGATATACTGGGCGTTATGAAAAAAGTAACACGAAAAACATGTAATTGACACTTTGCACGTCCTTCAAGACTGGCTTCACTCAAGGATCCGTCCAATAAGCTACGCATGTAGTCGTACGATATTAATTACTTTCTACCACACCTCAGAGACCATAAAGAAAACTTGCAACGGTAACACTTGAGAATAATTAGCCTTAGTGCAGTTTGGAGGTAATCTTTACATGCGTGAGATTCTCAAGCCCAAGATTGAGCAATTAAGTTATCAAATCATATAAATTGTTTCGTGTTCAAAGTTGAACCAATTATATCTTTCATTTCTATTTAAGGATTTGAAATCTTCAAACTGCCTTTAATTGTTTAAGTCGTTTGATGTACAGACAAATAAATTCGCTTCCATTTCGCCGAGAAACAGTTTAGGAGCGAACGAATCACGCAACTTACGAGTAGCGGCTAACGGCAGATCTCATTACACAAATAAAAATATTCGCTTCAAGGTTGTTCAGTTTCACAAACCGGGGAACAAAGCGTTGCCTGTAGCTCTTGCTATGGATTTGAAAACCGTGGACATGCAATGCTTCCAGAGATAATTAAGGCGTTCTCAAGGCCGTCCTTATCATACTAACCACAAATATTGCCAAAGTCAAGGTCAGAACGGACGGAGATTTATAATCTTGATCAAGTATTCGTCCCTCCAGTTTCACGCTAGTTTTTACCGTCGTTCAATTCTAATGCACATAAATACAGGACTGTGCATGTTTGGTAGTAGGTCCGTTCCGCATGCGTTCCTAATTCACTCGTCCGATTGCCGTTGTGAGTGGTTGTGCTTACCCCATGAGAAGGATTCTAAGGTTTTTCCTTTTAAATTTCAGGTCAAAAAAGGCCCCACCCTCAAGATAGTTTCAAAAACTGCTCAACCGATGTCGTGCGATCCGCACGAAGTCTTCTTAAAACTTTGTCTTCCACCAACGAGATGAGGTACAGGGTGAGGACGGTAACTGTTTAAAACTGTACGTAGTGACGTGGGGGACACTGTGACTAGTAATTCCAAGTAGGACACTTAGGACAGGAAATTCCCTAACATTGAACCCCAACTTTCCACATCCACTCCGCACCACTTGCCTCTGTAGTGGGTCCATGTCAGGCGCATGAGTACGAATAATCAACGCATAATGTTTTCTCCTAGTTTCCTGTGTGGCTCTGTGCCTGCGACTGAACATTTGGTGTGAGTGGTCGAAACTTAAATTCCGGTTTCGTCAGTATTTTTATATTTTTTACAATTGTATTTGTAATGTTTACATCACTTTAAGGCTTCTTTGTTTTTCTTGTAAAGAAACACAGTTAACCAAGACGGACGTTTTTGTTTAGTTTTGCATTTTTCTCGACAATTTTGTATTATTTGTTATTCATCATGAAGCTCACAGGGACATTGGAATTAAATTTAAACAAGGATTAGCGATAACAGTCACACCGTTTTCATCGTAATTCAATTAATGGGCCAAATGTACATTACGTGTGCAGTAATAAAACAACAAGCATTTTCCTAAGAAAAAAATACTGTTGACTTCAATTAGAATTTGATTTGATTTAGTAGAGCAGCACAGACAGCATGGAGAATATTGGTGTTGACCCACCACAGAGACAAGCGGTGCGTAGCGAATGTGAAGTCATGGTAACTTGTGGTTCAATTTTAGGCTATTTCCTGTCCGTTTGGACCATAACTGTCCCTTATCGAACGTACAGTTTCAAACAGTTACCGTCCTCACCCTGTATATCTGTTAAGCGTTAAGTGTTTAAATTTAACCAACTCTTTAATTAAATAATGATAATTTTTAATTGGCCAATAAATAGGCAAAATGTTTTATACGTCGCAGTGCAGATGGTTGAGACTCTATATATAAAGGATTTTAAAATCTAAAAAGTTAATGTTCTTATTTAATGTACCAGTATATAGACACGATTAAGTTACTGTGAGTCATCGCGCTGTTTGTGATGAAATTAGCTTTCATAGGATACGAGGCAAGAAAGTTAATTTTGAAAAATGCGACGCTTTCGCAGATGGTTTAATCATGTGTTGACAAACTAATTAAATCAATTAAATACTGCAGCCGGCCAATATAAATTAATTTTCGGGCGACGCCAGGCACCCAGCTAGTCTACATAAAAAAGTATACTTTCAATATTTCTATGTGATTTAAATAAATTTAAACACATGCAACAATTTCGACCACGGTAAACACACTGTCTGAGTAATACACGGCTACCACCTCTACAGACTGGATCGAAAATTTTAAAAAAGCATAATTAGGCGATATTTCCACCGGATAAATATTTTTTGGGGTCGATTAAATTGATAGTATTACTTCCGTTTGTTTGTGCATGAACCACTTTCGGCATGTTAATTAAGTGCTGGGGGGAGGTTGTAGGGTCGTTACATAAAAATAAAATGAAAAAGGCCGAGATTGGTGTCAAATGCAGGGATATGGAAGTCGCTGAGTTTAATTCTTACATTCAACATGTCGACTAAGTTGTAGTTTAACCCTTAATCTATTAAAAAATAATGCAATGTATGCAGTGCACCCGAAAGGTTATTTAACGGACCTTTTCAAACACATTGCGACTTAAAGTTTCCATCTTAGCCGTTCCTATATCTGATTGCCATGAAATATTGGTGTATTGTAGTGATTTGCCCAGAGAAGATTACTTTCGATTTGTTGTAGATTTAGATTTCTTCCTTCCGTCCTTTCAGGTCTAAAAAAGTTCTACCTTAATGATATACATAACTTAAAACATACTAGTTTTTTCCCCTCAATTAGCCTTTCAAACGAGATTATTAAATTGTTGTTAAACGTGAAGTAATACTTAAACTTAATTAGCGATCTATGTAATTAATGGTGCTTTTTAATTATTAAAAGATACTCAAAACAAGTCATAATGCAAATGATAGAGTATTGCAACCCTGACGCCCGATACGAACTTTTTTGCAACTAAAAGTCGCCTATCCAGGCGACAATTGCGAAAAAAAATTAAAAAGTATCATTACTTAAACAAAGTTGTTTTGCGAACAACAGCTATATAATCATAAGTATATAGTTTTTAAAAGCTTATAAATATTAAAAATGTTTTGTTAGCCTCAGTGCAAACTGATTTATAAAGACCCAAAATTGAGATCCAAACTCAATTTCATTTTTCTTAGATATTTATACGTATCAGAAGGCATTGTTTCACGGTAATGAGGCCTAAGATATGGTTCAATTATCTTCTCCTTATAAATGTAATTAACTGTTTGAGTGTGTGTGCCGCATGCAAATCTAAACCCATGGAGCAATTTTGATCAAATTTTGTATTCGTGTTCCTTGTGATCCATAAGCAAGCAAGGACTGTAGGGGTAGAAATTACTACCAACCCTGGGGGGCGGGAATGGAGGGCACGGAAATTTAAAACGCATTTAAAACGCACAGATATTTGCATGCGAATAAATATTTTTTGCGGTTAATGTTATTGATAGAACCACACCCGGTGTTTTTAAGTTAATGTGCCTATTTAAGGTGCCAGGAGATTTCTTGACTGGATTCAGATACTGAGACATTGCCGTGGTAATGATGAAATTCAACTCTCATAAAGTAGGGGGCGTGAAAAGGTAAATTTTCAAAAATATAACGCTCTCGTTGATGTTTTAGCTACGTGTTGACAGAGAATTTCAGTCGAATTAAATACTGTGATGATCTGATATAAATTAATTTCCCGGCATCAGGTAGGTTACACATAAATTAATGTTTTATGGATAACGTTTTATGAATTATAAGATATGTTAAGTCGTAAAATATGTGTTATTATTAAAAACCGAGGTAAACGTAAAATGTTATTTATTTGAAAGGAATTCAACGTGATGAAATCTTTGCTGCTTCAACGAGGAAAGTCGAGAATGGGAAAAGATACGCTCTATCTAAATTTTAGGTCATGTGAACTGTTCGAAGGCTAAATTAACACCTTGTGGACAATCCCAACGGAACACATTATTGTTATAAAGTTTATTTGATTTTTTTCCCTCTCCAAATAAATTGACCTGGTGAATAAATCTAAAACCTAAGGCAATTTAGAAACTTTTTCAATCTGCGATGCAGGCTAGTATAACACACAGGGTGTGAATATTTGCTTGGCAAGTCAATGTGTGTCGAGAATTACTCATCGTAAGAAGATGAGGGAGGGAGAGGCATATTTTAGCACAGGTAGGTGTTTCATTTAATTAATAACAGTAGAACAGTAGTTTCTCTGAAGTCCTAAAATTAGGCCGTGAAGAATGTTATTTAGTAAGTTGTCTGTGTTCAGGTTGTTACAGAGAAAGAGGAAATCTGGCCAGGAGTCGACTAGGGTAGCTAAGATGGTAAGAGCACCCCGCACAAAGTGAAGGTTAATGGTTCCATTACCGGTACGGTCCACATTTTTCCATCCTTTTATGTTAAAGGCTTTTTTTACGATGCGTATTTCATTTGACAAGTTAAAAAAGCTCTCTGTGAGTCTAGAATGAGTTGTCGGCATTTTTAATGTCCGAAAAATCCTTAACATTTCTCGTAAAAATTACCATTTTTATATTTTATTCTCACGGTGCGTTTGAAGGAATTAAACACGCACAATTATTAATTTATCTTAATATTATTATTATTAAAGTAGAAAATAATTCACAAAAATTTGCATGTCTGTTCATAAATTTTAAAAAAATGTATGGCCATTAAAGAAACAGACAATTTTAACTAATTATAAACTCGACGACTTTTCCACCACCAATTTGTGGAGTTGATCAAGTGAACAATACTGGATAAGATTAACCCAAAGCCCGCGAATTTATAAACCACAGATAACAACCTGAAAAGCTTGCAGACTAAGTAAAAGATCATAAGTTTTACTCAAATAATTCAAATCACCTTGACTACATACATTTATTCTTATGTTGATCATTTCAGAAACCAGTCTGGAAATATAATTAGTTGCAACATCAAGAACATTGATGGCATAAATCGGTTGTGTCTATCCGATTAATGGCCCTAAAAAGCAGAAGATTAAACATTATATCTAAGTTTCATACAAATAAATTTAACGTCTGAATTCTTCGAACTGACCGGAATATTAATTTTATGAAGGAAATAGCTTCATGATTACAGTACTGGATATATTTTAATCACATACGTTTCGGACAAGGTCCATCATCAAATGACCATTTTAAAGATCAAATTGTCGTTAGTATAAATTATACGTTAATTAACGACGCAACAAAATACCATTTTATCCGTAATTTGATATCGAGGATTGAAATCATAGAGAAATTTATGTCTGAATTTTGTTAAAAATATTTAGTATCTACTTGAATCTATATATCTAAAAGCCTTTGTCAGTTTGTCGGCATGTATGTTCCAGCTATAGACGTCCAAATTACTGTTTTTTAAACATACTGAAGTTAAATATGTGAGAAAATGTAAAATTCTTCAACGAAAACTGTTCCGTGTTCCATGCGCGCATCGAGATCTCCTTAAAAAGGATGCAGATAGCTTATATTATTGATCTATAATACCATGTATTTTATAAATTATAAAGATTTCTGCTCGTGTTTAACTTGTTGGCAGAGAGATAACAACCCTGAGTAATAATAACTTCTTTGGATCGTCAATACGGTGTCTACGTAAATGAACATTTCGCGTCGTGATTAAACTATCGCTGACAGAGAATAATAAAATTGTTTTGTTCGTCGATATGATGTATACATAAATTAGTTTTATTTTTCGAGTCAGGTAAATTTTAATATGTAGTAATCGATAATTGGTTAAAGCAAATAAAATATTTTGCATTTAATAGTTCCATTCATCAATGGTAAAAGTATTAAATTAATTAAACTTGAGTATCAACAATACTATATATGTGTAAAACAAGTGAAAATGTCAACAAACCTCCGAATTTTCCCCCTTTGGAGGTGTTTTTTCGGTAGTTTTCCGCCTCTAGCAAAGTCCGTACTCAACTTGAAGAAACGAGTAAGGACTTATTCTATTTGGCTCACCAAAAAACTTATCAGTAAATATATTTATTTCCTAGGTGGACCAACCCCTTCCCCTCCGTCTCCCCCCCCCCCCGCGAGCTACAACACTATAAAAAATCCAATTTGGAACCCCTCCAAATTTAGGCCACTGTAGTTCGAAAACTGAGGATTATTAAATTTTGGCGAATAAATTCTTGTCTAGTGTTAATATGTCAGTGGGATTAAAGACCATTAGTCTTCATTTTAAACTTTCAGACAATAAAACACAATCCTATTACTAAGCACTGTTTTTTAAGTCAAATTTGATTTTGATATCGTTACTATACTAAACATGAGACGTGATTATTATAACATTAATTTCTGAAATGTTGTATATTAAAAATCAACCTAATACTGGCACTTATTTTGACGACGAAAATCTAAACAAATTGTGGGATGTGTTATTTTTTTACTAAGCACTGATTTTTTTATCCCAAATTTGATTTTTCTATTGTTAATATATTAGACAGGGGACGTGATTATCGTAACAGAACAATTTCTGAAACGTAAATTAAAAATCAATCTAATAGTGACACTATTAAGCTTGACAATGGAAATCGAAACGAACTATGGGCGTGTTATTTCTTTTACTTTTTTTCCAGTGTTCAAAGTAACATACGTTCTTTCAGATTAAATACTTTCCAGTAATTAACAGGGATCAGAGAACAAATTCATATCTATGTCGTTCCTTTCTTCAAACTGTATTGCTTCTGTGGGGGAAAGAACCAACGGTTTGTATCTCACATTACAAAAAAAGGATCGTGTAAAAAAATAGGAAAACCTGTTATTTTCCGTAACAGATATTGTGTAGCTACACAATGAAAATTATATGCACGTACAGTCGGTATATTACGACACGCAATTTATTACATCTATGCAACGTTACATGCAATGTCCCAGATACTTCCGCGTGTTACAATTACAGCTGCTATTTGTAATAATCCGAAAAATTCATTCTGACTTTTAATAAAATGTCGCTTTGTAACGATTCTTTGTGAAGTAAAGTTAGGTTTCTATACGATGCTTACTGGTAATTATCCTCTACTTTTAGTCCTACTGAGACAGGTACGGAAATTTATAAAAAAAATTCACAAACTTTAAAGTTCATCTGGCGTCAAATCAAATAAGATTCATGGGGTTTACCGTGTTCTGTGGTTAATGAAAATGGTACTATTTGAATTGAAAGTCGCTGCAACGAATGAAGCGTCACTCAGGAATGCTTTTCAGTTCAAGTTTTTTCAAGGCAAAACAAGTTAACGGTTTACTTATGGGTTGTGTTCGTTCTTTAGAGAAATTGCAAACTACTCGTACTTTCGCGAGAGATTTGGACGTGTTTCACAAGGTGTCAAGTAAAATAACACGCTGTCGATCCAGTAAATTTAAATGTAACCCTACGAGTTTTGATTTCCCCAGAAGGGAAAGAGAGAGGTGACAAATTTGAGCTTCTTAAAAAAATGCGTATTATGAAGTGAAGGGCCTTAAACACGAGAGTATCGGGATAATTTACAGACTGGAAGCCATGACGTGACCAGAATCACTTTGTGATTGACTGCTGACGGAAGCACTTTGCGTTGCCATGACAACGGCCAATCAGTGATCACGAAGGCGCCAGCCATTCCAGCGGGGCTCACGAAAACCTTCATAAATTGTAATTTTGCGAGTTTGTTTTTATTTGTTCTCTTCGCCCACTGCGGCACTTACGAAGGTTTTTACATTAAACCGTTACTAGTGAAACGTTTTACCGGATCATTTGTTCATATAAACGCAGACAGCGTATGGAAATAAATACAAAACGCATTTCATGCACACAGTCATTTACTTATTTGAATATCAACGTTACTTCCCATGTATCTTATAAAATTATAAATAAAATTTTTTAGAAGTACGCTTATATTAATACGTAAGTACTAAAATATTTTCTTTAAGGAATTTTTATATAAAATGACTGATTTTTAATTAAATGATAATGAAGAATAGTCCTTGGTCTTAATCAGCCGCACATATAAATAAACCAAAACCATATATTAATTTTGATTGGAATTTCATTCAATTTAGAAGGAGCTTTCGGAATATACCATAGTCATCCTCAGTTAAAAATTTTGTAAATATATATATATATATAATTTCTATTTTTTTTAGAATGTACATGATTCCAGATTTCGCTGGCCTACACAGCGCATTTACCGAACTTCAGAGTTCCAGAAGTTGAACAAATTTTTGGCTCCTGTGCTAACCAAACAAAGTCGGCAACATACATGCACAAGTCGTCGAAAATTATATTGAAATTCTTCTAATGAGTCCAGAACGTGAGTTCAAATTTAGCCACGTCGAAATTTAAATCGCCAAAAGTTGACGTATTCTGAACTTTGATATTGAAAGTAAACATACGAGTGCAGTCCCAAAAATACCCGACAAAACAAAAATACATAAAAAGATTCGGGGGGGGATGTGTTCATTCCTCGACGTAGTCTCCTTTTAGCTTCATACACTTATCCCAGCGACGTTCAATAGCTTCGACGACCTGTTCAACGTGAGAAATATCCAGGTCATGAACCGCAGACTCCGCTTTTTCACCGCCGAGCCATGTTTTCAAGTTACGAAAGAGAAAATAATCCAGGCGAGCTAAATCTGGTGAGGAACAAATTCCAACTGTAACTAATTGATTTTGGCCATCGCGATAGTGGATGTAAATTGTAGTTTTGAAACAACACTTTCTTGTTCGCCAAATGCATCCGTTTTTTCTACATTTTGTCATTCAAGCGCTGCATTAAGTTTTCATAATACTCGCCGTTGATTGGTTTTCATTTTAGAACTTAATCGATGATAATGATTCCACGCGTATTTCATAAATCTGTCGGCCTGACTTTGGAGCCGATTCGCCCCTTTCAGTCCTTTGTCTTGGTTGTTCCATCGTATCAGATACAAAGTGATGGACACATGTTTCATCCATGGTTATGAATCGACGATAAAATCCAGTATTATTGCTGTGAAACATCGCCAAACACTCGGCTGAAACATCCTCACGAAGCTGTTCCTGTTCCATTGTAAGCAAACGCGGCACCCATCTTGCACACAGCTTTCTCATAATGATTATTGTGCCGTGTTCATAACTTTTTGAAATGCCTACCTTGATTGCTATCTGGCGCACATTCATTAGTAATGTATGGTTGTTGTTGTTTGAAATAACGCATATAAATGTACGGTCTTGTGGATTCCGAGAAATAAATCCCTTAGCAATGCATAATAAAGAAACGCATTTAATGAGACTAATAAAAATTATCTTCAGTTTCAGTGCGTAAAATTATTATAATCGTTTTGAAATGGTGACCGTTCTGGCGTTCAGTGAAGTGCGAACAACTGACAAATCAGAAATTAATGACAACAAATATTTATTGCAGCACAGCTGCGTGGATGATAAATATGTTGTAACGGTGTAAAGAATTTTAAGGAAGACAGAATAATAATCTTAATCTAAGGTCTCAAAAATATAAAACATTAATTATTATTAGATGCAAATATTTATCAGTATCTGAAAATCAATTAATCTGACTTTTATAAAATTAACAAGTTAATTAAAGCTTGGCTAAATCCGCTTACAAATTAGTAATATCGCGTTTACAAGTAGAATTTTTATCGTCCTACAGACTTTCTGGAGTAGTGAAACCAGATTTTCAAATAGTCATTAATTCCTACAATAATCATCTCATTAACTAAAAATTTCTGTAATAGTTCTACATTTAAATACATGTGCTCAATCTCTTGTTAATAATCATATGCTGGGGTCTGCTATTGAGCAGTTTCCCCATTACATGTGTCAAGTTATATTACTAAGAATATTATCATAACTAAATTGTACATCGTGCAGATAAAGTTTCTATTAAATCAAAAAAAAGAATTTTTATGAACTGATGTATTGGCTGACTTATTGTTTAGTTGTTAATATACTTCAGATTAATTTAATTGTTTAACATGTGGCAACGTTGTAATAATTTGACTTAGTGGAAGAATGGAAAACTTCAAGGTCAAATCGGCTCCATTTTGAAAAGCATATGCTTGAATATCTACATTGTGATAAATAAATTGTTTAAGTATAAGAATTGTTGTTTATACAACCTCAAATAAGAAAATATAAAGTTAAAGTTTTATAAAAAGAGAATATCATTGCACTAGATTGGCCAGTGTCTCAAAATTAGTAGAGTTGTAAGCAGATAATCATGAAGATGCTCATCGGTGAGTCGAGCTCTATTTTTGGATTTGTTTAATTCCATGCATGAAAATAATGTTTCTCAAAGATATTGTCTAACCAAAAAGTGTATTTTTTCCGCTAATTTATTTTTCCCGCTCCTCATCAATACACTAACACCCAAATGAACTAAGCGTAATCGATGACTGAGGTCTAAAAATATATTTTTTTAATGTGTGGTTTTTGGAGTCGCAGGGGCCATTTAATCCGCGGGGACAATGGATTCAGAACCCCTGAACTCTGTGTGTGTGCGTGTGTACCATATATTAGCAATATCTCCTCCGCGTCCAGTAAATCCAATTCCCTAGCTCACAGTTTTATAACACATATTTCTTTTCAAATGGTAGCCGATTTGACCTTGAAGATCTTCCTTGTGTCATAGCAGCTACCCTGCAGTAAGGGCTTGTCTGCCATTATTTATTTGTTATTCATAGAGACTTTTGTCTATTTCTCTGCTCTCATTCGCTGAAAGCCAGAAAGGCTTCCATTTGTGTAGGCTATAACGAAATTTGTTGGTAACGATATTAACTTATAATACACATCAGTTCTTCGTTTATTTAATTCGATTTTCAGGATACTTTTAAGGTTCAAAGGTTTAAAATCGGTAAAGTACTTTGGGTTTGTTGAGACTCGAGAATTGCGTTACCGTGGTATCATTCTGAACGGTTATTAATTGCTCGCTGAAGACTAACATCAGTTTTCTTCAAGAATTTAATATAATTAAAACATTTTTCTGGTGGTGTTTGTTGTCCCCAAATAAATTAAATAGTTCAAAACATAAAAATTTAAGCTTTCGGCCAATGTTGCCGAATAAGATTAATTAAAAATGAATACATATATTAGTAAAAATAATATATATAATTTTTTAACATGTATAGATAAGTTGAAACCATTAATAACTGGTGCAAAATGGTGCAAAACCAGATAATAAGATCAACAACCGCAAAACAAAAGTAAAATATAAAATTCCATTAAATAAGCAAACGGATGTCATTTGTAATAATGACTTAAAGACTGCGACAAAATCTAAGAAGTTATTATGTAATCGTAAAAACAATACTAGAACAAATGCTGCATTGTCATTACACCATTTTAAAATTAATTCACGAAAGAAACGAAATAACCTCAAATGGAAAACCATATCAGTTCAAGGAAATAAAGTGTTCAGATTTCAAAAAATTATTGTGAAAAGGTTTTAGAATATTAATATTTATAAAAAAAACTGATCCTTAAAGAGGTTTAAAGTTTATAATTATAAAAATAGACGTGCACGTCTAATATAACGGAAGTAGTAGTGACGCTTTTCGAAAGACGGAGTATTTTTAACATTGACGTTCTGGATTGTTTTTATTGGACTGACAATGTTCTACCGTGAGATTAGAGAGTATCTATGTGTATCTGGACCGCAGGTGCGTATTCAAGTTATCTATCTTAAGCTAGACTTGACGATTACCACGTGGAGAAATATTAAATTTTTAAAAGTTAAAAGTTTGTAAAGTTAAATAATAAGTGGGTCATTTTGATATTACTTTTTCCGGTGTATTTTAGCTTACCAGCATTTTAATTCCGAGATCCATATATATGTATATTAGATTTTTATAGTTATAATTTTGATTTTATATAAATATATTGGCCGAACGATCCGTTATTCAAATTTTTAAAATCAGTTTAAGAAGTTTTGACTTATGAATCTAGTTTTTTTCTGTTTCTGAGGTCAGATATGATTTAACTGTCAATATAATCATATATTATATTTAATATATCCTTTTTTTGGATCTCACATGGTGAAGGCGCTACACTCGACGTATACATATGACGTCAGTATAGAAAATAAATAAAGTGGCGTCCTTCATTTGGACTGTCAAACGTAACGTCTGATGAGGCTCAAAAAATATAGGAGTGAACGTCGCCAAGTTTTATGGTACTGTCTGTATCAAATCCAGTTTTATTGTGACCGATAAAATGTAAATAACAAAACAAAGTAACTTTG
The DNA here is from genome assembly GCA_034510155.1 of Eucriotettix oculatus. Lineage (NCBI taxonomy): Eukaryota > Metazoa > Arthropoda > Insecta > Orthoptera > Tetrigidae > Eucriotettix > Eucriotettix oculatus. Next base: position 70,368,384 of record CM067380.1, read on the forward strand.
TTTGAGAACGGAACGCTCCTGTAGGCTCGGGCCTGCTCCGTCGCCGGTGCAAGCGACCGCGATTGCCAGTACGTGTGTGCGCATGCGCGGGGGCGGCTGCAGGGGGCGTGGCCCCGCCCGCCCACGCACGCCACACGCACCGGCGTCGGCGCCGCGACGCTACGCTCCTCCCACGCCTCCATCGCCTAATGGGACAATAAAATTAATTTTTATCCTCCCCGTCTGTGTAATCAGACTTCCCTTCCTTTCCTTCCCTTTCCTTCCCTTCCCTTCCCTTCCCTTCTCTTCTCTTCCCTTCCGCGGACGGTTTCCTCTTCGTCGTTACTTAGAAGGAACTTAATTTGTTTTGCATTAGCGACGTCACGGGGTAATAAAACACCTCGCCGTCGTTACCTGCTTGACCCCGGGTTTTACGTGCGCCCATTCATTAGTTACGTGCATATTAACACGTTTGCGTGTTTAATTTCTTGATGGGGTCAGCTAACGTTATTTTTATTTGGATACGCGGTGGGACAGACGGTTTGCTGCGCACGCACTATTTATCGCGTTCTAAACTACTATATGCTACTTTTCTTCAACCGATTGTGAAAATTGAAATTATGACCTGGTAGACTGTGTCGATGACGGATGCGGACAAAATTTTGATTGAATACGTATACACCCTTTCCTCTGCACAACTTTAAATTAAAATCTAATACAAACCATAGAGAAGATGTTGTTTGTAAGAAGCCGTAAAACTTAAGTAAAATGTCAGGAGTCATAACGCATTTGTATCAATTTCTACAGTTAGCGAGATATTAATTGGTTCAACTTAAATAATTCCGACATTAGTCCAGTCAAAAATTATGATCATGTATCTTAATATGTTTCGTTAAAACAGAATGCTTTTCTACTGCAAGATTATATTTAGATTTATATTCCTAGTTTTCAGAGCACGCTTTGTTTCTCCCGTGTACATAGAGTTGCAAACCATGAGTCTTTTGAAAGCCACAAAATGGATGCCTGCAAATTTGTGCCATCTATATAAATGAAAAAGGATGGTTGTTTGAATTTTAGTCCGAAATGCATTCTTCTACCATTGTTTATAGAATTTTGGAGAGCCCGAGAATGTTTCTGTTGATCTTTAGAATATTTAGGTTCCTTTCATCCCCCCCCCCTTCCATTCATGCTATAAAACTGCCGCCCAAGAAACAGTTTCAAAAATTGGTCAACAGATGTCACACGAAGTTTTCCTCTTCCACCAGACGTTTCGCTAGTTGATTCAACGACACGGGTTACATAAATATTGTAAGAGGAGAGAGTACAAACCTCACGTAGCTTGTTAAGCGATATGGCTATATATCTGTTAAACGTGAAATAGAGTTTAAATTTAACTAACATTTTATTTAAGTAAAGATTCTTTTTAATTACTTAATAATTATGCAAAAATGTATAAATTACAGAGGAGATGATTAAGGAAAGGCCAGGGCCGCACATACACACATTACTGTTTTACTGACTGTTTTATTGAGTTGATTACGATGCCACGAGTCATCGCGCTGGTTGTGATGAAATTAACAGTCCATCAACTCTCATAGGGTAGGCATGGGGGGGATCAAATGGTAATTTTACAAATATATGACGCTTTTGCTGATGGTATAATCACGTGTTAAAGAGATTACAATTGAATTAAATACTGTACCCAGCTAATTGCTACGGCCGACACCCAGCTAGTTATTAATAACAACGAAAAGAAATTAAATTAAGTTTTTTTGTATATATATATATGTTAAATTTTATATAACCCCCATGTAATAATGTGACAAATAATAAACCTAAATTAGTATTCTGTCCATTCTATACAGACCCACATATTAAAGTCTCATATTTTCTTCAGGGCCTTAATATAAGCATTATTTATAAAAAAATTGATCCATTGTTGTGTTTTATTAAGAATGATTAAAATCTTGTAGCTAGAAGGCAGCCATTTTGTTGTTTACAAAATACAATGCGTCCATTTTAATTCTTTATAAGGCCAAACAAACACTGCTCTAACAAATAAAATCAAGGAACAAAAAACTAAAACTTACACTAGAAAAACATTTTGTTTTAACAAACCATAGACTGATACGTAATCATAATTTTGACTTGACTTATGTGATAATATCTCTGAAATAATTAATACCAAACTTAATACATTTACTTTAAATCTATAAAGTGATGAATGCATTAAGTATAATCTATGGCCCCTTACTTTGTACTGAAGATCTTTGACTTCCTTCCCGCTCATCTGATTTAAATTTAAATTTAAATTATAACTTGATAAGGTCTGCCAATGTGCCAGAGAAAACGTTGTTATGGTACTTTTTACAGTATTTTTGTTTATTTATAGCCACATTCTAGAAATATCATTTAGCAGACGATAATAATGTGTACAGAGACGTTAATGAAATTAGGAAACTGCTCCACGGAATTTAAACAATTATGTAATTTTATAACATATGTAATTGAATGTAATGTATGGCTGCTAAAGACGTAGTTGTAACACGACTGGAAATAAAATTTTATTAAAAAAACATATGACGTTATGACAGTAATAAAATCATTCTGAATTGTTCGGAAGCATCTGATATCTATGGCACCAACAGAATTTTTTTTTCCAGAATCATCTTAAGATCCACAAGCTGATCCGAAATCGTATTGACCTACTTCAGATCTTCCCTAAAATATTATTAAATTTCATGCTTACGTACAGTAAAATTACTTCTTAAATGTAGAACTACACACACGGCAATGCATGCATTTATCCGAAACATTCCAAATAATCTAGATGAAAGAATAAAAGCATCTGGAATATTGCCAGATATAAAACGGTTAGAACACTACTACTGTATAAAAAGAACTTTATTATTACTTTTAACGTCTTACCTGAGGAAGCGAAAACAAAAGGTAGCCGTCGAAAATAAAGTGAACGTGGTGTAACCCAGGGCTGGATTTTTGGACCAGTATTTCTCTGACTAGTCCATGGATGATACTTTATAACAAAAGTCTAGACTGCGATAGAAAATCTGAAAGATTGGTTCAGTGCTTAGCAAATAATAACTTACAGGTTAACGATGAATTTCATTGGATCCGCCATATTGCCAGCAACCTTACATCCCGCTTCACCTCGTTAATTTCCATTATAGTATGTACTACAATGTTGCCAACTGCTCTCGTACCGAGCAAATATTTATATTGCATCTGGTTCAGATTTTAGTGTAGGTTGCGAGTCTCTCTTGGCTTATAGCATTCGTGTAGAATAACGCAAAGCTCTATGAAACCACATGGGTCTAGCCTTCATTATTCATGGACACCTTTACGAAGGACAAACGTCAACTACTGTGGCATATTTCGCAAAAAAAAATAATTAAAAAGTACGTGTTAACAGTTCTTATTACTTCTTTTGTGAAGTGCTGAACATTTGTTATCTATTATCAGTGACTTTAACTATCTGTTTCTGTAATGATGTGAATCCTGAAGAGCTCAGTGAGTTGTGACTGTGTTCCCCTTTTCCTTTTACCAATTAATGTGACTAATGTGTGTATATTCTTTATAGAAATTCAAACTGTTGGAGAAATTTCTACAAAATTTTGTACACATTTTCCATACGACGTGGAAACAAACACTGTGGGGTAATGCTAATACCGGTAGCTATCTATTTTTTTAGTTTAATCGGACTGTCAGTCAAAATGAAATAATATAAAAACCATTTAAAACAGTTCTAATGTCTTTACTTCCAAATTAACACACAAGAGAGCTTTCGAGCTTAGGTCATAATTATTCAAAAGACGCAACACAAGTAATCAGCAGTGTACTGCGTTTTTTGAATGATCGTGGCCTAAGGTGGTAAGCTCATTTGTGTGTTAATTTTAAAATGAAGCGCTTGAGACAGTTTCAAAACGTACTTTTTAGTAATTTCATCTATCTATACTATAATAAAATGATTATTATATTTAAGATTGTACAGATCTAAACGCATGGCGAGATTTCGACCGTACTTGGTACACATTTTCATTAGAACATTAAAACAAACACTGTGGGGCTAAAACACAAGTATCACTCCTAGGTGCAGGAGTGTATGGGGTAGCAGATATTAAAAAAAGGCCGATATATGCGTCGAATAAATAATTTTCGGTGTCAATGAAACATCTTCTGTGCCTAGGTTCAGTTTTCTTACAGGAAGTGGGATGCTTTGTATTATTTATAAATACGTGTATTTGGTATTACTTTAAAGTTTTATTATTCAAAAAGTGTAGCATAATTCCGTATCTACGAATTCACATCCTTTCACAAATCCTATACATCAGTAATAAAATGTGATTGATGACCAATAACAGGTAGTTTATTCTAAAAATTCTGTCCGTTGTTGCCCACGGACTACGTTTTATTTTAGTGCCCTGAAAAGTTCGTAAAATAAAATATATTATAAAAACCCGACACAATATTAGAGTGAACCGTAGCTCTGGTACCTCTAGAAAGTCTTAGATACTCGCGAACCACATCATCATCGGTGTCAAGCAGTGTTTGTTCCTGGATCGTAAGTATCATGTGCACAAAGTTTAGTAGAAATTACTCCACGCGTTTAGAATTGTCTGTGGATTTTTCGTTCGCCCTCTTCCCCCTCCCCCCCCCCGACTACTAGAAGCCGAACTGCAACTTAATAGGCATGTTGAATGTCAGAATTAATCTCAGCAACCTCCATAAAATCGCGTTCGACACCAATCTCTCTCGCGTTATTTTTATGTAACGACCTTCCACCCCAAACCCTCAAGGTCCTTCCCTTCTCTTACGAAATGCGTTGAAAAATATGCGTAAACAACATTGGGGGAAAAAAAACAATGAATCTCATTCACCCCGAACAAAATTTATTCGACGCAACTATACGCCGTTTATGCATGTTTAAAAATTTCCAATCGCATCCACCACGGTCCCTTCACAGTGTTCGTTTCCGCGTTAAATCAGTTCAAAGAATATGCAACTATACAAACAAACAAACATACATGTAAAAGAATGTAACAGGAATATACGATTTTAAAATGTCACCGCCGCATTCATATAATTTAAACTTCAGTTAATTTTACTCTATTTTTCCCTATGTATGTTCTTTGTCTGAATTTAGCCTATGTTCCACCATGTCCACCATCCGTCCTGGCCTTCATTTCCCTCACGCCGAGATTCCACATGATGCAAATACGAATAATGGGAAAGTAATGACAAAAATAGGTTATGGAGGGAAACGCCAACGCCTCTCTATCACTCATATCATGAACACCTCATAACTTGGCTTATTTGAACTCCAGAGAGGGGTTAAAAATATGCATTAACTGTATCGAAGGAAAAAAATAATATCAATCACAATAGCCCCGAGAAATGTTTTTATCGGTCATTTTTGCAACTATTAAGATTGTCCCTAGGAGCTCTAGTCGTGTTGTGTTGCGGATCGTATGGAAGATGAGTAAAAACCTGAGTCGACATTGCTCCAAGCGTTTAAATTTGTACGCGGAACGTTCACACAAGCACGTAATTTATTTTTAAGATTTCGCTTCTTTGAATTCAGTCTTTCACGATCCCCGTGTTATTGTACGTCTAGCGAGTAAAAAATATATTAACTGCGTTTCTCTGTGTAGGGTCATTAAAAGAACCGTAGTCTTCTACAAGGTATCAATCCGTCAATCTGCTTAATGTGTTCTGCATTAATTAATATCACGAGGTTAGAAGAAGGCTAGAACAGATTACTTCAGAGAGTGAGAGAGAGAAAAAAAACACCTTCGTGTTCTTGAAACATACGACTAAAGCTGCAACTGTAATTGAACGTACAGTAAATATGACAGTGGAGTAAGAGAAAGTTTTCCAATGCAGTAGGAGAAATCATATTCATTTCCAACGCGATTTTTTTAATTGAAATACCGGATCATTGAAAGATTCCAGTGAAGCTAAGAATGGAAATAAACGAGTAGGCTGTATGGGAAGGTTCTAGAATATTCGTACACTGCTAATGAATCTTCAAATATATTTAATAAAATGAGCTCATTTAACTATAATCGATAGAATTTTACACATACTGAATTAATAAATATTTAATTAAAGATGTAACGTACAACAGCGTCCAAAATGTTTCTACAGTCGTTAAAATTTTCATTGCGGAACATACATACATACAAGTTCGCAGTTTTATTTACAACATTGCGCTCATTACACGATACTCGTGCACTGAATTGCCTGGAGCACTTAAAACAAATGAACTACGTTTCACTGTGAGTTCGTTCAATATAAATTTTTACTTGCAAGTTATGAACGCGCAATTCACGTAACTGATAATAACATCTTAGAACGCATTTCTTGACACCAACGATAGTAGATAATTACACTACATAGTGACATTTATATTTCAGATTGTTGTAGGTATAAGGAATACACATGCCCAACACTTCAATTAAACTTTATATCTTACTTAATTGTTTATAAAATTAAACGTCACTTCTGTTGTAATTTATTTTGTTTACGATAAGTGTTACAATGAAGTTAACAAATTTGGAATACTGTGTGAAAACGTGTCAAAATTTCCTAACAGGTGAATTGACAATTTCGCTCGTGGTATTTCTAATTACTGCTTGTTGAATAGGTTCATTAAAGGCGCATTTTTGGTCGAATTAGAATCTGTGGGAAATTTTCAATTGTTCTATAACATATATAGTGTTATATTTACTAAATACATTTAATGAGTATTTTTATTTAATAAATTCCTGTCAAACGATACAGATCTCCAGTTTGTTTGCAGTCCCTTTCAAAATTCTATATATTAATATTTAAACAATGGCCCGGGGGCCCTGGTCAACCCTTTCCTGCCTTTCTCTACCTTCCACCCCCCCACCTTTTTCAATGCCCTTCCTGTGCTATTAAAGGGTAGTTGCCTGTTGCAGGATCACCCTCATGTAGCCTGTTATCCAAAAAAAAATTCTCGGTATCAAGAGATGCCTATGGGAGTTTTCTCTCGCAGGTATTGACTGCGAGGCTCACCTTTGGGAATGCCTTCTACTCAAGCTTTTTCAAGCTACACACATACCGAGGAACATTCATCTATTTTAGAAGGCGTATCTACTGGAGTCGAAGACCTAGGGCATACGGAAAGAGTTACCCGCTGATCCCATTGAAACAGTCGGCCAGCTGCCTCCTAAAACTGGTGAAGACACGGAGAAAGGAATGCTGCGACCCAGCAGCAAACTCGTCACCCGTCATTCGGTAGGAAGCTTTCCAAATTCATTTAAAATCGAACAAAATTTTATTAGTTCTCTTCCTAAAAATTGTTTATCTTTTAGTGCATCGCAGTTTTCAGTAGTATATGCGTCCTTCTTACGGAAAATCTCGTAAGATAAATTCACTACGCACCTGACGTCCAGATACTCACCGATCCTATCTCACACCACGATAAAGCATCGTGGAAACTATTCAAACAACACACGACGTCTCGAGTGACGTGTGACTCAGAAATTGAGGATTTCTGCGTATAAAACTAATGAATTAAGACAAACTGAAGTATAATATGGCAGCATTCTTCAAAAGCATGAATGGTGCCTGATAAAAACATTTGGGGACGAAATACAAAAATATCAAAAACCATGTAACAGTAAAATCAAATTTATAATTCTTCAATATAAATTTAAGTAAAATCACACTAATTTAAACCTAATCACACTCACAATAATTCTATTTCGTCATTAGCTTTCGACTAATTCCTCCATAATCATCTGAAGCTAATGTATATACATTACCCACAATTCAAAGACAATGCATATTTTCACTATTTCTACTGCAAATTTATTTATTTATTAAATTATTAAAAATTATTTATGAGAAATATATATTAGTTTCGATGATTATGACGAAATTAGCCGAAAGCTACTGACGAAATAAAATTATTGTGACTGTGATTTCGTTTAAATTATTGTGATTTTATTTTTTGAACGGGAACAGTTTATTTTAAATTAAATTTTTTATAAATTTCAGTATTTAACCGGTTTCATACAGGTCACAATGTATGATATACGCAGTTAACATCTCTTCAGTGCTATATTCACAGTAAAATTAGCCAAATACATGTAATATTTGGTAAGAAAAACAGTAAAACGTTTCATCTAGTAGATTTGAATTATTATTTATGGATTAAAAACTTTCAAATAAATTCCACAAAAAGCAGATCTTGATAAATTAATAATTCATCATTCAAATTGTATTTAATCCCATAATCTGCTTCCGCACACATCGCATGAGGTTAAAAATAATCTGTGAACATTTCAGTGCTGTATATATAACGGTTTCAGAGAAAAATAGAAAAAAAACCTTCGCGGGGGGAAATAAACAAAGGCACAGAATCCGTAATTATATGCATTATATACATATATAAAATCTGTTCGTTGCTATATTTAGAGTATAACTGGCCAAATACAGACGATATTTTGTAAGGAAACTAGTACAAAGTTTCCTCTGGCTGTTTTGAATTATTATTTACGGATTCCAACGTTTTAAAAATTTTCCATAAAACACAGATTTTGATAAATAAAATAATAATTAAAATTTCAAATTATAATTAATCACGCCATTTGCTTCAACACACATCTACGGGTAAAAGTAAGCTGTGAACATTACTTTCAGATGAAAAGACAGTTAAAAATCACAATTTTAACTTGGCAAAATAGGGAATTACCACTGCCATAAAGTGAAATATTAAGAGTATAATTGGCCAAATACAGACAATATTTTTAAGAAAAGTAGTAATTCGTTTCCTGTAGCTACTAGTAGAACTTTGCTCTTACAACTTTAATAAAATATAATACAGACGAGCTGGAAAATGTCACATAATGGCAGGCAAAAGAAAGGTCATAGATTCTGTTTATAGCATACGTATCACTTTGAACTCTAAAATCGGAAGTATTGAGCCTAATATTAATATTTTCAAAGATGATTCTGACATTATAGTTTACTTCAACGTCAAGAACTCTGACATTAGTCCAATTAAAATTTGGGTATTTATGGTACTATGTTTGGTTGGTAACTAGAAGTTAATAATTATACTTATGTTCCATGATACTAGTTTTCAAAGCACGCTTTGTTTGACCAATATATGTAGATTGCAATCTATGCGTTCTATTTTGTATTTGTCCAATTGTACTCTCAATATGCTACTGTTTGCAGTTACCTATAATTTTGACATCTGATTATATATATATAATTAAGCAGATGTGAAAATTATAGGTAGCAGAAAGTAACAAGAGAAGAATAGAAACAATCCAGGATATTTTGGAAACGGTTAATCTAACAAGCGACTAATTACCGAAGGATTTGGGCGGGTGTAAATATTATATACATCGAGTGAGCATGATTTTAAGAGAGCAGCTATAACATACAAGGAAAATTATAAACATGTATAATTTGAGAGTTTCCTCTGGTGCGAAGAGAACCCGTATGAAGTCGTCCTTGAACAAATATTCAATGCCACGAAATGGGTTGCCAGTGGGAGAAAATTTACGAACGCCTGAATACGTGTTAAACTTTTCAAACTGGCATACAGCAATTTTAATGGCCGCCAAATTATCCAGTTATCGAGCAGGCTAAAATACCTACGCAACTGGCACACGAAACCTGCTCGCCGGCAGATAAATACAGACGTAATTAAATCTTTGTGTTGTCTTATTTCTGAATTTTATTCCTCGTGACGAACATTTTACCTGCTTCCGATATTGCGGATGATAAATTCCGTTAACAGCGACACTATTTCGATGGAAATTTACGTTCGCGGACGGGACAGGTTAAGGGAAAATCTGCTTTCCTGGTGACACGACACCTGAAAGGTGAGGACGTGAATTACTGACCCGTTAAAGGAATTTATTGTGAGAACAGCGCAGAGAAATTTGTTAGTCTGCATTCGGTCCACTGGTCCCTGTGGAAAGAGATGATGGCGTGACGATTCCGCTCAATGGTCCGCAGGCAGATAAATATTGCGTGCAGGTACTTTTAATACAATTTTATTATCTGTTGACAGTGAGAGCAGGAGCTGTGTCTGGAAGAATGGAGATGATATGAGCCATAGAAAAGTTAACGGGACGCCCACGTCGCTTCCAGAGAAAAAGACTGCATCGGTCGGATGATTCAAGAGCAAGAAGCAGTAACGGGAAAACGCAACAAATGGCCTTCTCAGAACAGGGGAGTTTTTGAATCAATCTTTACTGGAATAAACCTGAAAAATTGGACTACACAAAAAAAGATTTGGCGGTTATGACAGGTCGAATATTTCTCCATAGACGATTTAGTCACTTTAACTTCCGCGATAATAATATAATTAATATAATCACTCGTCAACAATCGCTATGACAGTCACAGCGTCACTCATCAAAAATTAACAAGTAAAAATCAAACAGTCAATAGATGAACAAATCATCTACAGCGTTTCGTCCGCAATTTTGGGACCTCCTCACGCAACTAAATTTCTTCTGTATTGAACTACAAACACAAAACGTTTTTCTCAAAAAATGATATATTTTGAATTAAATTAATAAAATATAAAAAATACAGATTTAAATTTGGAATTAAAAAAGAGAAAATTATGGTCCCTGGACTGAGTACAAAATTTGATTCAACAATGCGTCAGTATTTCAAACCGTTAAAATGTAACAACGTTGTATATAATGTGATGAATAATATAAAAGCCCCTTGATGTTTATTTTATAAATTTCAGGTTAATTTAATAATTTTGTTTATGGAAATGGTGAGTGAAAGATGAGATCAATTCCAGGAGCTTTAAGCGAATTGATAGCTCTACGATAAGGTTGCAAGAGTAATGGAGATAATATTCCCAGCGGATTATGAAGGCGATCCAACGACGGAAACGAAGAACTCAAAAAAGCTAAAGACCTGCTGTCACACGACCGTCTCTTCTTTAGTATCATGATCAGATATAACAAATATTATGGGGAAAATATTGTCACTTTCTCAACTATGTGACTTAAGTCTGCAAGATTTTTGTATTACATAGTGATATTTATCTGTAAGAATTATGAAGGTAATATGACTGATATATGATTTTTCACGTTTTTTTTAATTTTACCCGTAGAGGTTGCTTATCAGTCACAGTTTAAATAATAAACGTACTTAATCCTTTTAAAAACATTCCTTGAGATTAATCGGACTACCTATAACACTGACAAGATTGTCCAAATGTCTTTATTTATAAAATTCTAACATCCGAGAGCTTTCAACCCTTTATTGTACCACCATAAGATCAGTTTGAAAAGGAAGTCAAAGAATAATACTGCTCTGTCGACACACCTGAAATACTTCAATCATGAGTTGAATTTTGAACACCATCCATAAAGAGGGATCGAATAACAGAAATCATATTGATTAACCAAAGTAGAGAATTCATAGCTAATCGCAGCAATGAGAGAACCGGAATTCAATGGCGGTATTATTAACAGATTAGACATATTTAACTATTTTGAAACTAATTAACAAAGAAATTTAACTCTGTAAAAGTTTTTAAGAATAACATGTTTGTTTGATACTGAAAATGTATATTTTAAGGACACTAGACGATTGGATCGAAGGAACTCATAAATCGATAGCACTGAGATTGCACAGGACTAAAAAGTGATAACAAGCATACGGTATAACACTAATAACAGACGTATTTTTACTGATACACTTTAATATGTGTTAGTTACTTGTTTTCTGTTTTGAATGATTATGACTTAAATTAGAAAGCTCTTCAATGTTATAATTTCAGAAATAATAACTTTGGGAGTGTTTTAAATTTTATTATAAAACAGTTAAAAAAAATTTTAACCGGAGGATTCGGACAGTATTGGTATAATTATCATCATTTCGTAAAACTTATTAGTTCTCCGCGTTGAAATCGTCAATTTCTTTGTGTAATGGTTTTCATCAGTAAATTTCTAAAAGATCGATTGACCACGCACCTGCGGACCAGATTCACATCTGAAAATGGACAATAAAATTAAAATCAAAACTAAAAGGCCAATGTTAAAAACGCGGCGCTGTCTCAGACAAATGACGTTCCACACATGAAGACTCAAAAATTGGAGGTGAAGAAGTAATACATTTTTGAAAATTTAAGATAAATTGGAAAATATTAGCTGAAAACTCCAGTTTTGAAAATTATTATTTTTACAAAAATTGTAAGTAGTTTACTAATGTAAATTGCGCTTGACAAAAACAGCCTGGGGGGGAGAAAGATACAAAAAACATAAAAATTTATAGAATCCGTAATTATTAGCATTATATACATATATAAAATCTGTTCAGCGCTATATTGAGAGTATACCTCAATGAAAACTAGTAGAAACTTTCCTCTGGTTGATTTGGATGATTATTTATGGATTAAAAACTTTAAAAAATTTCCATAAAATACAGATTTTGATAAATAAATTAATAATTCAAATTATAATTTACCACAATCTGCTTCAGCACACATCTCCCACTGCCATAAAGTGAAATAATAAGAGTATAATTGGCCAAATACTGTCAATTATTTTTTTAAGAAATGTAGTTAAACGTTTTTTCTACTTCTTGGTACAAATTGGCTCGTACAAGTAAAATAAAATATAATACAGTCGAGCTGCGAAATATTATATAATGGCAGCCCGAAAACACAGTCTTAAGAAGAAAGTAAGGATTAAAGCATATATATCACTTTTTACATTATTATTAAAATTGTCGAGTTTAATATTAACATTTCAGAGATGATTCTGACGTCAGAGTTTGCTTGAACGTCAAGAACTCTGACATTAGTCCAAATGAAATCAGGATTATTTATGCTACTATGTTTAGTTAAAACAGAAAGTTGGTTACTAGAAGTTAATAATTATACTTTTGATCGTTGATGTTAGTTTTCTTTGACCAAATATTTATAGAATTGCAGTCCATGCATTGGGCGTATTATAAACTGAGCATGCAGTTACAGTTTGAAGTGTCGTGACTAAAACCTGCACGATGAATGTGTAAGTTAGTGTGTTTTGGAGAAGAGACGCGGCGGTTCGGAGTTACCTTGACGGTGCATTTCTTTCGAGAGTGTCCTCGACGTAACACCAGCTACGAATAATGTGGCCTTTTATTGCGGCGCCTCACTTCATTACTCCATTTATTCGTTTTACACAAAGGCACGGGGTGATGTTTTCATCGAGAAAAAAGCAACTCATTCCCGGCTAGTTTCGTCGAGTAACAACGGCCGGGCCCGGATTTAATCACCGAAGCGAGTGCGTCGGTGCATTATCTACATGATTTAGGTGAAAGTTGAGAGCTCGACGTCACATTTCCCTCCGAGAACGTGATTTCGTCGGCAGCGGGATCGCGGCGGGACGAGAAAAGACTCCAATTCTGTCCGACGAAACAGATTTGTGTCTGCGAGCGAAGGTGCACAGTCATGGAGCTCCAAAAAAAGAAGCAGACAGCTTAAGGCCAACTTCGAAAAAGTGTAACGAATAGCGAGCCGCAGCGCCACGTCGACCGTATTAACAGATTCCGGGGTAGAGTTTCGGGGAGTCGGAGTCGGGGAGATTTAATCGCGGATATGGATGCGGGGGAGGAACGAGCGCCGACTAACGCTTATTAAAGTCCTCCGCGCGATACCTCAAACTGTTATTAATGTTCATCTGGCTCGCTTCTAGAAATTTCCACCGTCACATTGCCGGGGACAGTAACGACGGACGTCGGTTGTATTTTACTACCTGTGAGACGAAATGAAACAGTTTGCATCTGCAACGGCGAGAGGTACGAATCGTTCAGCCAAAAATGAGAACGGCTGGAAATGTCAAAGGGCGGATAATATTTCCTCGTAATAGCACGATTGCCGTCAAGTCTACATCGAAAGGTCACGCTAGGAATTCTGCTTCATTTTTTCCCTCCCCAATGCATCCTTATAAATCGAGGTCGGAGTGCGTTCCACCTCGTTTGCGAGACAGAATGTCGTTTCTTACCGTGAAATTTACTATTTTCCTCCTAATCACTCAGAAAACCTCTGTGACTAAATAGTAACGTCACAACGAGGACTGTGTTTCGGCATCCCCTCTTCTCAATTCCCTTCCTATGCTTTTAAAAGGGAGTTGCCGGGTTCTCGATCACCCTCATATAGCGTGTTAACCCCCGTCCCCCACCCCCCAAAAAAATATTGTTTCTTTTCCGACGATATAGGTCGCAAATTATCCTGACGTAGCCGTACTTATCGTCGGAAAAGAAGGGATCCTCATTCACATTAGTACGATCTCACTTCAATCTTCAAAGGATAAAATTTGCTTGTTCTATCCAAACGGGACCCCGCGTCTAAATGGTGTTTCGGCGTCGTTTGCGAAACAAGGAAAAACAAGGCGCGCAATACGGAAAAAAAACCACGCGTCGGAACGCGAACTCGTTAATATGCTGCAACTCAAATCATTATTCTTAAGTAACCAGAAAAAAATAAAAGGCAGGAAACCGTAATAAACGAAATTATAAATAATAATTATAAATAATATAAAAAACACACATACTTGGATAGTACTCTGTGACGAAAACACAATAAACTCACAGGTCCTCAGAGGAGAAACGACGGAAGATTATAAAGTACACCCACCTCCGGAACCTAGACAAAAGAAAAGGAACCCAAGCTGAATTTCACAAAATTTTAGCCACAAATGTAAAATATTGTGTTTGCCACGTCGGGTTTGAAATACGAATATATACATATCATGTGCGATACATATATATAAGAAATATATTAGCTAACTGTTATAATTAGACGCTTCAGAAGGAGTGTCGACAGTCGTTGAGGATCTGGAGACACAGAATCGGACGGCGGCACTAACGGTTTAAAACTTCACCAAAAGCACTTGCGATTTAAAGGACGACGCCTCGCCTCGCGACGCGACGCGACGCGACGTTCACAGATACTCTTAACTTATAAGCAGTAGCACGACCGTCGAGTTTTCACTTTCGTAAAGCGTGAACTAAAGGAATAGTGGTTTCGGGCTTCACCGTCACTCCTTCTGTCGCACGACGGGTGACCAAAGCAAAGTATTTCACCGTCGTGAGGTTCCCAGGACTGAGAGAGAGTTATCTCTGGGTAGGAAAGGCGAGTCGAGTCGAGCCCTGGCGTAACTCACATCGTGGAAGATGTCGGGCGCCGCGGAGCCTGACATGGCCGCGCGCTTCGCCTGCAACTGCTCCCATTGGACTACTTTCCTAATACCTGCGCCCCCTCCAGATCTCCTCGCTCTCGCTCTCGCTCTCCTCTCCTCTCTTCTCCTTTCCTCTCCTCGCCTCGCCTCGCCTCACCTCACCTCACCTCACCTCTCTCACCTCTCTCTAATCTGCCGCCGTTTCTTTCTACTCTTTTTCGTAGTTGGTCATTTTTTGCCTCCACTCCCGCTCGTGGCTTGTCTGCACTCTACGCCAAGTGATATTCCTTCCCTCCGTCGCTTTCGCGATCCGCATCATTATAATCTCACTTATTCCGTTATTAGTCGACACTCACACCACCATCAACGTAAAATTCATATGATAAATTCGGACCGTTATAAAATTATGCCCTGATAAGTTATTTCAGAGTCATTATATTCAACTGTTCTTAATAACACTAAGGAGCGGTCCACGCTGAGGAAACTTGTTTCATCTTGACTTGCACACAGACGAAACGTCTTTCATCAAACAACACACATTCACGTTCCATTATGCCATAACTTATATGCAATATTTCCTTATATTAATGCCTAGATATCGCTGTGAATGGTCACTGGAAAAATAAAATATAATTTTTAACTATTTTTACGTAAAATAATTTTTGGAAAAAAATTTCAACTGAAATAATGTTTGAAGAAGGATTTCCAGGTCGCTTAACAGAAAAGGTATTATCTGGTTCTACGAAAAACGGGCGAATTCAGAGCAAAAATTAGATCCGTTTCATGAAACATGTTTCCCCAGTGTGCACCGGGTCGACATAACTTAAGTTCTTATGTTTTAATTATATAATAGAGTCGTGATAAAATATGATTAGATTTAGTAGTCGATGCGTATATATATATGCTTAGTTCAGACAGAGCAGGCAATGGTTTTAGGAAGAATTTAGGGACAATAGAAGCAATTTTGACTCTGCGTCTCATGTAATAAAAAACAGACCTACGTTCATGGCATTTGTAGATTTACAAAAAGCCTTTCATAGAATTTTAAAGATGACAGGAATAAAATATCGAGAAAGAAGAGTTATCCATAACCTCTACAGAAGGCAGTCAGCAGTAATTAGATTTGAAGGGAAAGAAAAGAAAGCAGAAATCATGAAAGGAGTAAGACAAGGATGCAATCTGTTGCCCATGCTTCTTAACTTATATATAGAACAGGCGATGAAGACAGTTAAAAATGTATATGGAAAGGGAATCATACTGCAAGGAAAATAAATAAAAACCCTAAGGTTTTCAGATGATATTGTGATATTAGGGAGTCAGAAGAAGACTTGGAAACCATAAGAAGTAGCATGAACTTGTTCCTAGAAGAAGAGTACAACATGAGGAATAATAGAGGGAAAACCAAGGGAATGGAGAGTAGTATGGAAAATAGTGGAATAGAAAAGTGTGTTAGTATGGGAAGGGATATTTTGAAGGAAGTTAAGGAATTCTGCTACATGGGAAGCATAATAAATAGAGTAGTATAGCACTAGCAAGGAAGGCTTCCGCAATAAGAGGTATTTAGATACTGCTAATATAAGGATGAAAATTAGGAAATCATTACTGAAAATGCTCGCAAGGAGTGTGGCGTTATATGGGTGCGAAACGTGGACGGTAGGAGTTGCACAAAGTTGCACAAAGCCTTTGAAATGTGGCGCTATAGAAGAATGCTGAAAATCAGATGGGCGGATTTTTAAGCAGAATAGGAGAAGAGAGAACAATTTGGATGACTTTGACCGAGAAAAGAGATAGATTAATGGGCCATGAGGGTCTCATAAAATTAACAGTAGAGGGAAGTGTGTGGGGTAAGAACAGAAGAGGGAGAACAAGGATGGAATACGCTAAACAGATTAGGGACGAAGTGGGATGTAATATCTATGTAGGAACAGCATAGGTTAGCATCAGACTCGCCCAGAACTTAATAGTCTCTGCGAAAAAGTATTGAACCTGAAAAAGCGGCGATATTAATTTTTATTAAATATAATCCATTAACTTTCCTTACTAAATATTTAAAACAAACAAACAATCTTAGTATTTTACTTCAGCACCCATACGACGTTTCTTAAAAATGTTCATATTCGTTCCACCAATCGGAAGCGGGAACGTTTTACTACTTTTCTTATAAAATACTGTCTGGTTTTGGTAAAATGTAGTCCGAATATGTCACTTAAGGAGAGTATTAAAGCCCTGTCATGACGAAGCTAAAATTGTGATTTTAGGTATAGATAAAGCAGTGTAATCTTCACCCTTATGGTATGTGCGTGTGGAAGCATAGTTTTAGATTAATTATTACAATTAATTATAAGACAAAAACGAAATAAAAATTAGATACCACAAAATCATTGTATACTTAACTAGAGTAAACAAGGTATAGCATAACAAGCACAACAACACACAGTTATTCTAACATTCTTAAAATTAACAAGCGCTTTACAGAGACTGGTGGGAGAATTGCAGGGAAATATTCTAACCTCTCGCTGGCGCGTTTGTTCGCCTACGGAACAAATAATCGAGGCGAAAATTACACAACATAGCAGCCTAGGATCGGCAACTAATTCACAGATTAAATAATTTTTGAAACCGGGTCTCCGCGACTCGGATATATAAAATGAAAAATAGTAACAGATAAATGGAAACACGTTCCTTTATTTGGTATCGCCAAGTTTGACGAATTCGAGAGCTTTGCAGCTGTGCCGAGTCTCTATATTCACTTAATTGTTTCGTATACATATTGTAACATGATACATTTATATTTCGTGAGGAATTTGATTTTTTATTACTAGTCATAACTGAAAATTAAGTTTATGAATTTATTTATATATAGACCCTTAAGATACAATTTTTAAAAGATGTACCGAATAATTTACATACGTCAGTCCTAGTTTTGCTGGTAAAAAAATCCGCATTCCCCTTTTCAATTCCCTTCCTATGCTAATAAAGGAGAGTTGCCTGTTTCAGGATCACCCTCATGTAGCCTGTTAACCCCCCAAAAAATTGAGATCGTCAAGTTCGACGAATTGGAGAACTTTGCAGCTGTGCCGAGTCTCTGCATTCACTTTCATGAGTTCAAGATTTCCATTCATCGAGGTTGAACATTCCCAGGGTGAACAATGAATAGGTTTAATTTACGTGGATAACTCCTCGTAGAAGGAAGAATATGATTGTTTGGTATACATATTGTAACACGACACGTATATATTTCGTGAGGAATTTGATTTTTTATAATTAGTCATACTTCGGTCCTTGTTTTGCTGGTATAATCCCTATATTACAGCTACATGGGCAACGTTTTTTCTTAATCCCTTAAACATACAAACCATGCAGATACGAAATCTCTCACGCAGCCGAGGAATTACCTTTTAATGAACAACAGAAAATTGAATAACAATTGTTACATGAATATAGCGTCCTCGGGGTTCAGCTCTGGTCTGTTCTTATGAATAGTACACGTTTTAAAGACTGGCTCAGTCATCGACCTCAGGTAACTGACGGTGACGGAGCCAATCATTGAAACAATGGAACTGACCCGAGTTGAGGACCTTCATTCTTCAATTAATATACTGTTTCGATTTGCGTCTGAGATGTTCATTGCGTAGTACTAATTAATTTTGTAAAAACATTCATTCAAAAACCATTATTATCTATTAAAAGTGAAATACAAAGTAACAGATGTAAAATGAACCGAAATGATTCAGAGTTAGATTAGTTAATTATTATAGTAATAAAATATAAATTATACAAACAAATATACTTTTCTCTCTCTCTCTCTCTCTCTCTATATATATATATATATATATATATATATATATACAGGAATTTCACTATTTCGTGTCAAGCGGATGGGCGCTGCGGGAGTTTTCTCGCAGGCGCTTCAGCCCAGAGTGACTGCGAGGCTCACCTGATCATGTCGGGAATGCCTCGCACTCTCTCTCTGGGTATTTTTTATCAAAGTTCTCATATGCCGAGACACCTTCACCTATTTTAGGAGGTATATGTAGTACTGGGGTCAAAGACCTTGGACATATGGCAAGAGTTGTCCGCTAATCCCATTGGATCAGTCGGCCAACTGCCTCCTGAAACTGGTGGAGACACGGAGAAGGGAATGCTGCGACCCCACAGCAAACTCGTCTCCCGTCATTCGGAAGGGCGTGAGAATAGTTCCCAATGCCCGACCTACCTGATGCAGGTTTTCTAGGGTTTTCCCTGCATCTCTTTAGGTGAAACACCGGGTAGGATCCTTAAACCATAGCCCGCGGGCCCTAGTTAACCCTTGGCTACCTTGCTCTACCTTCCGCATCCCCCCTTATCAATTCCCTTCCTATGCTATTGAAGGGGAGTTGCCTGTTTCAGGATCACCCTCAAGTAGCCTGTTAACAAAAAAAAACTATTTCGTGTTACTATGTGTACAGATATAAATAATTGAGAAGGAAAGTAAAGATGTATAGAAAGGAGGTGACTTACCTGAGGTTCAAAGATGGCAGGCACTTAGTAAGGTTTGGTGTTCTTTTTAATATTTCGGAGGCACCAGCCCCTTCATCAGAAAGTTAGGAAGACATTTCTAGTGAACGGATAGTCGTCGGCTCTCTTTCATTTCCTTATTACTTGTTTTAATTAACCTGACAATGTGATTTCATGACGCATATATATATATATATATAGTATCACGAAAAAGTAATATTCCCACTTTTACGAGGAGTTAATGAACACCAGTATTTATTTCCACATAAATTAAACCGATGTTATTCTTCATTTTAATTACCCCGGGAATGCACAACCACGTTGCATGGAAATCCAAACTTCAACTGATGAAACAATTTTGGGTCTTCTTCAATCAAAAGAGAAACGCAGTCAAATTTATTCTTCCACAGACAAAAAATTATTTCTATAAATTGCACAAAACTGAATCAAAAGTTTCAAAAATATGAAGAAAAAAAATTTCAAGATATATGATATTTATAAAATTAACGAACAAACAGAAAACAGCTAATAAGTGAGAAAACCCCTATATTACTCAGCAAATTACTTACAAAGGTTACAACTTTCGTGCACAATGTTATGACTTTTTCTGCAAAAAGATACTAAACCCATTTTCAACTTTTCTCTTTACCTGGAGAAATCCCAAATTTGTGGACGAATTGACTGTTTTGGTGTTTATTTGTCATTTCCTTGATTTACCTTTCCGTTTTTATAAAATTCTGGTTACGGGAAGGTAATCTCGTAAACTACGAGATGTTACTTTTAAATAGCCAATTTTAGTCTCCAAGACTGAATCATTGCGAATGAGATTTTCATTACTTAGAACCAATTATTTTATAAAAATCTTTATTCAAAAACCATTATTATCTATTAATATGAAACAAAAAATTACTGAGGTAAATTACTTTTAACTGTTTCCCCGACAATTTCAACCCCGGTGTAATCCTGTGTTACATTATTACATTTTATATGCGATTTAGGTAAAAATTAATCCCTTAAGTGAGGACAATTTTTATTCTGTTAGAGTACTGTAAAATATTTTTATCCCTGCTATCGTACGGGGAATATTTTTGACTCTCTCGAAACACTGAGAGTATATTTGAGGTTCATGTTGTGACTTTTCGATACCGAGCAAGAATTAAATAATATCGGTATAATATAAATAAATACCCGGACAACGGCGGATCCCCAGGTAGTACCATACGAGTATATATCGGCTGCTCCGAAACATTTCAAATTTCTTAGTCCAGTAATTATTTATTTGTTGAATAAATATGGTATTCGTATTTTTTGGAGCGTAATTTTGCAATATATTATAGAAATCCTCGTCTTTGCGCAGAGCGTTATCTTTAACGAGAAGGTTAGGAACATTTACGAAATAGTAGTTGAATTTTCAAGCCGCGTCTCTACCAGAAAAAGTTTGTTTGATTTATGAGTGCAAGATATTTATAGTTACTGTTTCCTTTTCGCTGTAATAACTGAAGAGGTGGACATACCACGGTAGGTTGGCAATAGTTCTTAGTGTACGATTTTGAGCTGTCAGAATTGTTGTAATTTATGATGGTGCAGCTGAAGCCCACACGTCACATATGCCGAATAACAATATTGGCCGTATTATTGCCATGTACACAAGAGTCTTTAATTTTATTGTGAGACTTGAGTCACCTGATAACATAAATTGTAGTTGTTTTAGCCTGTGTCTTGCTTATTGAACCAATGCTGAGATACGTGTTCATTTTGCGTCGAATATCAGACCTACTGTACTTCTGTAGATTGCGGTATGCTTTTACCAAATAGTGTAATTTGAGTCGCTTAACAACTTTTGACTCATCTTTACTCAATTCCTCGATAGGTTGCTTGTAATCTGCAGTTTTTGATGCAGTTCCACGGTGCAATCCCTTCTCTTCAACATCGTCTGTAAACTGGGCCACATTTACGTCAGCTGACACCGGGAAGTCCAACGAGTATATCTTTATATAAGGAACATGTACCAAACAAGACCCACCTAACCATTAAGATTTGTTCATTCAGTGTGTGTAACATTTCTGAAATATACACATAACATGAAGTTAAATGATAAGTGATAACAGAGAGGTAAGTTAATTAATATCATCACATTAAAGAAAATGTTAAACTCTGGTTTAGTCTAAGCGTTGTTAGGAACCCCTGTTCCAAATATGGCCCATAGCCAAATCCGGTTCATATTTCCTTTATGGAGCATTTTAATGACAAGAAAACTATTTGAACACACTTTTATATGAAAAATAAGTAGAATGAGATAATACTGAGATCTATATAATTCTACTTTTTAGTCAAAAACTTCTTAATTAATTATACGCACAGATTAGTATCTTATTTTTCCATTTTTAAGGTTATTACACAGCATTAAAAATTGTTTTGATAACAGTAATTTTCGTTGTCATAGGAATAATATATATAATATAGGACTAGTCCAGCCAATCCTTTCGTCTGATTGAATGGATTCTGCAAACTATTCTTCTCACAGTATAAAAATACGCATCGTTGGAGAACTTAAGCTGCTGTTGGATACCCAGCTTCAGCAAGTCTAGAAACTCTTGGGCAAAGTTCTTTTTCGTGACCCTCGTCTAAGCAAGGTCTCCGTCCTAAATTTTTGTCAAGTTATGGGATTGCGTAACGTACATCCACAGCTACCATCGCTCTCTTTAAATCATCCACAGTCCATATTGCTCTTTTCTTTTGTGGGTTCATCTAAAAATAAACATTTTCCTTAAACCACGAGTTGTTAAGTTCAAGTTTTATATTCCTGAATTTAAAGATTTTTAAATACTTGAAATAAAATTATTAAAAAATAAACTGCTTTCATCTATAAGTCTTAAGATAAAAAAAATCAATATATACTTTAAATGTTTTGTTTTGACATTTCTCGTAGCAAGCAACTAATATCAATGTAAAAATTCTCAAAAATTAATAAATTTAACTTGTATATTAAAAATACATGTTACATGTGGATGTGCCACAGTTAAATATGGTTTGGCGTAGCACATAACAAAGTAAATTTGGAGCAACTGCTTTAAAACGCGTGTGATTTAATAGTTTTGAAAGAAACTGCATATTAAAAAACAATAAAGCACAATTTTCTGTTGATAAATATATATTTACAGACTAAATTGCTCCATATCCATAGCGATTGCTTTAGAAACAACGTACCTTGCAAATCCTTCAATGAAAAAACACAGATGAGCATAAAATGGCCGACACAAGAGCGGCTACAGATACAGCTATGTTTATAAGCATTAGATGTCATAAGCTTTCATTACCAGAGACAATTGGCGCTATTGTCATATTTTTGAGGTCAGAAAATGAGGGTGGGCCTTATTAGGACCTGGGCCTTACACAATTCCCGTGATCCTAATTCTAAACCTCCTAAACGGCTTGACCTATATTAATGATAATTTCTTTTTACATTATGGGGTCACTTAGATGGTTCTTAGCTACAGGTAGGTCGGTTAGGTGACGTTATTTTCGAGTTCCAGAATTTTTTTTAATTTTCCGACCATTTTCTTTATTTTTCAGATTTAAAAAAAAAACATATAATCCCACATTTTCAGTCTGACCGTTTGAATAATCTGTGACATATGCTGAAGTTCATTTCATCGTAGCTTAGCATTGTTTTGACCTTTCGATTACTAGATTCTGATATATTCCGTGTATTGTAGTTGCGTGCATACTGAGTGAGTTATCGATTTATTCGACATTGAACAAATGAAGTGTATTTGAAATAATATCAAGCGTTGCCTTAATTACTGTAGTCCATCTAACCTCCTAAATAAAACATTTTATTTTCAGCGTTCATTTGTGAAATTCCGATAATAGGGAGCTGAAAAGTTAAATTAAAAAAAAATATGACGATCTATCTCACATGTTGACAAATTGACTCCTGTTGAATTAAATCCTGCAGCATGATAATATAAATGTATTATCGGACAACGCCAAGTTGAGGCGGCCCTATTGTTTCGCCTCCACGCTAACCTGATTTGAACCCTATCGATTTCTACTGATGGGGCCATTTAAAATCATTGGTGTATTCTTCTCTGGTGCCTGGCGTGGAATCCCTCGGAATCAAATTGTGGCATGTGAGGAAATAGGCATTACTCCTGGATTTTGGGGTCGTGTTCGTACATCGATGTGAGGCCTGTATTCGAGCAGGAGGTGGACAATTAAACATTTTCTGTACAATGAAAACGTTACGGTGAAGATCACCGTTTTGAACGCCATAAATCGGAATCCGAGAAACTTCGCAGCATGCTGTACGGAACTTTTTTTAATATCTACACACGGGGAATACATTCCTGAAACTATGCCCTCCATGTTTTAAACCACTGACTGATCAGATCTCCACGCTCAAGTGTCCTCTCCTTACTGATTAGCCAACTTAGCTGTGCCAACGCTCTTAGAACTTACTAGACGACCAGACCGGGGTTGTTTACCACGACAGAAGTGAGTTATTTCTAAAGTTTTCGGTAAACGACGCGATTTAACAGCCTTTGAACACGAGAGCCATGGAGCGAGTATCAGCGAAGCAGCTGCAATCGTTAAACGTTTAAGAGCAGCTGTTAAACTGTTTAAAGACTGAACTGTCCAGCTGGAAAACTTGGCCGTCAGCGACTAGTCAACCCGCAGGAGGAACAGAGAGTGAAACAACCATCAAATCACTGCAGAGCTTAATTAGTGATCCGCTGAAATGACCCTGTTGGTCGCACTCGGCATCACCCGGGAACTAAGACAGGAACTTCGACACTTTTCAATATAACTTTCCTGAGATTTATTAAGAAAACTAAAATAATATGTCTTATTTTATACAGGGTGTTCAGTTCATCCAAAGACATTTAAATATCTAAAAAACCACACATCCAATCAAAATAAGTGTGAATCCCCCGTGGGATGGGGGAGGGAAGAGTCAAGAAAATTAAATGGGAACCCCCATTTCTTATTTCAAATTCGGATTTTCCAGATAAAATTACTCAAATTTGACCTACGATTCGAGTCATTTCGATCACAGATTGGGTTGTAATCGACAAAAATCAAAATGAGTAAAAATTCACTGAAAAATGGGGATATTTCAAGAAAAAGGCACCAGATCAGCAAATTAAAATTAATGTGTGTAATATTCTTACAATTGCTACTTAATGACACCATAACTGTCCACCCATTAGGTCAATTAGGTCAAAATTTTCAATTGGAAACCAATTTTTTATAAAAAAAAATACCTTGGTTTTATAATGTCAAATACCATTTGATTTGAATTCAGTGTTCATGGAATTATTTCGCAGATTGCGCTGCCATCGAAAGAATGCGGAGACGTTCATTTATTCGTTTACCTAAAAACAACGACGTGGACGTAGTAGTTTTCTGTTCCTTTGGGGTGCTTTTTTCATTTGAGTCCCCTTGCTTCTCGAAATTTATGTTGCTGGTTGTAGGTGCGTTCCCTTGCGTTTCATTGTTCAATTACTTACATAATTCACTTTGCCACCCCTCGAGAGAGGGGATGGGTATACAGTTATGGTATCATTAAGTAGCATTTGTATGAATATCAAACACATTTAATTTTATTTTGCGGATCTGGCGCCTATTCCTTGAGATATCCTCATTTTTCAACGATTTTTTACCCATTTTGATTTTTGTCGATTACAACGCCACCTGTGACCGAAATGACTCGAATCGTATGTCAAATTGGAGTAATTTTTTTCTGGAAAATCCGAATCTACAATAAAAAATGTGGGTTCCCATTTAAGTTTTCTAACTGTTACCACCCCCAGGGGGTATCATTAGATGTCCCTCTTCGAGACGAACATTTTTCACATTCAAACAAATTAAGTGAAAACTCTATGAAATTAATTGACCCAGAGAAATATATATTGTAAGGAAATAACGGCGTTTATGGATACTTAAAAATTTCCGCCCCCTCCACCTCTTCCTCCCCAAGATGGTGGTGGCCGTGTCTCTTTCCAACAGTGTTGAGTTCAGCGTTACCAAGAACATGTGTGCAAAATAAAGTCGAAACTATTCATTCCGTTGGAAATGCTATGCGGAAGTCTGTTTTACTCTCAACTCCTCTTAGGGGGTGAACTGTAACTTCAAATGAATTTTTTGTCAGAATTAATCCCAGCGGCTCACATTACATCGGTTTAGAGGCCAATCTCGATTCTTTTCAGGTTGTCTTTGTGTGTTGCCCCTCCACACCCACTCCTAAGAACACTCCCCTTCGATTATGGAAAGGGTTGAAATAATAAGCTAACAGTATCGGAAGACACACTATCATATTAATTGAATTTTTTTAAAAAAAATCTCTGTTTTTAGACTGCTTTTTTGTTTCCTATAGCAGGCCTTAATTACAATATTTTACAACTATGTTGTACACTTTTACAATAAATAACATTAGCAAAAGTAATTAATAGAATACATATGACAAAAATGAATGCTAAATTTCTTTTTTTTTACTTTATATATTTTACTGTTGTTTTACCCCAGTAGTTGTTTATCTATATATGTCACGGTGTCATTTAGATGCGTTTTGCACGCATGCTTCAGTATCGCATCTTGGCACAGATATTTCTGATTCAAAAATGTATTTATATTATAAAAATATTGGCCGTTTTTGCTTATTTAAAGTTTTCTTCCCGGGGCGCAAAGAACACGGGTTTACAGACATACACACTCGCATACAGGCAATTTTATTTTAGAAATAAACCGTGAGTCCCAAATATATTGTTTGTCGTGTAGATTAAATACATGCCTACCTGCTTTTAATGTATTTAATTAACTGGCCAAAAAGTGTTGTATTCTATTTTAGGAGCCTATTTTAATTTTTTTATTGCCTTTACACAGATATGAAGGACTTGGATTGAAGTTTTTAATACTTGAACGAAGTACTATTTTATAGAATAAACTTTAAATATATTATAATAAATCTGAATTATATATATATATAGGATTTTATAATAAGAGCGCGTCGATGTTGAAATGGAATAAAACAAGCTGTGTGTGAGGGATTAACGAAATAAATTTTTTATTTGAGAGAGCATACATGGCACTTTAAATTAAAAAAGAAATACGTTTTATTACAGTTTAACATCTTATTTTAGATTAATATCACCCAAAATAGGGTCGAAAACTGCTGGAAATAAATTAACAAATTTTAACGAAGTAAATTAAACCTAAATTGATGCAAAAACTGTGTATGATAAATTCAACTCAAAAGTGTACAGTAAATATATTTTAAAAAATCTTATTTCTGTAACCTGTAAATTCCGTACGATTTGATTTTGTACTATTCTGCGGCCACACAGCAAACTCATCTCCCGTCATTCGGAGAATGGTACCCAAAAAATCCCACTTACCGGATGTAGGTTTTATAGGGTTTTCTCTGCATCTCTTTAGTTTGCAACACCGGGTATGATCCTTAAACTATAGCACGGAGTTCCTAATCAACCCCTGGCTACCTTGCTCTACCTTCAACATTCCCCCATTTTCATTTCCCTTCCTATGCTATTAAAGGGGAGAAATTTTGCTTGTTTCAGTATCAGCCTCATGTAGCCTGTTAACCAAAAAAAAAGATTTTGTACTTCAACAGTTTCGCTGCGTGTTCGTATCTGCAAGTGCAGACTCAATACTGTTATATAAATAATTTTGTACAATCTACATGGATCCGAAGACCGATATGTCGAACTGTAATCATTATAGCGATGCTAGCGATCAGTATAATGTCTAACGAATTAATAATTCATCTGGAGAGTATACGGTTACTATTATTAGCTTAATTACTTAAAAAAATAGTTATTTGAACACAATTAGACGTATCCTAAAAATTTGTTCAAGAAAAGAAAAAAAGAATAAAGCTAAAATCGCACGGTTTGTCCGGCCTCTTTTGCAGAGAGTGTACCTGGAACTTCCGACTTTTCGCATGGCCTGTGAAGTGTCATTCCGAATCCCCTTATACCCTTTGAATTCAACTTGAGCCAAAATTTATTTTAATATTTTCTCGTGTAAAAGCTGATGTGATTTTTGAGATAAAGGAATTCATAGAGAACAGGGATTATAATTACTAGGAACGAATTTCAACTGAAGCTTCTTCATGCCGCTTTATTTTCAAATGAACAGTGTTACGGGTTTTATTTACGACCGTGTCACAAACGTGCGTGACGACTGTGCGAGCATTAATACCGTAATGTTCGCAACGCCTGCACTTCCCTACACTCTGTCCTCTTTGGATTCTCGCTTTTCTTTTCAAACTTTTGTATTTTTTCCGTACCTTTCTTAATGTTGTGCCCCTTCTTTCTTGCACATGCTCGACACATTCTTATTTAGTGGTAGTGTCAAGGGAATTTAGTGCTCAAATAGATGTCAAATTTTTACAACCAGGAAACAATAATCACAAAAAAAATAATGGATTTTAATTATTATACACAGTGACAGATTAAGACTGACTTAATTTCCATACATAAGTTAACCAACGCATTATTATGAAAATTAGACCTACCGAGATGAGCGTCTTTCTCTAACGTGCGAAAACACAGTCGCACCAAAAATTCAGTCAAATAATTAGTACATTTATTTTTACATACATAGATTGATCCAACTTAAAATCATCGATGTACGTCATTTAACGCTCGATTTAACACATCCACTTCTTCTATTTTGATATTAGTAAAAATGTCGACAACACATTTTAGGTCGATATTTTTCATTACCTCATCTAAAACATAATTCATTATTATATTAGCCGCATTCATTGCCACCTCGTACACCCCGCACATCAAAACATGTCAGGCCCTCTAAATATAATTATTTTGTTTTTATGGGTGTATGTTAATGGTAAAACAACAGAATGAGGAATTTTGCGGTAAAAAATCAAAGGCAGGCGGCTTGAGTGAAATTGAAGGAGGTTACAGACACTTAGACAAGTTGGCACCGGGTTGGTTTTTCTAAATTCATTGAAATTCCGGGAAACCTGGGAAGTGGCGAGACATGATGTTTACCGCAAAACATCGGTGAATTTTGGTGATTGGCTTCTCCCAAAAACTGAAAATATATCCTTTTGATTGGAGAGGATCAGGTCCCCGCCACCGAAGGAAATCGAAAGATTAAGTGGGGAAAACTGTTAAAAACCGAGGAAAATGGTTTTCGAGCATTATGAATTTAGTAATTAAGCGTGGACATTAAGCAGAGATCATTAAAACAGTAAAAAGTTGGAAAGTAAGAGATAGGTGATTGCAGTTGGCGATGATCATTTGGATAATGGGCTGGGATGGCATAGGAGAAAACTAAATGAGCAAGATGCTCATTGTTCAACAAGGAAGTTGATGGATTCGTTTGAGACCGGCACATCATCGTGTTTCTGGCCTAGCTGAAAAACAGTAATTACACTGTAACCTTTTCCCGATTTCGTCGTACTGACAATTCCGCGTAGGGTTAGTGAATTTATCTCTGTTTCTATGAGAATGCCGCAACGACGAGCCCAGAATAGATCTCATGTTTCTTATTTGTACGATATTTATGTTGGTAAATAGCATATAAAGTATTTAGTGTTAATCACGAAAAAGGCCGGCTTTGGAAATTAATATGGATTGAATTATTACATATTGTAAATAAATGTTAAGTAAATGGATTTTTATTTTTATATAATAATTTGTTATTTAAAACAAGTAATACCCCCTCTACGCATTTCAGTTTGATTAACGGCTGATACCCAATTCTTATTAATGAAATAAAGATATAATTTTACATAAATATAGTTAAAAAATTTCATGACATCAAAGCTGATAAGAATATCATCGTTAGTTTGATTATTTACAATAATTAATTTCTCCTTTACCTTGATAAATATCTAATGATTTATTAAAAACTGAGCTAACTTGTAAGTAGGAGAATCTGTTGAATCCACCATCGGGCGAAGTGGAAGATCTTGTTCATGCGATTTTATATTCCTTTCTTTCACCCTGATTGGTTGAGATTGGCGCCACTTTGACAACCTTGCTATAGAGATATGCACAAATATTTTGTTCCACAATCCTCTGGAATAAAATAAAAATGTTTTGAGCAAATAGCACATAGGGAAGATCGACGTTTCAACAACTATATGGAGCATTTAGGATTCTCCGACCTTCCTCTTGATAAGCTCGTGTCTAACAACTCACCTCGTTAAATAGATGACGATTCGTGTCAAGACTGGTAAAAAAATACTAGACCAAAATCAGGACTTCACAATGTCTTAGTCACCAACAAGTTATGTGTTTAAAAATATTAAAAACGGACAAAGTACTTAAAGAAGTAATAAACATAGCTAACTTTATTCGTTCGAGAGAGGTGAAATATTTGGAATCTTCTTTCGAAGATTTTTCTTGTTTCTTGCCACAAAGTCCTGAAGGGTTTCTACCTTCTTTTGGAGGAAATGATTATTTTTGATTAAACAAAAGTTGGTAAAAGCGAATATACAGGGTGTTCCTTTCAAACCTCTGACATTAGAAAGAAAAAAAGACATTAGAAAAAAAATTATAGCTATAAATTGTACTTCCTGGCATCTATTTTAATATCACATTTCATTTAATTATTTTTGGTCCATATAATGAACAATTAACTTTCATTATTACCTTCTGGCAGTAAATTACCTTATCTTATTGACGAAACGATATTTGCATCACCATTAGAAGGCAATGATTGCAAAATTCATTATATTATTAACTTAACTATTAATTGAACTTAAGTCTGTTTCAAATGGTCGTTAACACTGAATCAGAACCTATTTTTAAATCGAGGCGTTCGGAAAAATTACTTTTTGATTGTCAAGTCTACAAAGTTTAACGAAGAAATAAAAAAAATATTAGATAGAGGGTCCTTAAGTTTCTAAAGAAATAATATTATGTAGATACTGTAATCTAAATTATTTGGTAATTATAATATATATATATATATATATGAATCGCCGTAATGTATGTAATTATGTGTATAACTACCGAATGACTGCACCAAATTGGATACTCCTTTTTTTGTTGTATTATTATTAGGATAAATTTTGTATAAAAGAAAAAATTTTTAAAAACGTACGGAAAAGCTTTAAAATCTCATAATATGAAAAAATTCTACGGGAAGGCTGCTTACATCAGAGCGTTTGAATTTCCAAATTTTATGCGGGTTGCCTATACTCTCTTGACCTGTTGTGCTCCGAAACTGCTCAACGGAAATGAAAATTTCGGGGATTGAAACAGGAATGTTTACAAAGTTTCGCGTATATTTCATTTCAGAAGATATTAATGTAAATATTTATAAACCCATTGAATTGCCACGCGAAAGGCGGCGTAAAAATCAACTGCGAGTTAAAAGTCCTATTAGCCGTTTCTATACCATTCATCCCACTTACTGTGTTATTATAAGCGTAATTTTGGCAGGATGAGAGAGGGGGAGGGCGAGCAATATTTGGATCTATTGTTCAAAACCAACTTATGCTCAACCGCTGGACTTGACGGATGTGTTCACATAGTATTGATAGATTGACATTCATTCGTATTCAATTACCGTTTCTTAGGTTATTTCGTGTTTTGATGTGTTTATCGTCGTGTTATTTATTGTTAGTGATAGGAAAATGCCACCAGTGAGAGGTCAAAATTTCGGTTGGCGTACGTGTAACGCAAGTCGAGTTCATAATCTTCGCGACAATGAGACTGAAGTGTTTGCGAGCAAAGAGAAAGAGATCTACCACGGCTCCGGAAGAACCCATACCGTCGGGTGCAGGTGAGAGGCGACAAAACATACGGTCAAACGTAACAATTATCTATTAACGTTTGGCGTATAACTTCCGAACGGCTCCCGTAGGGAGAGGAGTGGAATTTTTATATGGTACAAAGCCTCAAATTTAAGTAGCAAAAGGATTCTTGTGGTCAATTACTTTTATAGTGTTTTCACCGACAATATTTGTGTATATTTAAACCAGCATGTGAGGGGTAGGGGTGGAAATGAGTCAGATGACACTAACAAGGAAATTATCAACTTTGGGGTCGAAACCGCTGTAAAGGGGGTCGCTCTGTTACATAATGACCTTAATATGCGATTTAAGTAAAAATTCATCCCTTAAGTGGGGAAGAATTTTTATTCTGGCAGAGTACTGAAAATATTTTTACTCCTGTTACTGCGCTGGGAGTATTTTTGACTGTCGAGTATATTTTAGGTTCATATTGTGACATTTTCTATGCCGGTTTAGTCCTGTGTTGACCAAGAATTAAATAATATAAATAAATACCCGGGCAACGCCGGGTCTGCGGCTAGTAGCATATGAAGGGGTAAGGAATAAAAACGATTTTTATTTTTTGAAACAATTAAAATGAACCAAAGTTGTATCTCAGGGTCCTATTGCGGGCCTTTCTTGCAAACACTAATAATGGTTTGCCTACTGAATAACGATAGCACGGCAGCTGTCTGCAAATTTGGCTGTAATAAAAAAATCTGTAATACGATAACTTGTAATTCCAATCTCTAAACTCCTTCAGTCGCGCATGTTTTCCGTACAACAATTACATATGCGACTCCCTCAGTCCGTAACATGGTTTCTGTGTGAAACATGATTAACCTCACAGTCGACAGTGTAACTTCTCTGATTTTAATTGAATGAAGGAATTAAGTGCTATAAAGTTTATATTAATTTATTTCATTCAGTTAAAATTAAGAATGTTACACAATTGGCGTCCAACACGAGGAGGGCAATTATGTAAATCCTCTACTTTCAACTAAATGACATAAATAATTTAATGTTCATTTTTTATAATATTATATTACTTCCTTTAGTTTAAATTAGAGGTATTACAGCACAAAATGGAAGAAGAGAACAAAAGATAACAGTGTGTAGCCTCGGAAAAATATCTGTATTAATGAGTTATAATTTGCCTTAATAATATTTAAGACTTTCTGCGACTTGCGTTGCAATACGCAGTGATCAACCACGCGAAAGTAAGTTGTTGGTGATAATGCTGAAAATTAAAATAAGCCCTCGCCAGGATTGGAACCCGCTGACTTCTGCAACACAACAGGTCGGCTACGAAACGTAAAGCGTGACCTGTGATATTTCAACTTTGAGACAGGAAAGATGTGTAATGATTTGCTGGCTTCCTGAGGGTGAAGCGTGCTTCCTGCGGCTGATAGGCGCTAATGGCCTGGCTTACGCACTGTTTACACGCAACGCCACACACATTCTACATCAATTCTCTCTCTCGTGCTTGCGTGCGTGCGTGCGCGCGCGTGCTAACACGGGCTTTACACCACATATAAACACTGCTAAATGCAATAACTATAATTATTTACTTCATATATCACAATAATCTATCAACTGTATTTTGAATTTCTCTGGTAAGAATTGAAAGAAGACCATGTAAACCTTTCACAAACACGATGTTGGTCTTCTTGTTTAAAAATGTGCTTTTGGCATGTTATTCCATTAACATCTGTTAAGAAACTACAAACAAGCATTATGAGAACATATTTAAAATCACATCAATAAAAACGTATTAGCCGCGATGTAAAAAACAGCCTTGGTTGGACATAATATTATCTTTAAAACTTTCAGCCATGTAAAACTTTATTGGCCGAGTGCTTTGAAAATAACGGTGCAACTACGTTCATTATGTGTATTTTATATACACTCGTTAAAAGTTGACTGATTGGCATTTGTCATGCGTCTGAATGTGGATTCCACTTCGTTCAAGATGTTAACAAATCTATATTTCCTATTATCGATTAATTAATTTACTCGATTAAATTGCTTCTAAAATATTTACATACAATTTACCAACATCCCGAATTCCATTTCCAGCGTTTAAGGTGTTTTCTTTATTTTAAAAATATATAAATAGCTTCCTAGACTTTCCACTTTTCGTAATTCTTCATTATAATAATCAATCATAAGTTCATATTCTTTATGGTGTAATGAAAGGAATGTATTGATCTTTGAATTGTTTCTCATATCGCATCTTTTTTCGGCTATAGGTAATGCATCCTTAGAATTTTTTAATAACTTTCAAATTATATTAAACGGCTTAGAGCTAAGTTTTATTTCTAAATTACACTTCTCCTTACTGCATTTAATAGATACTTCATTATCAACTGCCTGTTTAATTAAATTTTCTGAATTATTGCTAAATTTATTGTCATTACAATAAGGGTTGTCGTTTTTTGTTTTATTAGATAACTATCTGGGGACCCGGCGTCGCTCGGGTATTTATTTATATTATCCCGGTACATTATTTAATTCTTGGTCAACAAATAACTAAACCGAAATAGAAAACGTCACAATATGAACCTCAAATATACTCCCAGTATTTCGTGAGAGTCCAAAATACACCCGGGACAATAGCAGGAATAAATATATTTTCAGTATTCTAACAGAAAAAACTTTTCCCCCACTTAATAGTTAAATGTTAACTAAATTTTAAATTTTACCTGACTTGAGAAATAAAACCGATTTATTAATTTATGTATACATCGTATCTACGATCCAAATAAGCTTATTTTTTCTCAGCCTGTTGGAGCAATAGATAGTAAGGGATGAATGATGTAGGAACGCGTAAGAGGACTTACAACTCGCAGTTGGTTTACACGCCTCGGCAATTCCAAGAAATCTTCCCGTAGAATTAATATTTTTTTATTCATTTTATATTAATATCTTCTGCAATATATCGAAATAAAATTTGCATGAATATTTAAATTAAATCTCATTTTTTAAAATCTTCAAATTTTCATTGAAACCCATTGAGCCGTTTCGGAGCCTATTCGAGGCAAACATATGGACAGGCATTCTCAGATAGACAGACAGACACTTCAATTTTATTTATTGGTATAGACTAGCTGGGGACCAAGCTTGGCCCGGGTATTTATTTATATTATCCCGGTAATTACCTTGGCCAACCATTCCGTCATCGGAAACGTTATAATATGAACCTCAAACATACTTCCCGAATCTCGAGAGAATCAAAAATACTCCTGGTACAATAGCAGCGCTATAAATATTTTCAGTACTCTAACAGAATAAAAATTCTCACCTACTTAAGGGATGCATTTTTACTTAAATCGCATATTAAAGGTCATAATGTAACACAGAGACTCTCATTACATCAGTTTCGACACCAAAATCGATAGTTTCCTTATTATTATCATGACTCATTTCCACCCCCAACCCTCACATGCTGGAAGGGGTTGAAATTGTACACAAACATTGTCGGGGAAACACTGTAAAAGTAATTGACCTCACGATTTTTTTTCGACTCAAATATGAACCTTTATTACATACAAAACATTTAAGGGGGGGGGGGCCCTTCCCCGTAAGGTTGGTAGCCGTGTCTTGTCTCCAAAGTGTTAAGTTTAGGGTCGCGAGGAATATGTAAATAAATTTTTATCAATATTGTTCTGTCATTTAACTGTACTACGTAGAAGTGTGTTTTCCTCTGTCCCATCCCCCTGTTAGGGGGTGAACTGCAATTTAATTCGCATTCTAAATGTCAGAATCATACTCAAGAGACTCCCATTGCGTCAAATTCGATATCAAACTTAATTGTTTTATTTATGTTTTCAATAATACGCCCACAGACGATGAATGGGGTTGAAATTATATGCAAACAAATTAAGCAAAACCGCTATCAAATTTATTGACCCAAACAACATATACTAGACAGCAGTTTATGGGTTTTTAAAAATTGCCTCCCTGTATCCCCGCCCCAAGTAGTAGTAGCCGTGTGTTGTGTTGAGTTCGGTTCGCCAAGAACATCAGTTCAAATTTAGTTGAAATTGTCCCATCCGTTAAAGATAGAATGCGGAAATCTGTTTTACCCCCTTCCAACCCTTCTTAGGGATTGCATTTATAGTACAGAATTGATCTTAGTGGCTCACATTCCACCTGTTTAGAGCCCAAATTTCGATTGTTTTCTGGTTATTTTTATGTGATGCTTCTCCACCCCAGCCCTAAGAATACTCTCCTTCAATAATCGATGGGGTTGAAATCACACGCTAGCAGTATCAAATTAATTGATCCATGTATGTATTTATTTCGTAAATATATTGGCCGTTTTTTGCTTATAAAAATTTTCCACCCCCGCTTCTAGGGGCGGTAGCCGAATCTAACCCCAACAGTTATAATTTCCGGGTTGCTAAAAACACGTGTACCAAATTTGGTCGATATTGGACCACTCGTTTAGATTTGTATGCGGAACATACAGACATACAGGCAATTTTATTATAAAGATAACAAGTAGCATGATAAACGAATGTGCTACTTCTATTTCTTTTATAATTGAAATCTTGCTAAAAAAAATATTTCCGATGGAATATTTCGCCATACTCTGAAAATCGCTAAAGTAATCCTCCTGTTTAAGAAATGATTGCCATCAGAAACATCAAATTATAGGTCCATTTCTCATCATATTTTTAAAAATAATAAATATCAGATTACTTGAATTTTAACATCATTACAGCATGGTTTCCTTAAAAGAAAGTCGACTAATACGGAAATCTACGAGTTCATTGAAAACATCCAGAATTCATTAACTGAAGGACTGAATGTAGCGGGAATATTTGCTAAACTGCCTAACGTTTTCAACACAGTAGATCACGAAATACTTCTAAAAATTTGGGATATTATGGCATACGGGGAAATGTGTCAATTCTATTAAGACCGT
The DNA here is from genome assembly GCA_034510155.1 of Eucriotettix oculatus. Taxonomy (NCBI): domain Eukaryota; kingdom Metazoa; phylum Arthropoda; class Insecta; order Orthoptera; family Tetrigidae; genus Eucriotettix; species Eucriotettix oculatus. The sequence continues at coordinate 70,404,769 of CM067380.1, forward strand.
ATCTTGAAATTCGAAAACAAAAGGTATTGATCTCAACTAAAGATGGCCAACTTATTTTATCCGATTGGGTGATTATAACATACGGAGTTCCCCAAGGGTCAATTGTGGTACCTTTACTTTTTTATTTTACACATTAATGATCTTCCCTAATCGGATACATCTTTGGGGTTCTCAGGCACAGCCCGGTTAGCGCTAAATAAATTTTACTTCTTCCAAGCGCAGTTTTCAAAATCCGTTATTCCGCTAATTTGTCTCATTTACTTGTTGTTGAGCTATATAATATTCTTCTCTGTTCTTGTGGCATCTGTTCTTTATACGCATAGGAACAGTCACATTGAGCGAGATAGTTTGCAACCAATAAGTCAACTATTTTCTTAAAAATTATCGAGTTTTTTGAAAAGTAACATAAAGTAGTTTATGAGATTACATCCCAATAATGATAATCTTATAAAATCGGAGAGAGATTTGACAAATAAACACCAATACAGGGAATAAGTTAGAAAACCTCATTATTATTCAACAAATTACATAGAGACGTTACAGCATTTCGTCCACAAATTTGGGATTTCTTCAGGTAAGAAGAAAAGTTAAAAAACGATTTAGTATCTTTTAAAATGAAAAAGTCTCAACATTGTGAACGAAAGTTTTAACTTCTGTACGTAATGTGCTGAATAATATATGGGTTTCTCACTTACTAGCATTTTTGGTGTTTGTTCGTTAATTTTATAATTCAGATAACTTTAAATCTTGAATTCATGATTCTTGAACTTACAAATACTTTCATTCACATATTTTTCAGACCTTGGATTCAATATTATTTTCATTTTATATTTTTCAGACCTTTGATTCAGTTTTGTGCAATTTGTTGAAATAATTTTTTGTCTGTAGAAGAAGGAATTTGATTGGGTTTCTTACCATTTTACCTAGAAGAAGACCCAAAAATTATTCATTAGATCAAGATTTTCATTCATCGTGGTTTTGAATTCCCGGGGTAATTAATATGAAGTAAAAATGGTTTAATTTACGTGAAAATAAATACTGGTGTTCGTAAACTCCTCCTAAAGGTGGGAATATTGCTGTTTCGTGATACTATATATATCGCCTATCAGGGCGACTGCGGACACATTCCAACAGTCTTAATCCCGGTCTTCGTAAATATATATATATATATATATATATATATATATATATATATATATAGAGAGAGAGAGAGAGAGAGAGAGAGAGAGAGAGAAGTATCTTTGGTTGTAAAATTTATGTTTGATTAATTTAATAATTAAACAATACAACTCCGTAAGATTTCGGTTCATTTTATATCTGTTACATTGTATTTCATATTTAATAGATAATAATGAATAAAGGCTTTTACAACAGTAATTAGTATTACGTAATCAACAACTCGTACGCAAATCCAAATAATATAACAATTGTTATTGAAATTTTATGTTGTTCACCAAAAGTTAATTCCTTGGCTGCGTGAGAGATTTCATATCTGTATGGTTTGTAAATTTAATGGATTAAGAACCAAAAGTTTCTCCATGCAGCTAAAATACAGGGATTATACCAGAAAAAAAGGACCGACATATAATGATATTATACAGTACACCTTTAAAACAATTTTTGTAAATTAAAGAAGAAACGACAGTCTAAATATAAATTGATTGAAATACTTAACTTATTTTTGAAATCATACATTGATTTCCCTGTACGAGGGGTTTAATACACTCCTCTTCACCCCCTTATCCACCTGGATGTGCCACATATATATTTACGCGAAACGGCATGCTTGCATTATTTACTGGATGTTAGAGAAATCATCCAACTTATTTCTAATTATAATATATGTACGTTACAGATGAAAATCAGATGTAGTTAGGAACATATATGGGTGTATGTGTGTATTACGTAATTAAAATCTCGTACATATATATGTATATATATATATGTTCTGACCCTAGTCCTAAAAATGTTTCGTATTTTCATATTTTTACTTTTTCAGACCTTTCATTCAGTTTTTTGTAATAATATTTTGTATGTAGTTAAAACCAGAGATTTGAGTTTCTATTTATCTGAAGAATACCCTAAATAATTAATGAAACTTTGTAACTTTGGTCATAATTGGACCTATCTCTGGATATTTGTTTTTAAGGGACAATTGTTGAGGTCTGGTGATTGTTCTGGCCAGGGAAGATGTTTGATGACATTCTGATACTCTACAAAGCATGCCATAACATTTTTGGCTCTGTGTATGGGCGCATTAGCATCTTGGAATATGGCAGTGTCTGGCAGCAATATGCTAGTCACAGTAAGCACTTCATTGTTGAGGATGTCGAGATATTCATTCGCAGTAATCCGGCCAATAAGGAATACCACGAACCTCCCCCGTGCTTGAATGTAGGAAGCAGGCAGGTCGGATCGTAGCCTTCCTTTGGTGTTCTCCATACACAAAACCGACCGTTTGTAGAAAACAATGTAAACGATGATTCATCGGACCACACCACATTATTCCAGTCATACAGTGACCAGGTTTTATGATCGTGGCACCACTTTTTTCGCAGCTTTGCGTTGGCTTCCGTTATGAAGGGTTTCGAAATTGCAGCTCTTCTATGAATGTTACCTTTGTGAAACAATATTTCTCAATTGAGTGTTGAGTTCTGCAGTCACTTTTGCCGCGGAAGTTTTATGTTAACTGGTCGCAGTCCTTTTTAATGTTCGTCTGTCTGTGTCATTTAACTTCGGCATCCGCCCACTATTCCTCTCCGCTGGTGATGTTTTACCGTGTTTTGTGAATGCTATGATTGCTGTGGATACTGTCCCTCGTGAAAGGTTACACAGTTGAAAAGGTTTGCTCATAGATACTCCCGCTAACCGCGCACCAACGATTTGTCGTCTGTAGACCGATCACTAGTGTTAACTGACGCAGAACAAAGCATACAATATACTGAAAGAAAACTCAAAACGTGGCACATCAACTGAGCACTGCAGCCGCGTCGCAGAATTTACTCGTACAGTGGTGTCAACTTGCAACAATCCGTACCCTGTGGGAAACGAGGAACCTTGGAAACAGCGAAATATTTTAATACAACGTTGTTGCCTTAAACAGTGGGATTTCGTAATTCACCAATGACGCTAGTTTATTACTTGATGAAGATTATAAGATTGATATTGCACAATAGCAATCCCTTTCCCCATCCAATTATCGCCGGACGTGTTGCGTTTCCCCGCAGCAGGGTGCAGATACTGCGGGACGGGAAAACGCACCCACCCCGCAACCGTCCAAGTGTGACATGTTGCATTTAAATACAAGTACTACTCGCACCCGCAACCCGCTCAAGTGTGACACTAACCTGATTTTCCACCATTCCCCGGTCTTCCAAATAACTGTTGGTGACACTCGTACACGCGGGTTTTGGAGAGGCATCCCCGAATTGTGCCCGTAATCCCGTAATCGAGTAAAAATTTCTGAAGGTCTCACTACTTTTCTCGTCGAAAACTTTATAATAATGAGTTGCGCAGCGGAAGCAGGAACCTCTTGCTCACTCATTGCTCTTGAATGAGAAGTGGGTGCGGTAGTGGAGTGGAGTGGAGAGACCCACACGGAACTCGTGGTAAAGGGGCCAGGCTCTCCGACTCTCCTACTAGGCTTGATGAAACAATTCCCGTTTATATTCGACTGGCCCTCGTAGTAAGCCGACGTACCAAACTCGGTCAAATGCTTGTGCAATATCTAAGAAAGCCGCAACACAAACACTTTTTTCTTCTCAGCCCTTTATTATTTCATTCACAATTCTGTGACAGTGGCGTGAGCGGAATCCAAATTCATGTGTCGTTAGTATCTCATCCAGGTTGATATCAGTCTCTAGTCTCTTAAGCAGTAATCTATCAAATATCTTCGATAACTGTGGTTGTAAAAATAAATAATAAAACGATAAGTTATGTAAATTGATCTTCTGAAATCATATAAAGTTTAGATTATTACTTTTAAATATATATATTGTAAAGAGGTTATGTTTGATGAACATGATGGTCTTATATTACAAACATATATATTATAAACTTGTGTGTGTCTACAAGTAATAAACTTATGAAAAAGTGTCTTCGCGCGACTTATTCAGCACAATTAAATAATAAAAAAGGACCTGACTGAGATAATAAGCCCGGTTGATATATATTTAATTTAATCGAATAATAAACTATGATAATTATGAAATTCATAATGAATAATTCAAAAGTTCCAGAATATAACAATTAGTATTTTTTGTGAGTTGTAAAAGTATTTAAATTACATTGAATGATATTAATAACAGTCATAATATGAAGTATGGTGCTTATTTCTTGTCTTCCCCTCATTTTGTACGTTTTGCGAGAATGGAAAAGTGTCACGACACGACGCCCCAAATATTTCCTCGTCTCGATTATTTTCTCAATCTAAATGCGCGTTACTTTTGAAATGTATGGTGTGAATTGCGTGCATTTAAAGTTGTTGTGTCTGTTGCAATGTCTGATGGGGAGGGGGAGAGGGGGGGAACTCCAAGGCCAGAGTACGGGACTCCAGCCAGGCTCCAGCAGCTGCACCGAAATCTCCAGTACCAGAACAGTACGCAGTGAACTCAAAAAAAAATTCAATCTTCTTGGAATAAAAAGTAGTACAATCTCTGTTCTCTTATATACAAGGTAGTTTCTCTGAATTAATAGTTTGAAAACAAAAAACATTAATAGGTTCGTGGACGTCAAGGCAGATAGTTTCATCTTACAACTTTTATTTTGCTGCTTGGTCCGTGTAGGTTGTTTCTCTCAGGATGAGGTTATTCTAGGGACTCAAAGAACGTATAGATGATTAACTGATATCGGTATATGCTTCCGATACAAGTACATTTAGTACTCGATACTCGTTCATGCGATACTTTCGAGTATCGATACTTTTTCTTCAATACTTTTGAGTTTAGAAACTTACTTCGTTTCAGGTTTTGAGTCTTTCGTTGTAGTAGTTGAATTTTGTCATCTTTTTATTTATTGTTGATTTTTTTATAGTCGCTCAGTCAGTGTGTGTGTGTGTTTGTGCGTGTGAAAAACGTCTAGTAATATATATGAGGACGAGTTGCAAATACGATATCGGAAAAAAGTATCGATACTTTATTCAGTTCTATTATCGAATTCTCGGTATGAACCAAAGAGTATATTAAATAGACAGGCAATACCGTGACGGCCATCCCCATTCCAGTAGGTGTAACTAGCTCCTAAGCCCATAAGATCCCATGTAAAAACAGCGCTTTTTGAGTCCGCACAATCGTTCTTAAAGCAGCAAAAGACAAATTAAAGTAGATTAATTATTTACACCAAATCTTAGTATTTTACATAACTTCGCGTTTTTACATGGTTCCTATGCGCCTACGAACGAGTTATACCTACAGGAGTGGGGATGACCGTCACGCTGCCGACTGTAGGCAAGCCCTGGTATTGCCTCTCTTATTTAACATACTCTTTGGTATGGATACCATAAACCAAAGATATTCTTAAATAGATAGAGTGGCAATAGCAGCGCTCAGAGTGTGACTGTCATCCCCACTCCTCTAGGATCAACCATCTCTTCTAATTAAAACCGAGTAACTTCAGTTCGTAAATTTAAACACTGAAACTTACTGACATTATCAAAATTGTTTCTAGTATTTCATGCCAGTGTAATGAATATAGGGGGGTAATATTATTTTTATAATGAAAAACTATTATAAAAAATGTGAATAATATTGAATTTTACACTTATTTATAACAATGTGCACTAATTTGATTAATCTAAATTTGCATAGCCGGCTTTTTTTTATCATGTATTAACAAAATGTATACAAATTAAATTTCTTACTACCAAATACATGAGTTCTAACGTGGGGTCGCCTAAACGGGCCTTCCCATAAGGCGTAATGACTAATTAATACAAATCTAACTCGGAATTCGGAGTACCAGGAAATCAGAATTGGAATGAGGTTAGAAACAGTAGTAATTACCTTACCTTCTCAGCTTGCCTGGAACTGTTACTGGACCCAACCAAACTTCCGCGTTGAACGATGAAGAGCACTTTGGAACACCGGACTAGATCCTTCCTTTATTTAAATATCCACCGCCAGGACAATCTCCAATTTCTTATTCCTCCCTCTTAAAACTCAATCTTCAACTACACTTTAAGTTCAGTCTTAACCTCCAATCACAATCTGCTTAAATAATCATTCTTAATCACCACGCCCTTAATAATAAGGTCGAAAATCCATTTTTCGTGTTTTTTTATAATTTGATTTCTTATATTCCCTCGGTGGCGGGGATCGATATTGTCTAATTAAAATTCTTATATGTACGCGCTGGGAGGAGCCATTTGTCCCTCTCCACCAACGTTTTTGGGAAAAAAAATAGCATCCGATGCCGCCAAATTTCAGGATACTTGGGAAAAATCCCAGTCACGCCGCCGTGTAGGACTTTTATTACCCCTGTCTGTAACCTTAACTTCCCTCACGCAGCTTTCCTCTGATTACGTTCCGCCAAATACTGCGAGTAGTTGTGTTTATCGTTACAGACTGTTTCTGTGTATTTTTATGTGCGGTAGATTGTTGACTCGATTAAGATGCTGAGTCATCGCGGTGGTTATGATATAAATTGGGTGTGTGAAAAGGTAAATTTTAAAAACTTTGACTCTCTTGCTAAGGGTTTAATCACTTGCTGGCAAAGAGATTACTGTCGAATTAAATACAGAATCCCGGGAATCGTGGGGCACTCAGCTACGAGATATATAATTACAACAATAATTCTTAGTCATTAAAAAAACTTTCAATCTTTATACCACAGTTAAAATGTCAATTACTCAAAGAAGATTTCAATCTATTTGTCCATAGTCATATATAAAACTAATTAAGAAACTCGAGTTTCTCTTAATAATGTCACTCTACGGTGACGGAACGTCAAAATTCTTCATTACATACAATACGACATGATAGAAGAGTTGTAAAAAATATTACATTTTACACCTTCGACACAACCCACACACATCATATTATTTTTAACTCGTATATGAAGGTTTTTGACATTATAATTTTGACGTGGCTAAATTACAAGATCGGTCTCATTGAAATAAGAATTTCTATGTAAATTTTCGACAATTCGTGGTTGTATGTTGCCGATTGTGCTTGATCAAATAATTATTGAACTTCTGGAACTCCGATGTTCGATAATGCTCTGTGTAGATCAGCACAGAATCCACGAAGAAAGTCAGAAATTAATTACATATATATATTAAATTACATGAGGGTATGTACAATACTTTTAACATCAAATAATTGAAAAAACCAAATTTGTTTTATATTATCATAACTTTAAAAAATACCGTTATATAGAAAAAATATTGTAATGTTTCAAAAAATTTGTATTTGATTTTGTAGATGACTATGGCAATGCCGAAAGCTCCTGTTAAATAAATTTGAAATCAAAATTAAATTATAGTTTTGGTAATTGGGACTGATTAACATAGGGAAAAATTATTAACATACTAATTAAAAATCAGTCATATTAAAATGTAATAAAATTCCTTTTTGTTTTTGGAGTCCGCATAATGTCCGTGTTTCATAAACACAAAGTTGCCACCTTGCTAGTGTTATGGATGATGAAAGAAGATAAACAAAAAATGCTGAAACGAAAGCGTAGTGTGGGTTCGAGAATGGTTTCATGAACAACTTGTTGGAAGAGTTGAGCAAGCTGATGCTTCAACATATAAGAATTTCTTGAGAACGTCGAAAGACAACTTTAACGAGTTAATAAATAAAACTAACTTACTCATGAGATAATCGATTTGATCGCTAGAACACTCACTTGATAGTTTCCTCATCCTTTTCTTATTTTCACCGTCCGTTTCTAAATAAAAAAAACTTAAAGTAGGCAATAGACGGGCAGGCTGATTTCAAACGCTTGCTGAACCAAACTACGCACCACTGTTCACAACAAACAACCACTAATTGCAACCGCACACTAAACCAAACTGCAAGCGAATTGAAAATTGAAAATCAGCTTTTCCACATTGTCCAAAGTCGATAATCGTAGCTGCCAAAAGAGTATTTTAAATAGACTCTTTGGTTGCCACCTATTGGGTAGCGTCAAAGTGTATCTTAAATAGATATTATATAAATATTTAAGATGCTCTTTGGGCAGCGTCTAGGACGGTGGTGGGGGAACGCCAGTCAAGCGTGACACACTGTTCATACGCTCCAAGAAAACTGGGACAGTGCTGTCGTGTCAGCGATGGATTGTCAGTTGTCAGTGCAGCACTGACATGTTTATACGCTACTGACAACACTGCACCTATATCACAGCCCGTGTATTGCTTAGTCTTAGAGCGCAGGGTCAAGTCAAAATCTGACGCTACAAAGGCTAATTCCTAGTTTCTACACTAGCATGGAATCATATTATTTTATAATAATACTTGAATTTAATTTGAGGATACGCCCAAACGCATTTACGTCTATTAATTTTCAAGTTAAATTTCTCGTTCCATGTTTTAACCTCCTGCTTTAAATCCATTTAGGCCGGGTATGTTCATCAAATATTCATCACAATCGTTATTATTCATAATGGTTTTCAAAATGGGAACCGTTTTGGTTTTAACCTAATGACTCCAGAGAAATAGATATACGTTGCCACAAATGACAATGAATGACAACAAAGTATTACTACGGCGCAGCTGCTTTGGTAATAATAATATGCAACTCGTCGCATGAATTGGATTCGACGGCACAAGGGACAGCTTAAATTTGAAATCGGCTCCCATTTGAAAAGATCTATGGAAATAAGTTTTATTTTGCAATGTAACGAAACGGAGAATGGGTCCCTTGAAGTTACGTTTGCGTTCGATGTATCCTAATTAGACAATGAAGAAGCCAATGAACGGACAAAATAAGTGATAAAATAAGCACCACGCAAAGTTTCTGCAATCCTTGTTGCATTTGTCTTGTGAGTGAAAATCGCAAGTGCCGCACACACCAGGTGACAGGCTTAAACCCAAACATAATATATTAGCGAGTACGTAAGACAAATAAATGAGGTATCATAGCCGCTGTTTAGTTTCATAGTAAATGTACGACATAGCAGTGATTTAATATGAGGCATTTCCGATATAATCCTTATGAGCCACAGCACGTAAATTAATTACGGAAGAATTATTTTTTAGTAATTTTAAGAATTTTAAGAATTGGTAGCACAAGGGAATCGGAAGAAAGGTTACAAACAGAGCTTTTACACTAGATCTCGCCGCTCGTCCTCAGATATCGTGCCGGTCCCCACATATGCTTCTTGACTTCCTCGTTGGAAAATTTTAGCATTGATTTCTTCTTCGAATTCGAAAATTTTAAAGTACCCGACTAGCGGCACACTCGCTGCCGTGCATGCAGCCAGCAGCTACCCGGTATTTCTGTCTGGAGCACACCTGAGCTTCATTCACTCCCCTGCACTACCCGTAAAGCTCAACCAACAGCTTCTTTTCGGTCAGGGAAGTTACGCGCTGATACAGAGAGGCGCCACCGAATATGGACGGCTTAATCAGCAAAATCAGATTACATTTGAGCCACTCAGTATTTTCTAATTTTATTTTAAACTATTTTATAATACAAAACAAAAATAGTGTCCGTACATTTTGCTTATTATTTAAAGAAATCACATTCAAAAGTCATTTTTAAAGAAAAATACATTCAAGGGTCGATATTCAAATACTTTCATCTTATCACACGACCCTGCATACAATATCAGGAGTGGCTTGTACCCAAAATTAGCTTTATGTAAAATATGAATGAAGGAAAAATACTATCATTTTAAAACTTACGTTAAATTAGAAATACTTTCATTTTAAAAATTACGTTAAATTGGTTCTAAATTATTCCTCTTTTAAAATTTAGAAACTATTGCATATTTTATGGATGTAATTAAAAATGTAGCATATTACGAGTGGATTATTTGCCGCACAGTAGCTGTTGTAGCAATTTTAATATTTTACATATTTACACTAGTACAAATTATTGCACAAATCTTAAAGAAATTACGAGCAGCACTGGTACTTGGTGTCACTACCTAAAATCTTTCTTACAATGAAATTGAAATGAATACGTAGGGTTTATAATTGTTTTAAAAAAAGAATATTAAACAAATTATGGATCGATTATATTATATTTCTTAAATGATACGATGTTAGCCGAATTTTTTTTATGAAGCCGGCCAATTTTATGATTAAAAAATACTCTTTATACAATATTTACAAAAATTAAATTACTTATAAACTAACACTTATAACAATGAGATCTATTCACGGGTCGTATTTAAGGGCTTTCTCAAAGAAGCAGATTTAGAAAAATAATCCTACTCGGAATTAGCAGTACAAGGGAATCGGAAGAAAGGTTACAAACAGAGCAATTATCGTTTTCTGCTTTGCTGCTGGAACTCGCCGCTCGTCCTCAGATCTCGTGCCGGTCCCCACTCATTGTTTATTTAATATTTTTCATGCCGCCATGATCAAGAGCATTCCTCCATGGATCATCAAATTCCAGACCACTCCACAGATCTACACGTCTCTCCGTCCTGTATCAATCACACTCCAAATCTTCCTCCATCCATCAACATAATCATAAAACCAGTATCCGATTACCAATCGCCAATTTCTTAGTGTCCTAAAATCAATTTTCGTTCTTTTTTAATAACTTTTCCCAATCCACTATTTCATTTTCTTCGGTGGTGGGGACAAAATACAATCAAACGTATTAACTTTTCGACTTTGGAAGGAGCCACTCACCCCACTTACCACCGATGTTTGGGGAAAATACCAGGCCTCGTCACAGTCAGGTGTCACGGAGTCTCAACGATTTTAGAAAAAACAGACCTGCCAAGTTCCGTACTGAGTTGTATATTTCCATTACAAAATAAATGTTTTGAATTAATAAAATGTTCCTGTTTATTGAAAGCGATTTTCTAAGAAAAAATTGATTTTATATTTATTTGCGAGCATTTCAAACAGAATACGTATTATGACAGCTACCGTTCTGCATTCAGTAATTACATTAGAACTATACGAATAAACGTAGAAAAAAATTGAAGTACGAACGATTACAGGGTTGAGTCCTGACGAAGAGATAATAACACTGATTTCATTGACAGGCCAACCATTAAACCGTAAATTTCATTATGTTGTTTGTATCGGGAAAAATATACGTTTATAAATTAATATATCATAGTTCTCTATAATTTACTCTCAAAAGTCCTCATCTGATTCAGAAAATAGTATTTCCTTGATACATCATAATTCGTGTCATTATGCCACTTCAAGCGTTTTTGTTTTCCGCAATTATGCCAATATTTAAGTGGAATGACTGAAAGAAACATTATTGCTATTGCACCGCATTTCACATATGCAAAGTTCATCAACAAAATAAGCTACACATACACTAAAGAAATCAAAAAATAATAATAATCAATAAATATAATACACATTTAACGGGCAGTGATATAATTTTTTATTTAAAAACCAATCGTTTCTGTAGATATTTGTAAACTTTTTAGGCTCTGTCTGACTGAAAGGTTTGCACGGACGCTTCCTCACTCTGTTACTGTTAATGATTGTCAAATATATATTATTGTCTTACCTCCACAGTGTTTGTTTCTGGGTCGTAAGGAATATGTGTACAAAATGTGATCGAAAACGCTTCACGCGTTTAAATTTATATGCGGAAGATGTCCTAGATTGAGGACGAAGCGTCTTGTTAATTTTTGTGATTTTATATTAATTTAATTTGATTATATATTTTATGAGAAAGTGACATATCAATGTCGATATTTGTCTGATCCGGTTTCGTATCCACGGGATTCCCCGCCTTGACACGTTCTTTAACATTTTCTGCTTTCACCCCCATTAAGTGACAATACTTTCCCCCATATCCATGATATTACTATGGGTAGTTGGATTTTTAACAAATCGCTATTAATTAAATTTTTACGTCGCTTAGTTAAGCCCCAGCGGATGGAGGATCACAGTATTCTGAATCTACATTGTAGTGAATGCATTTTCGGAGCAGCCTGTGTCTCGATAGCCTGATATTGCTATAAAGCTTACATTAGCATAACGTCCGTCAAATCCTCGCCAATCACATCTGATGTCCTCGTTTAAAGCACGATGTTGTTCTGCGAGGCTGCGATCTTGATCTTCGAAATTAAACGTGAGGAGCATTGTAAAATTGTAATTGGATCTGTAGTAAAACGTAATTGTTCTCCTCATAGATGACGGGAGGCCTGCAAAATGTTGCTCCATTGTGACTGCTGAAAGCTATACAAGAACACAAAGGACCGAGTAGGAAAAAACTGCCACACTATGGATTACGCAATACCGTTATGTAATTAAAATTAACATGGTTTTCCTACTCTTCAAGATTTGATAGGAAATTCTTAGCTGGATAAAGTTGTTCACAATTATTAATAACCTTTAACACTAAGGGTCATTTTAAATAGGCCTTCTTATAGAACGAAATAACCAACACAGTAATTCTATTCGGAACTGGCAGTACCAGGAAATCGGCAAAAGGTTACCGTGGCTTCTTGTTTAGACCATCCAGTGCCGCTTCCTCGTGGCTCCGGTCTGAACCACACCTTACTGCCGCTGCTGACAATTTCACATCTTAGCCTGAGATCATAACCCCCGCTCCCTTATCATCAATTCATCTCCTTCATCCAACTCCCCGTCTCCTCAATCTCTTTGTAATAAAATGTGATCATCTGCCCTCGTCCCCTCAGTCTGCGTGTCCATCCCTTCCTTAAGGGGGTTTTAATAATCCTTTCCTACGTCTTTAGTTCATATTCCGTAGGTGGCGGGACTCGATATTCACCAATAAAATTTATTGTCTCTCCTCTCTGGGAGGAGCCGTTTTGCCCCTCTCCAACAACTTTTTTGGGGAAAAACACCACCCGATGCCACCAAATCTCACCATAGTTGAGAAAAACCACATGCGCGCTGTGATGTCTGCCTTTTATTACCCCTGTCTGTAACCTACAACTTCCATCACACCGCTTGCCTTTGATTTCGGTACCACAAAATTCCACTAGTAGCTGTGTTTAGCGGTACAATGTCATTGACCTGTATCAGGTGTTTGTAGAATGATAAAGACGAAAAGTCGAAAGACCTTATTTTGTAAAAATAATGAATATACAATAAATCATGGACAAACAAAATATGATATACGTCAGGATGGAAGATTAATATCGACTATTATAAGCACAATATTAGGGGGGCTACATGAGGGTGATCCTGAAATGGGCAACTCCCCTTAAATAGCGAAGAAAGGGAATTGTAATACGACAGGACGAAATATTTATATGGATTTTATAAGCACTGTAAAACGATTGTTTGATTTGTTTTATATTTTTAATGAATAATAATAAATGAGATAACTAATTTAAAACGAATAATTTTTTTATTGATTAACAATATATATTTTACACGATTTACACACATGGAATTTCTTACTAAGTAGAGACATGAGTACTATTATAAGGGACATCTAAATAGGTCTTCTCATGGAACGGAGCACAAACACAAAGCCTACTCGAATTGCCAGTTCCAGGAAATCGGAAAAAAGATGAGAACAGTATAATTATCCTTTCTTCTCAGCTTGGCCTGGAACTTGTCGCTGGACCCATCCGAACTTCCGCGTTGAACAATGATAAATTTGGAACTCCGGACTAGATCATGCCTTCCTCCCGTTACTTAAATGTCCACGGCCAGGACAGATTCTTATTCTCCACTCTAAATATTCACTCTTACGGCTTCCTCTTCAAATTCAATTTTTAATATCTCTTAAAATTCCACTTTCAATGTCCACTCTTAAAGTCCCATCTTAGTCTTTCTTTAAGTCATGTCGTACTGCACAGTCTTTTCACCACTCTTAAAGTCCCACTCATAATCTTTCTTAGGTTTTTAATGCCTTCCCTCCACTTCATTATTTCATATTCCGTCGGTGGCGGGACCCGATACTTTCCAATTAAAATTATTTCCCTATCGTCTCTGGGAGGAGCCACTCACCCCACTCCACCGATGTATTTGGGGAAAAACATCATGTCCCCTAACAACATGATGCCACCGATTATCAAAGGCTTGAGAAACCCACAAGTGGCGCCAACTTCTGGGTGTTTTATTACCCCTGACTGTAACCTTCGACTTCCCTCACGCCGCCTGACTTCGATTCCGTACCACCAAATTCCGCATTTAGTTGTGTTTTACAATAAAAAATTGTTATAATGAGAAAGCAACTTCAATTTGAATGTTTTATCTTTGTAATCGAAAAATTGTATCTTTGAAATTAACGAGAAGTATTGTTATTCTCTCGCTGTCAATTTGTATACATTATTATTTCTTATAAAATTACATGTTCTGCGATTCGAAAAGTCGTGAAGACGTAAAAGAGGCGCTGCGGGAGTTTCTCGTAGACGCTTCAGCCCAGAGTGACTGCGGGGCTTACCTGATCATGTCGGGGATGCCTCGCACTCTCTCTGGGTATTTTTTATCAAAGTTCTCATATGCCGAGACACCTTCACCTATTTTAGGAGGTATATGTACTGGGGTCAAAGACCTTGGGCATATGGCAAGAGTTGTCCGCTGATCCCATTGGATCAGTCGGCCAATTGCCTCCTGAAATTGGTGGAGACACGGAGAAGGGAATGCTGCGTCCCCACAGCAAACTCGTCTCCCGTCATTTGGAAGGGCGTGAGAATAGTACCCAATGCCCGACCTACCTGATGCAGGTTTTCTAGGGTTTTCCCTGCATCTCTTTAGGTGAAACACCGGGTAGGATCCTTAAACCATAGCCCGGGGGCCCTAGTTAACCCTTGGCTACCTTGCTCTACCTTCCGCATCCCCCCTTTTCAATTCCCTTCCTATGCTATTAAAGGGGAGTTGCCTGTTTCAGGATCACCCTCATGTAGCCTGTTACCCAAAAAAAAAATCGTGAAACAAGTACCCAAGAACGCGACCCACCTTATGCAGACTTTCAAGGTTTCGCCCTGCATTTTTTTTCGGTGAATATCGCGTAGGATCCTAAACTGTAGCCCCGAGGCCTCAGTCAACACTTGACTACCTTCCTCTCCCTTCTGCATCCCACCTTTCAAAATTCCCTTCCTATGCTATTAAAGGGGAGTTGTCAGTTTCTGGATCACTGTCATGAAGCCTGTTATCCAAAAAACACGCACTTAGAAAAAGAATCTCAGCAGGCAAAATTTAAACGTGTATCAAAGCTGAGTGTTGCATGTAAGACCGAATGATTCTTTTTGAAACACCCTGTATATTGGCGGCTGAGAAAGTTTAGACCACGGTACCCACTTTCGATTTGTAACCCAGCGATTATTTAGTCATTTACTTTACATTGGAATGCACCCACTAAAAAATTGCAGCGATTAAGAAAGCTAAATCTGTTTTATTTTAGTGGCAACGCGACTGTCGCTGTTCTAGAAAGAGACGGGCCTATACTGCAGATTATTCAGTCGCACTTCCCAGCATCTTGTCATTCTTCCCTCATGTTTCGCTTCCTTACACGTATTTTATTTCTGTAAAAAGTCAGACAATCCAAGAGACAAGTTAGATGACTACGGTGTAATAAGCAGACAATGATACTTTCATAAAAATTGAGGAAAGGGCAACAAAATATAATGAAAATTGAATGTCTGAAATTAAAATGAACTGGCTATACTTTAAGAATTCACGCGAGTGAATATTAAGAGTATTGTTGTTCTGGTTATGGTCGGCCCTAGGCGGTAGGCAAGGTGGGCGACTGCCTACGGCGGCAAAATTTAGGAGCAGCTAAACCGCCCGAGCTAGAGAGCAAAAAATGTCCCTCAATCGTCTTGACAATTGTTGCTACTAGAGAAAAGTCCTTTTCTAAATCAAAATAATAAATTTTTATTTAAAGATCACTCTATTCAGAATCGTCTTAACGGGATAGCTATGTTGGCCATGAATCCATACAAATAAAAGGCAATGTATGACATGCGAATTTCCTTAAGAACATTTTAGGAAGCAGACTCATTTGTACTGTAGGGGGAAATGGGTTACAGATTACATTCATTGTAAATAAACAGCAGCATTGCAGCCTATAATCACTACCCCGTCACTTGTCAACACATTAAAAATGTTGAAATCTGTTATAAATTACAACTATTATCCATATAAATATAAGAAAATGTGTGTGCCCTGGACTATACCGTACCTCAATCAACTGCACTGCGACGTATACTGTTTGTCCCTTATGCGTTTCTATGCCCAGGCCCTCAATGGGCTGTAGAGCCATGGAGAAAGAAAGAAAAAATTTTAGTAATGTTTGAGAGGCAAATTTGTGTGATCCGTTGTTTTACTTGTGTACACTTAAGATTATAACTGTTATAAATTCCAATAATTATTTTAAAATATTATAGAATTCCAAGAGTAATGGAATAAATCTTTTTTTTCACGTGAGGGTTTTTTTATAAATTTGTTTGTACCTGATATTCTAAATGAGGCAAAAATCTTGTCCATAAGAACAAAACGAGCGAAAGAAAAGTCATTATCTGGGGCCGAAAAGCTGCAAATCTCAGAAGTGTTCAATCAGTGGGGTTTTCACCGCATCCGCTTTATGCACGTGGAACTCAATTATTTCTATTAATTTATAAGTTGACGTCCCGCACGCGTCACTGTAATAGCTGAGAGTATTTCCGTTGTGGTCGTAAGTTCGTAGGTTTCTCGCTGGAACGAACGAGTGGAGCTGATGCTGGAAATGCGTGGCTGAGCTTCGTTCTGATGAAGAGCTTTCCGTCACGCCACCTGCACTCTGCTAATTTCATTTTACCCAACCACGTCCCGTGAACCCCATTACAAATTTCAAAATTTATGTACTTCAATTGAAACAGCACTCAGCTCACACACGTATATTTATACGCAAATTGCCAGTTGCGATCTTTACATTCTGCATTGGCACAGTTTCTGGAAGCACTGCATAATTAAATAGCTGACAATTAATTACCTTGTCGCGAGGTCACGGCTGTTATAATTACTGCCTATCAACTTTGGAATACGTGGAGGGGTTTACATTACACGAAATACGGGTTCCTCGACTAAACATCGACCGAATCTTCTCGGAGGAAATCCGGAGACATGAGGACAATAAGACTAACTCAATAATAGTATTACATACTAGTATAGTGGAATGACGTCACAGTTAATTAGATATCCCTACTTAAGACCCCCATCACCGATTTGTGATCAGTGTTAAAGAACTGTCCAAAATTTGACGATGAGAGGAAAGAAACTTTGAAAAAACAGATTTCAACGTGCTTGCAAAAGGGGAAAATGCACAAGAAAATTTAATGAATTTCTTTAAAAAAAACTGAATTGTACCATAAATTGTAGACTATTATTATATATCATTAAGTATATTTAAATTTTTACATTTCAAACATAAATACCAAGTTAAATTCTATAAAATTGCTAATTTAAAGATCAATCTGTAGTGGTAATTGTAATTTTGTATAAGTCGCTAATCATTACTTTGTTGATGGGACTATAAATAATGTGAAAAAATAAAAATAATAACTTGATTTTACTTTCTTGGGGTTTTAAAAACTATTTTCAAATATGATTTAACCAAATTTAACAGAACTTTATTATAGAGAATTCACTATTACATAATATTTACAGGGACAGGGCAATTTACAGGAGACTCTAGCAGAGTCGCCAACTTGTGGGCGTATCGTGCAGCAGAATTTCTCATTATACTCCTACTCATCATATCAAGGTGAATACTGCCCTTTTGAAATCTTCGTCCATACTGCCTTTTCCTCTCTCGCGTCTTGTTCACCTCCGAGCTGGACGTTTTTTCGCCCCACCACTTTGGAAACATGTCCACGCTACACCAATCTCCTCTGGTCTTTTCGCGCGGACCGTGACTTGGTTAGAGAGGGAGTTGACTTTCGGAAATTTCTCAGGTCTACGATCGCACGGTCCCTTCCCTTAATCCTCTGCCTACTGTTTATCATCACGTCTCATGCGTGTCGGACCAGCCACCTCGGCGCCAAACAGGAATTTAAAACCCTTGACTTGGTGCAATCTCCGTTTCTTTCATATTTATCATAGATTAGTGCTACCAATAATTAAAAAAATGACTGAGTTAGATTGAAGAGAAATTCCAAATGCAGTCGTAGGAAATAAATCACTGAAACGGGAAACAAATATGTGCGAAAACAGGAATTCAGATTGTTTGAAAATAAAATTAATTCCAGGTAGTCCTGGTTGCCGACCTCCTGTGGTGTAGTGGCTAGCCTCTAGTTGCTGCCTCACAGCCCAGAGGTCCCGGGTTCGAATCCTGGCATGGGCTTGGATGTTTGTGTCGTCATGGTCGAGAAGACCGGGATTAAGACTGTTGGAGGACCGATGCGCTGACCACGTGTCACTCCAAATTCGGAATGTGTCATGCAAGATGACAATCCGCAGTCGACTCGGTAGGCCCAGGCCCTCAATGGGCTGTAGAGCCATGGAGAAAGAAAGAAAAGGTCATGGTTCTATGTTTTGCTACTTACTTTAAACTTCTAAATTTCAGTTTCAATATATTTTTTATGTGAACCATACATATCATGTAAGTAAGGCGAGTAAATTGAAGAGGTGACTGACAAGTAGATATAACATTTGACTGAGAAAACGATTTAGATTAGAAACACTTAGAAATACTGTATAAAAGAATTAAAAGCTAAATTCAAGTGGATGCTCACTATTCACTTTTTTTAAAAAATTTATTTCTCTATTTTTAGCCTGCTTTCTTGTTTCCTATAGCAGGCCTTAATTACAATATTTTACATCTTGTACACTTTTTTTACATTGATTAACCTTAGCAAGAGTAATTAATAAAATACAAAAATGAATGGTAATTTTTAATTTTTTTTCTTTATATATATATATATATATATATATATATATATATATATTACTGTTGTTTTACCCCAATAAGTTGTTTATCTTTATATGTCACGGTGTCTTTTGGATGCGTTTAGCACGCAGCATATGATCATTCACTGCATGCTTCAGTATCGCAACTTGGCACAGATATTTCTGTGTACCAAGAAGCATGTTATCCATCTCTTTTTCAGTGCGTGGAGAGGAGAGGCAGTAGGAGTTCCTTCTCTCAGCCCTGTCTCCTGATCTGTCTCGAGAGAGAGAGAGATCAGAGACATTCCTGCATTCAATCTTAAACCCTCCTCCCTGCATTTCCACTTCTCAATTTATGATATTGCAGTTCCGAGATTCCGGTAGCAGCCCATACTTCATGTTTCACAAAGTAAGAGCTGCAACTGCTTTCTTAATACTTGTTGTAATTAATTTTTTTTAATAACTATGATTTCTGTTTGTACCATCCGGTTCCAGGAATCATAGTCCGGCTCCAGGATGATGGAATTGAGGCACTTTTTTTTATCCTTTTATGATGGATGCACCTGCTGACACCATGACATGCTTCTCATTTTTGACTCACTATGTAGTAACTATTAAAAAGTGGCTATTTGTTTATATTCCTATTTTCTTCGAGTTTTATATTTTTCAAGTTCTATCTCTGATATTTTGAGTGTTAATTCTTCCAAAATCGCTATTAGGTTTATATCCTGCATAATCTCCCTTAGTGTTTTTCTTCTTAAGATATCTCTTTTATCATGGTCTAGTTCTAATAATTGGCAATCCAGAAGCGTGTGTTCAGGTGTTCCAATTTCACCACAATCGCATAGGTTGTTGTTCCCAGGTACACCCCGTATGGTCCATGTCCGGAGAGGAAGTGCATGAGCTGAAGATATCCCATTCCTAATCTTTCCCTTATACTTGGTAGGAAAGTATGAACTCTTCTCCCCTTTTCCGAATTATCCCATCTTTCCTGCCATAGATCTATTATTCTGTCGTTTATCTCTTGTTTAGTATGAGCTTCCTTATCTAGGATTTCTACTACTTTCCCTCGATTTTGTTTCTTCAGCCAGTAGCGGGCTGCTCTTCCCCTCATTTCCAGATCCAACGGGATTACACCCAGGAGGACCACCAGAGTATCTGTAGCAGTTGTACTGAACGCTCCAGATATTCTCAGAAGGGTTTTCCTCTGTATCTGTTGGATCTTCTGAGAAGGTGTTACTAATTTTAGCCTATGCGCCCCGCCCACACGCTGGATGCGTATCCAGCAATTGCTGCCATTATTGTATCATGATAAATTTTGAAAATTTTTAATGGAATTTTGTAGTTATATGTTGCCAATCTTGTTATCTTATTCATTACTTTAATACTTTTATCTTTAACAATATTTATGTGTTGCAAAAATGTACGCTTTTCATCTAGCCAGACTCCAAGATATCTTAAGTTCCTCTCTCTCCTAATGCACTGGTTGCCCAGCTTAACTATCGGATTACTTTGTAGGCTTCCTTTTAGGAACAAGTATTTTGTTTTATTCTCCGATATCATTAGTTTATTACTCAAGCACCATATTTCAACGTGCCGGAGGGATTCTCTTATTTTTTGTTCTAGCTCCGCTCTGTTGTCAGCTTCTACTATCAACATAATGTCATCAGCGTAAGCGATTACATCTCTGGTATCTTGTTGTTGTTTCATTTGCTCAAGTAGTGTTTCCACACAGATGTTCCAGAATAATGGTCCACATACCGATCCTTGAGGGCATCCTTTTGTTGTTATTTTCTGTAATTTGTCATTTGGACAGCGTAGTGTGACTACTCTACCTGAGCAGTAATCCTTAATCATTTTGAACAGTGCCACCGGACAATCTAAGTCTTTTAACCTACATAAGAGGGCAGGCCACCACAGATTGTCGAAAGCCCCTGATATGTCGATTGCTATGCCAATCACGTATTTTCTGGCAGAGCTTGCTGAGACCTGCAGAACTCTGTTTATTGCGTCTTCAGTAGATCGTCCCTTTCGAAAGCCATACTGACTGTCACATACACCTCTCATATTTCTCAGTTCTTGCAGTCTTTTGCACATTAGTTTTTCTAATACTTTTCCCAGGGTGTTCAATAGACAGATTGGTCTATAGTTTTTTGGATTTATTTCTTCTTTGCCTTCATCTTTTAATATTATTATTAGTTCCGACTCCTTCCAACAGACCGGGAACCGTCCCTGTGCTAAGCAGGTATTAGCTGATTCACACAGGTAGGGCACCAGCCTGGTGGAAAGAGCCTGAACCATTTCACTAACTATGCCATCTGGTCCTGGTGATTTCTTTCTTTTCAATCCTCCTATGATGATTTCAACTTCACGTTCTGAGAATGGTTGTACGACTAACTTGTTATAATTGGTTTCTTCGCTTCTTTTTATTTTCCTTATCTGGTCTTCATTTTCCGTACCTGTCATATCATCTGGTAACAATTTTCTCAGAAGTAGCTCCGCAGATGATCTCCAATCTGTAGTCATGACACCATTCTCATCCATCATAGTGGAGAGGTTTTGGGGATTACCTATCTTTTTTGCAAGCAATTTGTACGGCTTTCCCCAGGGATCAATCACTAAATTTTGTTCTAAAAATCTATTCCATTTTTCATTTTTTAGCTCGAAGATTCTTCGTTTGTATTCTGCCTTTCTAGTTCTGAAATTTTGCAGTAACCATGATCTTCCTTCATTATTTTTTGATTGTTGATAGGCCAATCTGGCTTTCCTCATTTTCCTTCTCAAAGTTTGCAGTTCTTCACACCAGTATCCTTGACATTGTGATAACCTGCTCTTACGAATTTTAATTGCTCCCTTAGCCGCATGTTTGATTGCTTCTACGAGTTGCCTTGCCTTAATGTCAATGTTATTTTCTAACTTCGGCATTTCGAGAGGGAGGAAGTTATTTAAGAACCTAGTCCAATCTGCACCATTAATATTGTATTTTTCTACGCTTGACACCACTTCTTCTCTTTGGAATGCGCTTT
This sequence comes from Eucriotettix oculatus, assembly GCA_034510155.1. Lineage (NCBI taxonomy): Eukaryota > Metazoa > Arthropoda > Insecta > Orthoptera > Tetrigidae > Eucriotettix > Eucriotettix oculatus. The sequence continues at coordinate 70,426,732 of CM067380.1, forward strand.
TCCGTATTTTGAACTGAATCAGGTTGTGATCACTGGTTGTGCAGTTTTTACATACCATCCAGTTTTCTACCATACCAATTGGAATTTTAATTGACTATTGTGACGTCAAAATTTGATTTAGCCCCCGCCCTGTTCTCAAATGTAAAGGGATTATTTGGAGCATTTACTACTTCTAGTTGTAGTTCTTGTAGTAGATCTGATAGTGCTTCGCCTCTCTCATCTGTTGTGCGGCTGTGCCATAGCATCCATAGTGTACACAATGGGTAAGTGTGGATTTGTTTGTGTTACATTTTTGATTCGGTCTAAATAGGGTTCTATGGTTTCCCTGAACTGAAAATATAAATTGACCAACATTATGTTCCCTATATTAGTTAATAACTCTACACATATCATATGTTCATCACAAAGCTGTCTTATTTTCATTACACTTATATCCATTGAGAACACTATGATTGCTGCCGCTGGACTGTCACCCTGCAGCACTATTTTAGCTGTGGTTGGCATACCAGGTAGGTGTCCTTGTTTTATATACGGCTCTTGTATACATACAATATCGTAGTGCATTTCGTCAACCAGTCTTCTCACCTCCTGCAAGACCAAGGAGCTACGCATACCATTAATTTGAGCAATTTTGATTATATTTCTATCATTTTCATCTTTTCTGTTCATGGAATATGGGAAATATAAAATGCATTTGATCCAGTTTTACTTGGATCGAACGCATTTCTCCCGTATGTTATTACGTAGTCCTCGTACAAGCCCTGCAGGGTAATGTCTTCCTCTCTCCTTTTAAATGTCTCTTTTATTATTTCCCATAGTTCTTCAGGACTGCTATTTTTATTTGTAGTCTGTCCACCGCTTCGGGGAAGGGAAAGATTATGTTTTTGCCATTTTCATGCATCTTTCTCACCACATGTCTAAGACATCTATTTAGATTCAGTGGATCCTCAACCTTAGTAAGTCTTAAATTTATTTCGATATTTTTGTAAATTATAGTGGGATCGATTTGATTACTTTTAATTAGCTCATGTTCATTTACTTGTGTTCCTTTTTCTTCCTGCGAGATTTTCGTTTTTCCTTTTGATATGAGTTTTTCTAGTCTTCTTTTGTTTCTTTCTATTTTTGATGGAGATTTATTTTTAGGTTGTTTTTCCTCTTGTTTTTGTATCATGTCTTTACTGTCCATATTCTGTTCTGTCTATTTCACGTTGCCTTAATAGCTTGTATGTCTCGCAGTCTTTCCATTCCTGTCCTGTTTTAGAGCATTTTTTATTCCTTTTATTACAGGGGATGCATATCTGTGGTTTATCTTTATTCAAACAATCTTTCCTTTCGTGGTCTTGTAATCCGCAGTGGGCACAGACACCGATTTCACTTCGGCAATGCTTGGCTATGTGCCCGAAGTCTTGACACTTCAGGCACCGGGGAACAACTATGTAATCTTTCACAGCCACCGCTATAAACGGCAGGTAAATCTTCCCTTTTTGTACCAACTGATTCCTCAGGGTTGGAGATACCTCCGCCACATGATTCACGACTTCTTTTTCCCTAGGTCCAGTTTTAAAGATCAATTTAAATTGCTCCTTAAATTCATTTTCTTCCATTAGATTATCAAAATTTTGTTTATATATTCCATCTTGTATATCTTGATTTTCCATGTTCTTGGGGATGTCATACAAAATTACTTTAGGGAGCTTCTTTTTTGGGTTTTCCATTTTTACAACTTGTTTTAGTTTTTCATTTGTTAATATTTTTTCTGCATCGGCTTTTTTTCCCGTTTCTATTATCACCGTTTTTTTGTAGTTTTGATAGACTTTATATTAATTTTTTCTTTTTTGGGGTCTAATATCTCTTTAATCTTTTTTTCTGTCTTTCTTGTCTTTCACTATTCACTATTAATTATCCACTCTAGAAGGAATTAAAATCCCGACCTCCTATGGTATAGTGGCTAGCGTCGCTGCCTCACAAACCAGAGGTCCCGGGCTCGAATCCTGGCATGGGCTTGGACATGGTCACGGAGAATCGATACGCTGACCACGTATCATTCAAATTAGGAATGTGTCATGTACGATGATAATCCACAGTCGACCTGGCAGGCGAAGGCCCTGAATTGGCTGCAGAGCCAAGGAAGAAGAAGAGGGAATAAAATTTCTTGCTTACAAATATCGTTGACGGATGAGAGCATTCAAAGTGAAAATAAGAGCCGTCAAACCACGAAAAAGTCTGAAGTGACTGGTGATGGTGGATATGAATTCCACCTTGGTTTCAATTGCAACGGGCACCATTTTTAGTTTTTACTTGACAAGATGGCTCAGCTAACGTACGATAAAAGTATTCGACTGGTTAAGTCAACAATGCTACCGAATTTTATACTTTACAAGCAATAAGATCACAAGAACAACAATGTAATGTTACAGAACAAACATTGTAATGAAACGGCTCAACTCTCAGGATTGTAGGTAATAAGAATTTGAATATCATTGCCTCTGGTGAAAGCCACGTTCTGCATCGGTCCTCTTCTAGCTCAGAGGTGGCCAAACCATGGTGCTTGAGACGTTTAAAAGTGGCGCGTTGCATCCTTCAGCCTGTTTGTATTTCGGACGAGAAGTCCCTTTACATTGTTAGAAAGCATAGTACAGTTAGACATCTATTATAAATAAATACAATGATTGTCCAAAAGTCAGAAATAGAAGAATTTAAGAACGCTTCTGGCAAACAGAGAAGATAGTGAATTCCTAGTCCCAAGTCGATCTTGCTCTCAGTGTAAACAACTGTAGTCCACACTTATCTCCACCAAACGATCATCATGAAGGTATCACCCTTAAGCTACTCTTGCGGCATTCTTCATTTCCACTCTCCCGTCTCCTTCATCACAATCGCCAGTAAATGTCCGAAATTGGTAATTTGAATTTTGTTTTATCCCTCTGTTATTTTAAAGGAACAAATCTACAACTTAAAAGTATTATACAGCTCATTGTGGTCCTTGGCTTGGGGCACTTTAATATTTAATTGGTAAAGCTGAATCTGATCGCGATTCATATTATAATTATATCAATAAGAACACTATATATAACAATGTTCTTAAGAAAATTGAAACCCAAAGCTTCTGTCTTCGTTTCTTTTTACCCGCGTCTCCTCAAGCACCTTGGATATAGGAATAGCAGGAGCTATATGCGCGTCCTGGGTACTACGTCCGGTGTGGATCGTCAACATTTGCTACCGTCTCAGGACGCTTAGAAACATTTGCGAACGATTATTCATCGATGTGGACGAGGCTCAACACTCATTTGTACCAATAAATAAAATTGAAGTTGTCTGTCTGTGTGTATGTTTGTCTCCAATAGGCTCAGAAACGGCTCAACGGATTTCAATGAAAATTTGAGGGTTTAAAAACAGGAGATTTGACTTCAATATGCGTGTATATTTCATTTCAATATATTGCAGGAGATATTAATATTTATATACATCCAAAGTAGATGCGGGTTGCCCATACTCATGATCTGTTTATGCTCCGAAGTAGTCCATCCATTGTTGAAGTAGGATTCACGCCGTTATTAAGAGCTAACTACCTGAGAAATAATAAACTGCTTGGGATCCTCGATACGATGTATACGTAAATTGGTTTTATTTGTCGCGTCAGGAAAATTTTAATATTTAGTAATTGTTTATTTTTTGGGGGGGTTAACAGGCTACATGAGGGTGATCGTGAAACAGGCAACTCCCCTTCAATAGCATAGGAAGGGAATTGAAAAGGGGGGGATGCGGAAGGTAGAGCAAGGTAGCCAAGGGTTGACTAGGGCCCCCGGGCTATTGTTTAAGGATCCTACCCGGTGTTTCACCTAAAGAGATGCAGGGAAAACCTGCATCAGGTAGGTCGGGCATTGGGTACTATTCTCACATCCTTCCGAATGACTGGAGACGAGTTTGCTATGGGGTCACAGCATTCCCTTCTCCGTGTCTCCACCAATTTCAGGAGACATTTGGCCGACTGATCTAATGGGATCAGCGGACAACTCTTGCCATATGCACAAGGTCTTCGACCCCAGTACATATACCTCCTAAAATAGGTGAAGGTGTCTGGGCATGTGAGAACTTTGATAAAAAAAACAGAGTGAGTGCGAGGCATTCCCAACATAATGAGGTAAGCCCCGCAGTCAGTCTGGAGTGAAGTGCCTGCGAGAGAAACTCCCGCAGCGCCTATATCCATCCATCCTTAGTTTTGTTGGCTCCGAAACATCTGATAGCGGAACTTGTTCAAAACCAACTGCGAGTTATAAGGTTACATGATCCCGTACTTTTTATATATTCAATGAAATCAACATTATCAAAACTCTGTTACTTGTTTCGTTTATAGGGTAAAATAAAAAGAACTATTTCAGGGCGAACGAAGTTGCGGGGGTTAGCTAGTTGTTTCATAAATATCAGCACTGTTGTCTTATTTTAATTATAAAAACATCAAATTTATTGTTGATACAGGCCTACAAATTTCTTACGTCGCAATTTCCCGGCAAATTTAAATACCGGAGTTAGCTACCCTTATTTTGAAGTATGTAAAACTAGCTTCGTAAGCGCTGTCCAAGATCCTTTTTATTCCGACAAAACACTGTTACTAAAATTGTTGACTTCCAGTTCTTTGATATATTATTGGAGCCTGGGCGGAAGAAGCCGTGCGCTCTGCAATTTCCGGGGTTCCAAGGAAACTGCCATTAAAATGATTCATAGTGTGGAATCAATTACTCAACAAGCTAGATTGGAAAACACGGGGGCCAGATATATCATTACGCTACGTGGCTGCGGATAATTCGATGTTGTTCCTCGTCGTTTCGCAGGTGTGAATGATTACGACATAAACACTCGTAATTGCTACATTTCGCTGTGAAGTCTGTCTCCGCGGTTTCAAATTTGCGTTAACAACGGGTTGTCCAACCAAAACCTCCAAATACGAGTTAAAAATAATATGGTGTGTGTGGCTGTCGAAGGGAATAAGCAGGTGCAAAATGCTTCCTTTTTTTACAACTCTTCTATCATAATCGTATTGTATGTAATCATGAATTTTGACGTTCCGTTACTGTAGAGTGACATTATTAAGAGAAACTCAAGTTTCTTACTTTGTTTTATAGATGGCTATGGTCTAATAGATTGAAATCTTCTGTAAGAAATTAACATTTTAACCGTGGTATAAAGATATAAAAGGTTTTATGTACGTGCTAAGTGCCCGGGGGTTCTGTATTTAATTCGACCGTCATGTATTTGCCAACACGTGATTAAACCATCAGCAAGAGTTTAAAATTTCACTTTTCCACATCTTACTTTACGACGTCATAACCACCGCGAAGACTCAGCAACTTAATCCAGTCAAGAATCAACTGCTACCTTACATAAGTACAGAAAAATACACAGAAACAGTCTGAAATGATAAACACAAATACGTGCAGAATTTGGCGGTACGGAATCAAAGGGAAACTGCGTGAGGGAAGTTAAGGTTACAGACAGGGGTAATAAAAGTTCTACGCGACGGCCCGACTGGGATTTTCCCATTTTCGGATAGTGTTTTTCCGCAAAAACGTTGGTGGAGAGGGGCAAACGGCTCCTCCCAGAGCGTACAAATAAAAAAATTTATTAGACAATATCGTTCCCCGCCCCGACGGAATATGAAATAAGAAAACAAATTATTAAAAACCCACGAAAAATGGATTTTCGACATTAAGATTGAATATTTAAGCAGATTGTGATTGGAGGTTAAGACTGAACTTAAAGTGTAGTAGAAGATTGAGTTTTAAGAGGGAGCAATAAGAAATTGTAGATTGTCCTGGCCGAGGATATTTAAATAAAGGAATAAAAGCATGTGTTCCAAAGTGCTCTTCAAAGCGGAAGTTTGGTTGGGTCCAGCAACAGTTTCAGGCAAGCTGAGAAGATAATGTAATTACCATTGTTTGTAACCTTTTTTCTATTTCCTAGTACTGCCAATTCCGAGTAGGATTTGTGTTAGCTTTATGGGTAAGCCCGTATAAACGACCCTAAGTTAAAACTCACGTATTAGTTGTAAGACATTTAATTTGTATAACTTTTGTAAATATGTAGTGTTTAAGATAAAAAAAACAGCTATCCAAATTAAGATTCATTCAGTTAGTGTACATTTTCAATAATAAATATAAATTTCAGTATTATTCTCATTTTTATAATAATCTTTCATTATAAAATAATATTATACCCCTATTTATAAGGAGAAGATACGTGAACTATCTCTTCGGTCTGATTAGCGTGAAATAATTTCTGTAGATTCATCTTCAAAAATAAAATTGTGTGTGCGGTACTGGGCTTTATATAACATGACTCAATGTACCTTATAAAACATTTTGCATATTTATTAACTAATCAAAAGTATTATTAGTTCAATACAATATTAGTTAAATGTAAATCTTATCTCACGTTTGACAGATATACTCTCTTCGGTTTTATTACCTTGAAATAAATGTGGTTACCTTGACGTAGCCTGCCAAAATAATGCAAAATAATGCTTAAATATAACGATCATTTTATTTAAGCTAATTTAATTCATTTTAATTGTTTCGGGAACGCCGTCGCCGACTCCGCACGCACGAAGTGGATAAACATCTCGCTTTGCAGGCTTCGTTAGGACATAATGCGTCCTGTTGTTTTGTATTTATTTAGGGTATGACCTTTGAATGATATAAGAAATTAAAAGGGACGAACATAAAGTCGCATTTAAACTATGGGCGTGGGACTATTTCTGTGGGGAAGGAAGGAATCTAAAAAAGATATACATGAGCCTTTTCTTGAGATTATCAGCTCTGAACACAAAAAAAAATACGGTAGTTGGATGAATAGTAAAGGAACGCCTAAGGGAAAACCTTATCACTTGTAGTGTATTTCATCAGATACGGATATATAATGACTGGAGCCCGTCGCATACATTGGATTGAGGGATATGAGGATCCAGAGGACTTCCTCCCGCTGGGATTTCCTCCCCCACATTCCTGGCTCTAGGCCAAGTTTTTTAAATAACGTCCTACAAGCTAAGACAACCTTGAGTGGTATGAGGGTGTAAGTACGGGGGTCACAGACCTTCGGCATACGGTAATAGTTGTTTTCTGTTCCGATTGGACCAGACGGCCAGCTGCCCCTCAATACTGATCGAGGAATGGAAGTGGGTCCACAACAATCAAGTCTCCCGTCATTAGAAGGGCGTGGGAGTAGTACCAAATGTCCGAAACCTGATTCAGGTTTTGTAGGTTTTTCCCTGCATAACCTTTAGGTTAAAAACCGGCTCTGATCCTTACACTACGAACATTTTTAGCAACGATTTCCTAATATTCACATTTATATTACCCGTAAGTAAATTCCCCTTTTTCGCGAAAGCCTTCATTGCCTGTGCTATCCAATCTTTATGTCTACTACACTTCTACCATCCCTAGTAGCAGAATTCCTTCCCAATCTAACACCCTTTATTACTCCACTGTTTCCCATACTACACTCCATTGCCTTGGTTTTCCCTCTATTAATCCTTATATTAAACACTTTTTCCACGACCACGTTCATTCCATTTATTATGGTTTCCAAGTCTTCTTCTGACTCCCCTTATACTACAATATCGTCGGTAAATTAATAGGGTAATGCTATATCTAGTAACACATGCTATTTATATTTTTGTTTCTGCAGTGCAATCAACAATTACATGGATCTATAAATTCCTTTACAGAATAGAAGAAGTTGTCAAAGGAAAAAGTGGCTGGTTCAGTTTTTCCAAACTGAGTCACTGAGTAATTTTTTGTTGAGGTTAGTACCGAATCTGTTGTAAACAACAATCTCAAATATTTTAGAAATGAGAGGTAAAAGTGAAATTGGATGATAGGTAGAAAAGTCTTCCTTTATTAAACAGAAGTGTTACAATTCAGTACTTCAGCCTATATGGGAACGTACTACTTAGTAGTGAACGATTACAACTCAATATAGGACTAATTGTGTCAGCAAAATGTTTCACAACTATACTTGAGGTTTCATTGTATCCTGTAGATTGTTTGTTGTTCATAATAAATCCTTTTGAGTATAACTTTCTCAAAATCTGAGCTAATATTGCTTGGTGTACATTTGATCATTTCTACCTTGTTACCGTTTTTATACGCGTATATTGGTCTAAAGAAACCTTTTTAAAGAGTCAGGAAATGTTTTACTTTGAAGTGAAGAGTTTATAAGGTGAACTAAAGACTTTACCCATAATATCTCTACACTTCTTCAAGAGGACAGTGTTTATTCCTTACCATCCAGGAGTCCATTTATTTTTAAATGAATGTATTGTAGTATAAATCATACGTTTCACAACGTATATTTTCTTGTTTACCCTGTGAAAGATAAGTAAATGATGTTATTTTGAGGTGAGCTTAACGCATGCGCGCCTTCGTGTCCAATCCCTGAAATCTTCACAGATCAATAGTCAAGACATCACAAAATGGCCCCCGAACCCTCTCATGCTCCCGCAACCAAAGTAACCACGCGGCAATAAGAAACCATATATGAAAGAACAGACCGTCTCTCATCACTTATGGAATAAGGCCTTTTTTCAACTCGTGAGAGACTTTCGAAAAGATTCATTTTTTAAGGAATTGTAACAGTTTTTAAAAATAATGGCATAAAATTCCTCTTAAAGAACAAAATAATGTAGTGCATAAAATTAGTTATAATGATTGTAGTAAGAATTATATTGGACACCCAGAAACTAATCGTAATACTAGAATATATATAACCATAAAAACAATGCTAATAACAATACTAAAACAAATACTGTCTTGTCATTACTTCATTGAAATTTAAAGCATATTATTGATTAATGTATTGTGCAAAATAATACATAAACAAAGTAATATAATTAAAAGAAAGATTTTTTTAAATGAGAATAGTATGAATTCCAGATAGGAAAGTTAAGACATATCAAAACGCTACGCTAAAGTTCTAGAGAAGATCAAAAAATTTTAAAGTTATAATTGACCATTTTCTTTATTTTGCATTTTCACTGATCATATCTCGTTCTACGAGATGCGATATGAACTTACCGATTAACATCGACACTTTTGGCGTTTTAAATTTCGACGTGACTGAATTTTAACCCAAGTTTTGGACTCACTTGACAGTTTTTTCAATGTAAATTTCGACGACTCGTGGATGTTTTTAGCCAACTGTGTTTGGTTAGCACAGGAGCGAAATTTTTTTTAACTTCTAAAAATCCGAAGTTGGATAAATGCCCTGTGCAGATGGAATCATGTACATTCCACTAAAAAATTAAAAATTTTATATATATAAAGTTATTAATTCACAACTGAGGTCATATACAGTAGATTTAATATTTTTAACATTTTTAAAATTAAAGCTCTTGCAATTGTTGTCATTTCGAGACAAGCTATATTACAACATTTATAAGAAAACTATCTGGGTGCCCGACGTTCAATCATATCAGTCCAATTCGGTATTTAATTTGCAAATAATCTCTTTGTCAACACGAGATTAAAACCACATATTTCAAATTTTACCTTTTCACGTCCACTAACATCAAAATCGCACAAAAGAACGCTGAAAATAGAAGGTTTCGTGCAAGTTAGATGGAATGCAGGCGAATGAACATTTGTATAAATCGTAATTCTAACAGTGCACCTTTCACATTTGAACACTGTCGAATTAATCGATACACAATACACTCAGTATGCATGCAATTACAAAAACACAGAATATATCAGAATCCATAATTATGAAATCGAAATGTCAAAAAAATGCCAAGCTAACTGGCAATGATATTGACCATGCGTAAGTCTAGTTGGTTCACAGCATTCCCTTCTCCGTGTCTCTACTATTTTTAGGAGGCAGCTGGCCGACTGTTCCAATGGGATCAATGGACAACTTTTGCCTTTTTCCCAAGGTCTTCGACCCCAGTACATAAACCTCCCGAAATAGATGAAGGTTTCTTGGCATGTGAGAACTTTGAAATAAAAACAGAGAGAGTACGAGGCATTCCCGACATAATCAGGTGAGCCCCGCAGTCACTCTCACTCTGGGGGTAAATGCCTGCGAGAGACACCCTCACAGGCTCCTATCAACAATGGTCCATTACTGTCACATAAATTATGATTAGAAGTTTGGAAAAAGCCTGCGTGCCATAAAGAAATAAAATTTCAGTCTAAAGAAGATGGCAGAGCAAGCCATTGAAACGTCACTGATAATGTCTTTGACACAGTTGGAAACCCGAGAGGAATTTTTACATGCCGTTCACCGCTAAAGACCTCATACTTAAATAAAATTTGTTTATTTTGTAATACAATGGAATACAAAATCTTTTTCATATAATAACAACTCAAACGTGTTCAATATGTCGGCGATGAGATGCGCGGCATGTGTTTATGCGGTTAGGAAATTCGTCCTACGCTCTATGAGCATGTCTTGAGATACTGCTTTGACGGCCGTTGTTATGCGGTTCTGCAGCTATAGCATTGTTGCAGGAAGTGGAGGCACATGAACCTCCACAACACAAAATCACATACAGTGAGGTCCGGTGACCTTGAAGGCCGCCGATGCAATGCAGTACAGCCAATCTACCATTAAGGAAATCAAATATAATTCTCGGGTCATCTAGATGACGATGGCGGAGCTTGCCGTCGAAATGTTGTGTGTACAAACTTTTACCCGGGTTGAAACCCGAGAATTATATTTGAATCAAATTCACCGGGAAAGCCTTCACCCTTAATACCATTAAGGAAGCCTATCATTTAAAAACTCTCCAACGTTGCACTGGTAAATCAGTCTCGAACTGAGAGTAAGTTTTCAAGCATATCGAGATTCGTTATACCCTTAGCAGAAGATAAAGAGAACGCACACTTCTTTCCGCAAAAATTACACTAAACACATTAGATTTCGTCTCCTATGCTGTACAATTTCAATTATTTCTCTTACATTATGACGGTTCACATTCGCACTTGAATAGGAAGTAGCCTCTTCAGTCGTCACTTAACACTTGGCGTGATACAAAATTGTCAACTTCTGGCATCTTGTGAAGAAGGAACTCATACGTTGTTCTTTGTCACCAACACGAAACGCTTGCAATAACTGAATCATAGACGCGAAACATGCCAGTTCAGTTCTCTTCTGAAGCCTGCGCCACACTTGAGCGGGACGGGCCGCAGCGGAAGGTAATTGGTGCGGGTGTTGATGTCACACTTAAGCGAGTGAGGGACAAATATCTGGATAATTCACAAAATTGAAACAACTAGATCATTTTATTGTTTTATAACGCAATTAGAAGCTGTTTTAAAATGTCAGAATACATCATCGTCAGCAGAAAGTTAGTTTCACCAAGTTGCAGGAGTAGTATCATTGACACTTCAAAATAAAGACACAGTTACATTCATTTATGGTCAGTAATGAACTACGTATATGATCAAAACAAAAAAAATACATATATTTTGACAAATCCACAGGACCAAGAAGTTCGTTAGAAAATAATGAAAAGTTGAGGTACTTGTAATAACGCAATTAAATATCATTACTGTGAAATCAACATTAAAAACTAATTATTGATTGAAAACACTGTAGTGTATTTAATAAGCGAAGTGAAGTTTTGGCATCTATTTTCCTAGCTGTGTGGGGTGACACTCGCATTCTTTAGGAAAAAAGGACCCATCTGGTTGAATGAGGGGAGAAGGCCCATGCACGAAAGAAGGGATCGCAGTGAATAATTAGAGGGCTGTTGCTGGCGAAAACGGAAGTTCCGTGGAAAATCTCACGGAGGAACGAGGAACACATGCAGTATTTAGGCCCAGCAGTTGTATTTTTTCCTATAGGCTGCAACTGTTAAAGATCAAGCCAATACAAGTCATTTGAGGATAACAGTTTATTGGTAGTTTGGAATTATGTAGCTTCTCACCGAGCTTTCGTGGGAAGTATTTTGGAGAAGAAGAGCAGAAGGTGTTGTGAGAAAGATGACGGAAGGTGTTGGGAGACGGGAGAGAAGGTGTTGGGAGACGGAAGACAGTTGATGCAAAAGTTGAATTGTTAGCCGCTGAGAGAAGGGGAGAGGTCGGGTAATGCTGACCTAAAACTAAATGGTTAGCTGCCGGAAGGAGATAAGGGAGTCTCCGCCAAATTTGTCCACAAGATTCGGCCCGCAGATGCAGCCACCAGCCATCATCATCATCGCAGGTATCGTAGCATTAAATTTGACAGAGTTCACATTTTCCAGACTTATTAGTAATTTATTAGAAATTTAAATTGCTTCTCAATTCACCCCACAGAGTACCCGGACGTTATAGTCTCACGTACATTTATTGTTTTAGTAACATTTTCTTGATAATTTGTAAATACTATCTATGCTCTTGCTGAAATATTTTATTTATATTAAATACACTAATTTAAAGTTAAATTAATCTCTTTTTTCAATAATAAATCCCCATTAATACATTAACATTACAATAATTATTGAATTAATAAATTAAATTCAACCTTCCATCATCCCACCACCAGTACATATTCATTACAACACATTTTACAGTTTTCTATCAATTAATTGTTAATGTAATGTTAATTTAGTTCAGGGAAATAATATCATTTTATATTATTATTTTAATTTTTTCTGTAGATTATCAGTTACAGAATTCAATAAAATTTATGACAAATAGTTATGTAATATATTATGTTGCTATCAGAATAGTTTTCTTAGTTTAGCGCGTCTAAATAATTGAAGTATTATATTGATATATCCTATAAGGGGAAATCAAGGATTTATTGCTACATTTAAGAAATTCTTATACTAACTTCGAGTTGGATCTCAAAGTTGAAATTTATTCTGTAGTTTGATATTATAGAGACCTATTAAATGTAAAACATTCAGACAGATATATTGTAACTCAAACTTTTAAAAAAATCCCATTGTAAAAGGATGTAATTTGTAAATGGTACATCACTTACCACTGATTGTATATACACACACACACACACACATATATATATATATATATATATATATAAAGTAACATTATGAGTAAAAGTACAAAAAATATTGAAGTTCGCAAACTGTTTCTTCTTGAAGAAATAAGCCTACTAAAATTAAATTTTATTCATTGGAATGGACAACCTCGTGTTACACAGAGTACATGAAAAAATATTACTAGTCAAGTAAATAAGTCTCATTTGTAGGCCGGAATGTACTGAACACGATACAGCTTATTTGAAAAGAATACGACGACACAGTCGTGGATAATTTAGAGAATGGTAGATACCGCGAAAAACGGCGTGCGCGCTACAGTAAAAGCGTCGCTCTTTTTTGAACCAGACACAACAAAAATAAAACAAAATTAGTTTTGAACATGAAGGAATGCACCAACAAAATATTAATTTTTTCTGAGAAGATGAGCAAGCAATTTCCTTTTTTCTGGTCCACTTGGCATGTACTGACTCCTCTGACAGAGACTCGAATGCGACTTTCAACTTTTCAATTTTTTTAAATGACACGTTTTGGTATTAATTTCTGCCTTAGTCATGTCGGAAGTCTTGAAAGAATTTCAAATAATTTAATAAATACTACAAAATTTTTAAATACCTCAGGTTCAAATTAATAAATCATTATCAAATTGTAATTTTGAAATCATCATGTTTAGGTTACTAATGATGCTAGTTTATTACTCGATTAAGATGATAAGATTGATAATATTACAATATCGCCCGGCGTGTTGCGTTTTCCCGCAGCATGCTGCGGAACCTGCGGGACGGGGAAACGCACCCGCCACGCACCCATCCAAGTGTGGCATCTCTCATTTAAATACATGTGTTGTCTGACCCGCTCAAGTGTCGCTAGCCTTGACGTATGCGTTCCATATTTTCCGTCAGACCAGAGGATTTACTTTCAGAGAAACGACCTTTATCTTGAAATTTGTTTATACCATCGACTTACACTCTGGGCTATGAGAGGACCAACACCATATCTGGTAAGGAAGTCACGCTGAACGCTTTCGAACTTCGTAAAACACTAAATGATTTCTGTTGTTGTGTAGACACCATATTGACAAAAACTAAAGTGAGCGTTGCGAGAAGTGCGTTACTGCCAAACCTATGTACCACGCATTTTAAGATTCAAAATTTGAATCATTTCCTAAATGAAACCTAATTACTACTTGTTAAATACAGTTTCATATGGTTCTATGAACGTCCTGAGAGTTATACTAAAGTAAAAATCCATGTAGAACACCTCTACTCCTTATTAATCCAGTCTGGATATTTTTCGTACTCACGGTGTACAACACAATTTAATTTATAGTACCAATCTCTAGTCAATGCTTTCGGTCGAAAATGAATCATATATAATTGCAAATGATTAAAAAGTTTTTCGACGTGCATCCAAAATGCTACCCCATTCTATGAAACAGTAGGATGTTTAAAATTATTTCTACCCAAACAACTTAATTGTGTATCCGAATACTGTTGTAGCTCTGAGAGGTTTATGAAAATTCCTGCCTTTGCAGCTCACGCGGAAAGATGATTTGCCCGATTATAATTAATAAAACACTACTACAGAAATTTCAATTAACAGAATAAAACTTAGAAATCTGACATTCATTTCCATTGAATCTACATAGACTGCCAGTCTAGATTACACATCCCTAATTAACGAATTTGCTTAAGTTAGAAGAATAAAAGTGTGATACATTGTTGGGGTTGATGTTATTTTAAAGTTGCATATATTTTCAAATTTTAAATCAAATTTGTACATTTTTCCATCAATCGCAGTCGAAGGTCATTTTAAAGATAAAAGATTTCAAGCTACAATACTATAAAAGAACGTTCAATAAAATTAGACATGCTGAAATCACTTTATGCATTATATGGGAGCCTCCAAGGGGGAGGTAGTCCCAGAAGTACTCGACATGACGTAAAGATGGCGGTTTAAGTTTGAAGACATTACATTTCGTGTTTGTCCGACAACCATTAATACTGAACGATCTCAGTGAATTTGTAAACATGGACAATATTGGTCAGTTATGTGATACAATATTCTCATTTGATATTTCGCAGTCCAACCAATATCAAAGTTGAGCTAGATCCCACTCTAGCGGAATCTGCTCCTATTGGGTCGCAGAGTTTTAACATCCACAAAATGGTATTGACATTTTGACGTTGAGAAATGAGGGGGATGGGGCAGGTGACTGCCTACAGCAACAAAAAGGCCTGAAGTAAAGATCATTAAAATTTCAGAAACGGCCTTAATAGTACACCATTCCTCCATTAAAAAATTTAAGGGTTTAGTAAAACTTGGATGGAAGTTAGTATTTGATATGTATACACTAAATGGTGACGCACTTTCTCAACAAAATATTGAAATTATCTGCAAAACTTAGAAATTCATGTTGAAGCTGGAACAATTGACAAAATAAAAGAATTCTATAGCAGACGTTTATTTGAACAGACTGAATATAAAATGTTATCTTTCACACAATTACACATCATAGGTAAAATGAAGTCGATGTAGTTTGTGGTCGGTGTTAGAGAAAGTACACCTTTAAAGTACATACGATTGGTTAAGCGATTTCAACATATTCAGTTTTCAGAATGGATATTAAATATCAAACATTGTAAATTATAACAATTTAATAACTTTGGTAAGTTACTGTCAAACAGTTTTATATTGCTTACAATGGTTTTTTTCTAACTCTGAAATTAGGAAGACAAGTTAGGTACCTTAATCAGCTTTTTCTATTAAAAATCATTGCACACCACACGTTAACTGTAAAAGCGTTTCAGCAAAAGACAAAATTTGAGATGTTACTCTTTTCAAATTCTGAATTGTAATCATTTAGTTATATAAGTAATTGCCTTTGTATGAATGAAGCTGTACAAATATATCTCCTTCCCTAATTTTTGTATTCATTTTCTTCTCAGCTTTACTACCGACAGAGGTCCGTCGGTAATGATACTTGATTGTGTGATGTGTAATGCAATTATACATTTATAATAAGTATAATATTTTAACACATAAGTAGTAAGCAATTTCATTTAATTGGCAAACCAATAATTATTACTTGCCAACATTCATTACACATACAAAGACTGCAATCGAGATCTCCATTCTCAGTCAGATGAAATATTACAATTTGAAAATACTCGGTAATTATTGAGCACAATTTTTAGTTTCAGTAAAGCAGAATTTGTGTGCACTAAACTGTGGTGAGTAAAAAGTTTTTATCATCTCGTAACAAATATAATAGTTATATATTTATAAAACTCTAATAGTTTTCAATTTTGGATAGAGAACCTGTGAGTAGATATCTCTTACAACCAATCAACACACACAGTTAAAGTTTAAAGAGAATAACATTAAAGCACAAACATTCATACGCTTATTAATTTCAACTACTAAACCTCACTACAATCAGTCCATGTTAACGAATTAATTCTTTAAAAGAAAAACAAAAAACATAATACTGGCACGCATTCACAGTGAGCATTCCAAATATTGGGCAAATAACTTGTGTATAAACACCAAAATTATGTATCCAAAAATAAATAACACTCCACACATTACTTTATTGACAATAAAGTGTTTTCTTCATACTATATATATATATATATATATATATATGGCAATCTCAAATACTATTGCAGTTTTGACACACAAATGTTAAAACCAGAATTACATAAAATCAATTTTTACATTCAAATTTTACAAATGTATGTTTACAATCTCTCTTTAATTTGTGCAACAATTACTACCACATCTACATGCTAATATTACAGCCATTCTACATTTCTATTTCATGGATGTGATACAATGCATAAAAGTTTAGATATTGTGCTGATATATAAATGTTACAACAGATCAAATCCACATCCTGTATAAATTGTCCGTGCATCAAAACAACTTCTAACATATATTATGTCTAAATCAGTATAAAGAAATTGGTAGATTAAAAAACATAAGTTTTTACAGAAATGCAGCTCTACATCTATTAAATTCCATATTAGCAAGTTTACTTTCACAAAAATTACCTTTGCATAAGATTTTTATCTGCAACAATTAAGCACAAACAAGTGACTAGAAATGCAAAATAAAACCAAGACACTGAGAAGTGATGTCCATTGTGATATAAATTTAAATGGGTTGGAATCAAAAGTAATTTACAGAAATGTTAACCAAAACTTATTTGCATATATTTCATTTAGAAATTGTAAATTTGTTCAATATTCGTATGTATTTGACAATAGTAAAGGTTGGGTGTGTTCAAAGATGTGTGTCTTTGTGACTATAATTAACATTTGTGATCAATTGTACTATAGTTAGCAATATAATATTCAGCATAATGGTAAACTTGCAGTCATATGATCTTCGAATAAATATTTTTTCCTATTGGTACAAAAAACTTGCTTCAAATGTTTTAGTGGAAATTTGTTGAACACATCATCACTTGCATATTAAAAGTTCAATACTTCACCATTTTTACCATTCAGTTCTGAAATACAGGTGTAACCCTACTCAAAAATTAAAAGGTTCATTGTCATGATATGATTTGTTCAAGTTAGCAAGTGTTCCAACAAATGGGAATAATTACTTATTATAGATATATAAATTTGTTTTGCTAGTAATCTTTTTTGAATCACTTATATTCTATAAACTCCGTGAGAACATGAATCTGAAATCTGTATCATTCAAATGCATTAAAATGTGTGTTATATTGTATAAATGTAAAAGTTGTCATGTTCAATTACCCATGCACAATACACTCATAAGTTATCATTCATAATCCTCAACAAAAAAAAAATTATCTTCCATGTCATTCATGTGAAAAAACAGAATATCAAAAGTGTAGATGATCCATTTTTATGGCAAGATCCATTCAAATTTTAAATGGCAAAACTTAACAATATGAAAATTACCATAGGTAATTGATAGAAATGTTCCGTTGCAGGTTTCACCAGTACCCTTATTTCAGTACAATATTTCATCTCATTTAAGAAAAAAATGTGGAAAACTATCTAATATGGAACTTTTTCATTAGTTCAAATACAAAATTAATTTTGCGGCAATTTCAATCATCTGTCTCAATATACATAACATTTCTTTTACTTCAAAATATCTTTCTTGTGTCTTTTAACAATTTGCACAAAACAAAAAAGATAAAACATAATTTTACATACAAATATGTGAAACTGTATTAATGTATATAAATAGCAACTCTGTAAAAAAATTTATCGTCAAATGATTAATAATATTTGGTTCAAACACAAACTATATTGGAATGCACACAATTTTAAATCACATGGTCCCGGTTCCTTTTCGCAAGCAAAGGAAACTAATCATTTTCTTAGATGCAGGAAAATAGACGACCACATAAAAAATTTCAAATATAAATATAGCCAAGTGATCATGTGTTAATGCTCTCACATAATTTCAAAGTAAACAATGAACAAGTTAAGAAAATATATAATTAAAATGTGAAACTCTAACAAAGTATGATTTTACATTTATTATTCATAACTGTGGAACATAAAAATCAAAAGTTATGCACTACTTACAAAGCAAGTAATTCCACAATCCTTTTAAGTTACATTCATTAGCATAATCACAGTAAGAAAACACTCCACTTTCTATGACAAAGCTCATCTCCATCTGAAACATCAGCTCTCCATCATTGCTGCAATTATTCGAGGAATTTTATGGCTTATCTATTTTCAATGCTTGGCCCCACAAAGTTTAAAGAAAGGTTGAACAGACTCCACCAGTTTCTATGTCATTCCCTAAATTTTGAGCAAACGAATTTTCCAGCAAGAAACCCACAAAATAAATAATAACGTGTTTTATTGAAACGGCCAAAATTATAAAATTTAAACAAAACCAGTCTCTATTAAAATTAGCCAGGCTGGTATGAACAGGAAAGGGAAAGAGTATATATATGGCTTGTCAGAAATTTAGGGCCAATGTATATAAAACATGTGGGATTGTCAAATTAATTTATAAATGTAGCAAAAACAAGAACAGCTGCCAGTTAGTGTCAGCCCAGCGGATAGTAAGGAACTGTGGCCTATTGGCACACAGGATCTCTCCGAAAAATAAAGAATTTCCTCTACTGTTCTGCAATTTTGAGGAAAACCAATCACATTCTCTCTTTTGTAAGTATTCATATACAAAGAATTGGTAAGGATAGGATATTTTCAAAATATTTTCAATAATTGGTATGGAAAGGAAAGATGGTAGCTTACCTGAAATTGAATTTAAGCTTAGCCATTCAGGACAGAGAGAAGTTCAAATTTTTGGAGGCATTAACCTCCTTTTTTCAGGAATGACACTGCCCATGGTAGTCCAGCCAGCACACATGCCGTCGTTCATGAAGATGGTGGGAAATATCTCAGACAATTTGAACTTCCTATATTTCATTACCATACCAATAATATATTTATATAAATTAATGAAACGTATGTAACGTGACGAAGTCACACGTATTGGATATTAGGATAGAAAGTAAGGATAGTAAATGAGGGAGAAAGATAGGAAATACTCTTTGAAACATATGTTTGGCACAGAATTATGCTCAGGGAAAGACATATGTCAAGCGTAGAGAAGAAAGGAAGAAGGAAGAAAGACTGAAAATATTCGGCAGCGCCAGGACTCAAACCCAGATCGTAACAGCTTCCGCAATAAATGTGTAGACCATCTATTTTTAAGGTAAGCCTTTCTCATTTTCCTGTTCATATTATTTGTGAATAAAAATATGTACATATATATTACTTTACAAAATAAAGTGTACAAATGTTTAAAAAATGGTCACTTTTATGGCACTAAAAAAAATCTGGTGGCTAGAACTTTCAAAATATTCTGTATATGTACAAATGGTAGAGCATGAAAAGATTACTTTCTTCCAGAAATTTTATAATTCAACAGTGGCTGCACAAGGTTTATACGAGACATATTGTAACTGCTTTGTATATCTGTATTTGAAGCCAACAAACCAATGAATACTAATATTTAAAATATTAATATATGCACAATAGAAACAGAACATTAAAAATCAAACAGGGAATGTATCTATATAGTTTCATGAGTTTGCTTATATAATGTAAGTTTAACCCTATGCATACCTGTCACATTAGAATATGGACATTCCGTGAAATAAATTATACAACACAGATCAATATGTCTCTTCAGTAGGAAACTGCCATGATAGAAAAAGTGGAAGCATTCAAAATGGTGATCACATATTTTTAAAGAGACAAGTTGAGAAATAGCAGCCTCAATTAACAGAAAATACACCAAACAGAATATAACGAATTACATTTGTTTATGACTCATTATTCATTTCATCACTTTAATCATATTAAGTGTGAACTATAACTACAATCATCATCCATTAACTAACATCTTATTCTTTTTAGTGTGTATGTAAGTATAAATAATGTTTGCTAGGAACAAAAAATTTCAGTGTTTACATTAATAAATTGTGAAACAAATGTAATAGCGTTAACAGCTCTTTTAGTTCTTCAATTTAAAACATTTCATAAACTTGTATTAATCAAAACTATATCTGAGTAAATTATTTCTATATATGTACAGAGACTGAGGTAGAGTTCATGAAAAGAGAAGTGAGAGCAAACAAATGGAACACAAAAAATGATGAGCATAACCCTCAAAATATCAAATTTAGTTTTCTTTCAACCACTGGCTTTTTATTATGCTTCTATGCAGGTTGGTAAAAGGGTGTAACCCCCAAAATTCCAATATTATTTAAATAAAGAAAATAGTGGTCTGACACCTTTTATATCGTACTTTTCCTTGGCTCAGTCAAAAGACGTAACCCACCAACTACAAGGATGTAATCCTAATTCCTATAATTTCTCAAAGGTAGTAATCCACATATTTCCAACAGTGTCAAAAGGTAATGGCATAACCAATTGATTTTAGATTTCTAATCAATCAATTCATCAAGTGGTGCAATCCTTAAAAGTTTTCTAGTAATGAAAATTTAAAAGAATAAAAATATATCAATTCTTTTAAAATCCATTAAGAAAATGACCAAAACAAGCTTATATTCATTTTTTGGATTTCCTGAATTCTTAACCGTTTGTG
The DNA here is from genome assembly GCA_034510155.1 of Eucriotettix oculatus. Taxonomy (NCBI): domain Eukaryota; kingdom Metazoa; phylum Arthropoda; class Insecta; order Orthoptera; family Tetrigidae; genus Eucriotettix; species Eucriotettix oculatus. Next base: position 70,447,835 of record CM067380.1, read on the forward strand.
GGATACGTCCAATGGCCATAAAAAAATTAATCTCATTACAATATTAATATGTTCATTAGTTATTCAAATTATACATTAGAATACTTGTGTAAATACACACGTGACTGTCTGTATGTAAAATTATTTTAAAATGACTGAATAACTATAAAATTGATGTGCATATAATACAAAATAAAATTTAAATCATTTATATATTTATTCATAATTAATATTAAACTAATTTAAAAGATTTGGTAGTTCTATCCACATTGAAGATTGAATACTAATCAACAATATGTACATTGTATAAATTCAAAAAAGTATGGGATTCTATAAATCAAATAATGTAAAGAAACATAAAACATGAGATAATAGGAGCAATTTGAGATCACCAGGGTGTTACAATATGTTAAACTAAGATTATTTCTAAGAAAAACAAATGGTACCCCATTCTTGACAGGAAATTAATTTGAGACTTGAAGATCCACGATTTGTATGGTTTATTTATATGTCAATACTAAAGTCAGTGTTATATATGGACAAGTTCACATACACAAACCATAGTGCTCAGTTCCTCGTCTCATCTTGTGTAAGTCAGAAGGGCACAAGGCTTTAAAAGCGAGGACGGTTTAATTTCTGACCAATCTTAAATAATGAGATGTAAACAAACATGCTCATAACATAACAAAGTTTCAAGATCAGCATGTCATTTTCAGCTATCATAAATCTGTAGTTAACATAATTATACAAAACAGTGTATGTGTAATCATTATGTAAATATGTAAAAAAATCATATTTTACAGAATGCTTGATGGTGTTAATATCTTGAGAAGATCTTTTATCATCACAATAAGGTGAACCTAGAAAAAAGAACTTGTTTGTAAGGTTATATATAAAAAGGTAATGATAGCATGGCTTAATCAAAATAAGTCATATGAATAGGAAAGACAGAATTAAGATTTGTCAACATGTCAGAATATGAAGTCCAAAATTTTGGAGATATAAAAGTTTTGGCAAAAGATGGTTGGCTAGCCCGATCTGAGTTTAAATTCCACACAAGTCAAGTAACAACAGGAGCAGTTCTGTCTACAACCTGGAGTAGAATGAAGCTGGGAAATTTGGAACTATGTAATTCTGCTTAACCTGGTGACCAATCTTCATTCTCAGATAAGGTAGCACATTTCTCTCTTTCCTTTCCATACCAATTATCTTAGTTATATATATAATTAATAAGGAAATGAAAGAGAGATAGAAAGTAGGTGACTTACCTGAGGTTCATAGAGGTAGACACCTTGTGAGGTTTGGAGTTCTTGAGGAGTCTACCATCTATGAACCTCTGGTTAGTCGCCTACTTTCTATCTCTCTGTCCTTTCCCTATTAATTGTTTTAATTAACATGACAATGTCATTTCCTGACTCATATTTATATTTATATATATATATATATATAGCATTCTGTACATGTTTTGGAATGATTATAATTACCAGAAGCAAATAATAATACAACACAGTCTTAATGTTGATAATGTAAAATTGTCACTCTGATAAAATGCCTTTGAAATTATAATATTACATTTAATTTTGTATGCTTATAAAGGTAATCATTTATAATGAACATAGTTGCACAAATAAAAAAAATTCATGTTAACTCCACTGTCAAAGGCTTACAGCATTGACTCTCATCTACCACATTTGATGTGATTCTTTCTATGTGCAGACTTAGATAACCAACCAGTACAATTAGTAGGCCTTTCAGACACCACAGCATGAACAAAAATCTTGATCCATCAATTTTTTGGAGCTATTTGCCAGCTTAATGTGTCAATACAATAAAATTTTCAGCTTCTTGACCAAGATTGTTGTCTACTTTGGGCAATGGTTAGACAATTGTGATACTTCATCAATTAGTAATAATTTAATTAGATAGATTTCAATACTAACAAGTTCCTTAAAACAAGTAATTACTATTATTTATTAGTTATTGCAGGGTTAGCTGCAACTTTATTGGCTAATACAGTCCCAAGCCTTATAGCACAAAGAAGGGAGGAACAATCTATCAAATATGTTTACAGCAAGCAGCAATAGAATAGGTTCCAACCATAAGATTAAAAGTTTGGATTTTTTGCACACAAAAAAAAGTATTATAAAAATTGTTATTGATTCTCAATAAATACTCACTCAACAACATTCATTCTATTGCTTTGCTCATAAATTCAATGAACCTCTTTCCATACTGTTCTGGATCACATGTTGATATTCCATCTACATTTGCACCATACTTCACAGTCTTTGCAGCTTTTGCTGCTTGCTTTCTCACACCATAATGTGTCAAAACATCTATTAGTGCTAAAAAATATATTTCTTTTACAGGTGCACCTGAAACATAAACAGGTAAAGACACTGAAATTAAAATATTCAATATTTTAAGGGAGATAAATTTATTCATAAACAATACAGCACATGATTTTTTAATCATGTGATTCTTCCATTCAGTGAGCAAATAAATTCAGAGGAATCACATAACTCGTCATAACTATCACACATTGAAAGGCTAAAGGAAACACTATTATTTTTATAATAATTTAAATGAAGTGTAAAACAAAACAAAAAATAATTAACCACCAAACAATCATTTTACTGTTAGTACCTTCAGAACTTGGTATGGCGTAGATATCTAGCTCAGGTACAATTCCAGCCTCATACTGTAAACTTGAAGCTCTCACTAAAGCTGCATGTGGAGAGTCTGGAGGTGTTGACATTCCCCATGGCTTGTCTCCACCACCTCTTTCCACACCCGAACCACTTTCAGAGTCTTCATCTTCTTCAACACCATTATTCTCTTCTTCTTCTTGCTCAGCTTTCTCTCGATTTTCTTGCTCTGCCCGAGCACAATCATGAACACCGAGAAGGAGAGAGTAATCCATCAAATGTAATTTTGTAAGAAACTGGAACACAAACAAAACAAGTCTATAATTTAAACATGAATCTTGAAAGTTAATTTTGAGTACAATTGCCACATTCTGAATTAAAATTGAAGTAATATTAATTGATTAATAGGTGAGCTTAAGATACGAATAAGAAAATCTGCATTACATATTTGTTTTGTAATAACTGAACTTTGCAAACCTTTCAGGGTCAATCCATATGAATCCATATGAAGTGAACCAAGAGGGGTTGCTTGACCACTTTTGATTTGTACAATTTTTTATAGTAGTAATATAGTAAAAATATAGTTCAAACCACATTTTTAAATTTTTTCATCTTGATCATTTCGAAGAGGCAGCCATTTTTGTTCAGCTTCGGGGGTATATTTTAGGCATTATAGACATTTGCGATAAATTATCTTCAGTCTGGGTAATGCTACAGGTATAAACACACCATTTCACTCAGAACACACTTTTCTATAATTCAAGTTCAAAAACAATAGCCTAAAACTAATCCTAGTTAGAGAAAATGGCTACCTAAGTTTCGAATCACAATTGAATAAAATAGTTTTTGAGGCTTAAATTTTCAATGAAGGAAGAAAATACCACAGCTAATTTTCATAATACTATTAGATATTATAGACAACTTACCCCTGATAGAGTACCAAGTCAAAAATAAATCTCCTTCATTTAAAGAAAAATGAAAAACAATTTTTTGTAATTTATTAAACATATATTAACTTTTTAATTTTTCTTGTAAATTTGTATACAAAAAAATTATATTTTTTGTATATTGTGATTCCAAACTTAGATAGCCATTTTCTCTAACTAGGATTAGTTTTAGGCTATTGTTTTTGAACTTGAATTATAGAAGTGTGTGTTTTGGAAAAAATGGTGTGTTTATTCCTGTAGCATTACCCAGTCTGAAGATACTTAACTTAATGTCTGTAATGCCTGAAATATGCCCCCATATCTAACAAAAAATGACCACCTCTCAGAAACGGATCAAAATAAAAAAAATTTAAACTTGTTTTGAACTAGTTATTACATGTAAAAAAATCATACAAATCAATAATGGTCAAGCAACCTGTAATATTTATTTTGGATCACATGATATGGAGTGACCCTTCAGTAAAGCATGCATAGTTACAGGTCAAGAATTATGTGAATGTTCAGAGAAGAAAAAATTTGTGAAACTAATGTTGCATTTTGCAGATGAAAATGATTTATTCCAAAACAAAGTTGGACCAATACCTGTTAACTATGAACTATAAACTAAAATGAGAACTGAGATAATTATGCAACATGAAGGGTCAAAGAAAACAAACCTGGTTGACAGTCATAATATTACAAAACCTGGCACAGTTTACTAAATGGATGGGGTGAAAAATGGTACCGTTTTAAAGAGAGTTGTTTGACGACATTTGAGATATCCTAAATTGATATGATTTCATAATTGGAATAATAAAATACAGACATGCAAAGGAGTCCACAAATTAAATGTAAATGTTAACAATGAATGTCATATTTCTTATGCCAACAAAATTCCTATGAATAAAATGCTCAATACATGTGCATCATAATACTTTTATTTCCTAATAACCATAGAAAATATTGATAAAACTCAATTTGTTTAAAAATATATTAAAATCCAACAATTTCATATCCCAATAAAATCAAAAATGAATAATAAAAAACATAAAATGTATTCAGTTCGCCTATGAAAAACAAGTATTTCTGGCAGAAATCAGAAATAAATCATCTCTCTTAGTTTTCCACTGATTTGAATTTTTTGGGTACTGGTTCCTGTTTTTCATAAGCCTCACTTAAAATTTGATCTTTACTTTCATAATAAAAAAGTACAGTATGTATGCTAATAAAAGTTTTGGCACATCACAAGAACTTATTATTTAGTATAGGATGTTACCTCCACATCAGCTGTAAGTGTCTCCAATAACTTTTCTTTTGCATCATCTCCAATATATATTTTCATACCTTCCTTCACAAAGTCATTATCTTTAAGAGTGGGCAAATCTTTCTCCCTCTCTTTGTCAGATGCTTCACGATCAACGGTGGAACCTTTTAGGTCAAATTTTCTGGAAATAAGTACAGAATGATTTTTAAACAATTAAAATCAAGGGGGGTAAAAACATTTACAATGTGGATACTTATGGTCATGAAGAACAAAGTACTGTTGCCAACTCAAATTTATGCTTAGTCAAGTACAACCAATTGTTACCTAGTTATAGATATAAATATATAATTTAAAAATGAAGTAAATTATCCATAAACTTCATAACTGTGCAAACAAGTACCTTGAAAAGAAGGTAAATATGATACATACCTGTGAGTCTGGAGATGATTACTGAACACGTTTCTCATAGCTACAAGGTAATGTTCAACTCCATCCACAGTAAGCCTGTACATACCAAGATACTGAGGCAACAGTGTTTTCCCATGTCGTTCAACAATGTACTGTAACAAAAAAGTTTGAATTGTACACATACAACGTCAGGAAGAACACTATTAATCTCAGCAGCCCCTTTATTGGATGCTAATATTGATCATTTTCACATGTTTAAAAAATTCCACCTCTACCTATAAGGATGGAAGTTGTCTTACCCCCAAAGTGCTTGTTTTCAGGCTAGAAAGAAATATGGGTACCAAATTTGGTTGAAATTGCTCCACACATTTAAATTTGTATGCAAAATGTACACACACACACATACATTATCAATCAATTTTATTTATTAGATAGGATTTGGTTTCTTTCAGTCATAAATAGACTGATAATTATAAATGATATTTAATGACCCAGATATTGACTATTCAAGTTTGTTAAACTATTAAGACCTCTAGAAAAATGATTTTAAAAATAATTTTCTTGGTATAAGCTGAAGTATACAACTTTGCAGAAAACTGAACAAGTTAAGTAATTCATGCCCAATCAAGGTAATTCTTTGATTGAGTAAACAATATTAAAATACTTTATACAAATCTTAAACCAACACTTACAGGGTGGTAATGTTTGAGAAATGAATGCATTCGCTCAACTTCTTCACTAGTTAAAGTCTTAAGTATAAATAATCTATCATATGACTGATAAAATTTAGCTCCACTTTTTCCTGGGGAATCAACTAATACTGGTTGTGACCTGCAACAATATCATCAAATTAGTTTAGATTTTACACATCTTTAAATACTTCTAATTTAGGGGAAAATAGTGAGAAATATACTAACACAGAATACAACCAAACAAAACAACAGAATCCAGCCAACTTTGGCCTTGTCTTGTTTGCAATTTAGTTATATTTATCATTTACAATTTTTTGCCAGAAGGCTAGTAAAAATACATATTCCTAAGCAGTCCACAATTCAGAGTGAATAAAGAACTAACCATACCATCCCAATTTAATACTAACAACTTTGCCCAATATCAATCATAACCAATAATAATGTGTTCTGTACAAGGGATGTACAGTTTTAAATTTCAACACATTGTGTAGCCATATTCCTGTATGAAAACAACCCAAAATAGATGTTTATCTTCATCCATAAAAGTAGACACTGTCAGAGTACAAATTAACATACAAAGTTTCGGGGAAAACATGAATATTTAAGTAGGAATATGAGTCAGTGAAAAAACAACAACAGAGACTGATCGTGATTATTAAAACAAGGTAAACAAATGGCCAACACAATCTAAAACTCGTGTATTACAAGTGTTTAATATTTAATTTTTAAACTATCAAAAACAAAATACTAAAGGTAAACATATAAGTCAAAATTATGTTACCTCAAAAATGGACATATACAATCAACCATACACCAAATCCATTATGAAATTGAATATTCATCAAAAGTTAGCATTTATTGTTTATGTTTGTGTATGGTTACTGTGTAAAAAGAATAGGATCGAACTTTACTGTAGTTCATTGGCAACTATTTGCACATGATACCAACCCTGTCATTTGACAGTTTGCCACATTTATAAAAAGTTAGATGAAACTGGAACAACTATCAAGGCATTCCAGCATGAAGATGTGAATTGAATGTTGTTGTTGTGCAACAAATTTAGTGTAGAGTCCTTAAAAGCTAGCCTAGACAACTTCAAAAGCAACCATTCCACATTTAAGTCATCTTTACTGGAATTCAGTAGTCCAGTAAAGAAGACTATGGCCCTCAAGGCTGAAAGCTTCTTAAACAGATTGATGACATATAATGAATTATTATACCTCGTGAAGTAGACAATTGATTGTAATTTTGTTTTATCTTCACCTTTAACTGTCATATTTAGTCCTCAACTTCAATAATAAAGCAAAAATGTGTTACAGTGGAATGCTATAAGATTTTAGTTTAAATGAAGAATATCCTGTAAGAAATTTGCTTTGTAATAGCTTCCGGTGGTGAATACCACAACAATTCACAAAAGTGGGCCCATCAATCAAAGTAGTGAAAATTTTTGGGAACCTGAAAATTGATTGGGAACATGAATGTGGCACAAATTGCAACTAATTGGGGGGAGGGGGGTACCTTAGATAGAGGGAAGGAGTCCCCACAATGAAAAGGTAAGAGGATTTCAAATTTCCAGAGGCAATAATGAGCTTCCTCCTGCAAGAGAGATACATACATTGTGACACCCAGTACAGTCAGCTAGCTTCTGCTCTCCAGAAGAAACTGATTACAATCTCCAAAAATTACTAAATGATGACACTGGCTCCCAATTTTAGTTTAAATGGAAGAGGGACAAATATACCAAATTTATTAATAATGTGCACAGGATATTACTGAGTAAGTGTTAAATTATACAATTAAAATTTATCTGGATTGAATGAAATGAAATATTTCCCAATTTACAACTGAAAACCTACAAATGTCTTACAAATTTCCAGAATTTTGCTATTTTTACACTACTTGAAAAAGTGTCTTCGATTGTTCAAATCACTACAGTTAAATAAAACTGAATAACACTCTCAATTAAAGACTAAAGCATGTAAAATATTTAAGATTTACCATGAAACAATAAATTGCCCATCTATGTAGTTGAAACAACAAAATTATAACACTAAGTATTTGAAACAATGATTATCAAGATTATTTTGTTTTCCTGACATTAAAAGATATTGCTCACTTTATAAGTATTTTAAGGACCTCACATATCTTCAAAATGGCAAGAGATAAGAAAAATTCATAACTATATCCAAATAAAGGATAAAGTAATTGACCAAGTTATATACTCAAAACTTACGTTTAACTTAAAATGTAGTGTAAACTAAGTATTTTTACAAAAAAAAATATTAATATTTAAATGTCTGACAGTTTGTTTACAATATCTGAATTTAACTATATAAAAATACAAATGTGTGGCATGAAATAATGACAATTCCTATTAATCATAATTATCAGAAGTAATTCTTTTACATGTAGAATATATTATTTTTCATAGAATACTAAAATAGGCTGTTTTATAACAACTCATACATATAATTGGTATATGTATACTGTAAATATTAGACTTGTCATTTGGAAAACATTACATGCCACATCTACAAGTTGAAGGTTGAAGTTGCCACATTACACAGGAGAAATTTCAAATTTTGTCCAAAGGGGATATTTTTAACTTTGTGCTGGTTGGCATAGTGACCCCAGCCCCTTAAGGTAAGCCCATAATCTTTGTCCATTTCAATTTTATATTATATATCTATATAATTAATAAGGGCAGGAAAGAGAAAGTTGAGGACTTACCTCAGGTTTACAGGTGACAGGCACTATGTAGGGTTTAACTGCTTAAATTTTCGTGCTAAAACCTTGATGTGTATACCTTGGTATGTTTGTGTATGTAATGGTGTGTGTGTTAGTATTTACATGTAGACCCCTTTGAGGATGAATATGTTTGAATGAGTGTGTGTGTGTGTTAATATGGGGGTGTTTGTATGCATCTCCCCAGGCCCCATCAATTCTTTGTCTCCTCCTAGACCCTCATTGAGAGAGAAAGTTGGTGGCCAGGTGGAGTCTATTGTTTATGAGCTAAGCTAGCGACACAGTAAATTTTGTCTGCTCAGTCGTTGGCTGAGCATCACTGGAAATGTCTTCCTAATAGTCTGATGAAGGAGGCGCTGCCTTCAAAATTTAAGGACTTCAAACCTTACATGATGCCTGCCATCTATGAGTCTCAGGTAAATCATCAACTTTCTATATATATATATATATATATATATATATATATATATATATATATAACATACATACATACATACATACACACCATTCAAACAAAAGGCAAGGTATACACACACACACAGAAGGTTTTATTGTATGTACAATTCAATGAACTCGTGCTTTGGAGGGGGGGGGGGGGAAGGTTGGAGATAAAGTTATAGGATATTGAGTCCAGGGCTTTGTCTAGACTGTAGGACATGCTGGAATGAAAGTTCCCACAGATGGAGTTCAGCTTCTGATGAGTCGGGAGGTAGGGTTTTGAGGGGGGTCAGTGTGAAGCACTGGTTGAAGATGTTGGTGTTGTGGCTATGGGCATGGGCGGCTATGGGGAATTGGGTTTTGAGGAGTTTTACTGTGCTGCGGTGGTTGGCAATCCGTTCGGGGAGGGGTCTCTTTGTCTGACCGATGTAAAAGGCTGGGCAGAGTGTGCAGTTTATTTTGTAGATAGTGTGGGAGGACAGACAGGTTATGTTTTCCTTAATTTTGTAGGTAGTGCTGTTGGTGGGGCTCTGGAAGGTTGTGGTAGGGGTAGAGAGTAGTGATGAGAGAGAGCGCGCGAGCGCGCGTGCTATATATTTATATAAAGGCAGTGTCTACCATCTATGAACCTCAGGTAAGTCACCTACTTTACATCTCTTTTTCCTTTCCTTATTTTATATTTATATATAAATAGAAAGCAAGTGAGGATGATAATGTGACATTGTCAAATTACCTTACTTGGACAGGAAAGAGGGATACAGAGCAGCTGACTTATTTTAAATTTAAGTAAGCTAGCTGCTCTTTATTCCACTTTCCTCACAAAATGAGTTAATATATACGCATTAGTTTTTTTTCAAGATTCTTTCACATTCAAGGAAGCAAGAACTAGTGGGGATATTTCAGCTGTTCAAAAGAAGAGAACAAACAACAAAAATCATCCAAGTATCAATTAAAGGGTACTCTACATAACTGAAAAAAATTAAAGTTATTTCAAGTGTTATATACTGTGACTGGAGGTTTCGCAATACATTGTATAAAAAGTGGCAATATTTACCTAAATAACTACCGAGATAAAAGCTCATACTACCATCAGTAGTCTGGACAATTACTTTCACGTAACAGACTTAAATAAAAGGCTATGCAATACTTCAGTTAATAACACTGCATACTGTAAATATTAGACTTGTCATTTGGAAAACATTACATGCCACATCTACAAATTATTGACAAATACTGTCAGTAAAAAGAAAGTCATATTTTGAGCACATTATTAATATTAGTTCAAATTGGGAAAAATCACAACTCAGCATACAGAAGGATCAGTTGAACTGACCTCAACCACTTCTGTCTAACTTTCCTGTTGAAACTTTGAGTCCTAAAAGATTCTTTGAGAGACGTGGGCAGTGTAGACGAGCAGTGCAGAGTCGAGACTTGTGATGGACGAGTCCTTGTCTTCGAGAACCTAATATTATCAAGTACCCACACACAGCAATAATAATAGGGTTTGTAGAGTGAGAAAAATGATTAAATATAAAATTACTGTAGAAATTTCCTTTTTTAAAAATATATGTAAAACAGACTTGTGAGGAATTAATTGCTCCTCCAAAACTCAACTCTCCTTCCTATCTGACATAGAAAGACTGACACTTAATTTAGTCCACAATTCTCACTTTCCTATGCATAATAATTGTTTACAAAAGGAAAAGAGAGCAGCAGGTGACTTACCTTAAATAAATAGGGGTTGATAGGTTGGGATGCAAGGAAAATGTAAAATTTTCAAGACATTTATTCCAAATGGTGTTCAGGTTCTGGTTCTCAAAATTTGACATGTTTCTGCATCCCAATCTATTAGTATCTATTATCAATTTAAGGTAAGTCAATTGCTGCTCTCTGATACTCTATTCTATCCCAATGAATGAATTATTTTGACTTTGTCAGTGCTGGCCAACCCTTGCAATGTGTCTACTTTTCTTCCTGAAGAAAGAGGCCGATACCTCCCAACTTTGAATAATTTGGGCTTTTCTAACAACAGTGATTCCAAGCTTCAATTTCAGGTAAGTCACCACCATAAGAAGGGAGCTTAGGCTCTTAAAAATTTGTTTGCCAACATATCTCTCAGTCAACATCTACAATTAATTTAAGGAAGTCAATGGAAGTTTCCGGTCCTTTAATATCAATTTTTTACTATTTTGACTTTGTCATCTTATTTTTTATAGTTATGTATTTTCCTTGGTATTTCACTCTAAAATAGTTAGTATACTACATACATACAATGAAACCAGCAATGAACTCATTTTCTTGTTCAACTTTCATGCCAATAAAATGTTCTTAAACCCCATTTATTTCCAAATTTCATTGATTTTTATTTATACAATTTAAGAACTGTATAAAGCAAAATAATTAGATAAGTATGATCACAAATGTTATTATTATGGAACACTTTTGTAATTTAAATAAATTTTTGCAAGTACTCAAAACATGGTAGGTACGAACATATAACATTACTAATTCACTAAAGTCCATTATTTTTCTTGACATTCACAGAAGTAATAATATATTTATTAGCCAATAAAGCTTAAGTTCAAATATCTTTGCATGCACTAACTAAATTCAAGTATTTCTCCACTACGCATATAAACAGATAACATTGTTTTAGTGAATAAGAAGCTTTACCATATTGACAGAAAATAGGTGAATGTCTAATTGTGTTACTGGGATACAATTTCCATTTAGCTAGCAAATATTAGGAAATTGTTATGTCTTCTTGGCCATAACTATGTACTTTTACAATAGCATTAAATTACACACCTTGCCTCTATTTCTTTTAATAACTGCATCCTAATAAATTTATTCAAAATTGCAAAACATCCACTTATCCATAAGCAAATAAATGAAGTTTTTAATGCTTTAGAAATTGATCACAGAGACAAATCAGAAAATTTTACCAATTATAAACAAACCTAAACCAGATTTTCATTACCGAGTCAAACCACTTTAAGAATTCAAAAGTAACCTGAACATAATGACATATAATCAGAATCAACTGCTATGACACAAGCACTTGATACATACAGGATTTGTAACAATTGAATAGGTAATGTAATATATACTAAATTTACAACACGAACTATATTTAGTTTTAAGAAGTATGTAAGAAGTATTTTTCATTTTTGCCAAAGCAAAGATATTTTCTAAATCTGAAAAACTTCTGTAAGAATTAAGGAAAGTGTTTAGAATATGTACAAAAAATAAAACATAAAATGTCCAAAGGCTAATCAATATTCCTTGTAAATGCCAATCAATAAAACATATAAATGGTTTCCATACACAACAGACAAATAAATAAAATGCACAAATTCTACTACCAACTTTGTTTATCCAAAACCAACCTGTTGTGTATCTTTGTATAGATTTCCATTACTTCACTGAAAAATTGGTAAGACGCAATATGGAAATTATTTGATATTTGAAATTCTTTACAAGTAATTCTTGGAAAAATAATTTATAATTAAGTTTTAATGGGGCAGTTAGCTTAGTGTCAGGCTAGAAATGGGTTAGTGACTTTCAAAATAACTGTATAACCTAGAAATTCACTTATTAAGTACTGTATGTTTCTCAAAACATGACAGATGTATAAAAAATAACTGCTGATACAAAATCTGCTGACAGATACCATATAAATAACAGCATAATGCAAACACACACTATTTATTACCATAAAATTTCAATACCTTGTCATAGATTCCTTATAGTCAATATCATCAATTCCAAACCTTTCCCTAAGGTTCCGAAATACAAGTGGGCAATATTCTTTAACCTTGAAGTGGCTTGGCATATTCTCCCTGCAGAGAAAACAATAACACACCATTTGAAATATTAAAACTAATTATTAAGATATTTGAAATTTGACAAAACCTCATAATGGATAATTGGATAGTGAGTAAAGATAGAAATATGGGTAGAAGGTAGGAAAAACTCCCTTCTGTCCAGAATGGGGCTAACAATATTTCTTTAAAGATAATGTTTATAGGTAGGGACATTATAGTGAAAAAATGCTGGTTCTGAAACTGTCATAAATAAAATCTTCAAATAATTTAATAAAATACTTTGCATTTTCAAACAACTAATTTCTGTTTGCACTAGAAACCTAAAAGGCATACATAAATCATCTACCTCATCAGCAGTGTGGCTCGTGAGTTTATAAGTTATGTGCTACATTGCACTTTGATAATAGTGTAGAATATTAATCAGACTACAACAGCTACAGTGTTGATAATATGAAGCATTTCTACATAACATGTAATAGGGACCAATTTTCAATAGTAAAAATATACAATCAAACTGCACGAAATCCTAACATGAAAGTATTTTTACTTCATACATATTTTAAATAAAGAAAGGTAATTGTAGGAAGAAGCCAGATATTATAGCAATATTGTATGCACAATCCTGTGGTAATTGTCTCAGAGTTATGAAAGCTTTTGAAATGCCGCCCCTTAAAAGTTTTTTCTTTTAAATAACCTTTGATTAATTCAAATAAACCACGAGTCCAATAACAGTAATCTTTTTATTAATTCATCAAAAACATTTAAAACTGTATCCTGATGAGGATGAGTCCCCCCCCCCCCCTTTGTAAACATCAGGCAAGGTACAGTGCTGTGCTTTGTGTAGCTCATATAATTGTTAGTTCTTACACAGGCAACAGAGTGAAACTAAATACTGCACATTTCTCATTCCTGACACATTTTTGTGATAAAAAGAATGTAGTACATACATACTGCGGGAGAGAGTGGACTGGATGGTCCTTGTAATCAAAGCAGAAATTCATACTCTTAAAATATTATTACTGTAAAGTTTCTTAAAATTACTGAACAAATAATTGAATCATGTTTGACATATAAACTGTTTTTTGAAACAAATTAAAATTTGGATGAACTGCCAGGCTTCCATTTAACCAAGAGATTTATTTTGGGAAAAGTGGCATATTTTCCATGTCATTGGCCCAATACCATACTAAAGATGTCCTAATTTTATATGGATTATAAAATTTGCACAAAATGTTGGCTTTTTAATAACACATGAGAAATGAGGACATCTATACTGAAAGTACCTTCAGATAATTTATAATACATTTATGTAACCACTTACACATAACTGATGATTACCAAGACAATCAGTTAACCAAAAATTTGAAAGGCCTTGCTGATTAACTCGAAAAACTCGTGATAAATATAAAATATCTAAAATTGCCTCAACAAATGTCCACATACACTCAGTTTACTATGATAAAAAAACATTCCTAACTTACAAATAAACATAGTCCAAAATGAAGAAAACTGAGCTGAAAAGGTGGATTAATAATCATATTTCTCTTGAATGTTAAAAATATAATGCAAGAACTTTGCATACACAACTATTACACACTAGCTACTTACGAATACACCAGAAAACCATCAACATGTTTAGGATTAAACAACAAATGGAAATTTTGAAAGGGAAAAAATTCATTATTTACCAAAAATTAGAGTGGAATATACCTTGTAGAATCCACCTTTATTGCTCGGAGAACCCTCAATATATTTGTTTCCAATCCTAAAACAATTTTACACAGAACTATCACACCCTTCCCTACATGTCAGTAATGTGTACCCTTCTAAAAATGTTCCGAATACTTGTTTTCACAAAGTAAATACCAGAAAAAAATATAATTCAGGGTAACTTAAATATTATAATAATTGCAATGCTACAATAAAAACGCAAATAACTCCACAAATCGTGTATACATAATCTATCAACTGTCATACTCAAAAAAAAAATTCAGCAATCTGATGTACCTGTCAAAATATACTTACTTATTAAAGAGGTGATTGTCAACTTTCAATTTAGAGTAGGCTCGAAAGTCATCTGGGAAAAGCATAACAGGAATCGTCACATGGCTCAATTCGTTTATCTGAAGAAGAAAAAAATAATTCTGTATGTCTTTACTACAAAAAGAACCCATAACGTTACACGAATAAGACAGAAGGAGATGCAGAATTAAGTATCAGCTACAAAGATTTTAATAATGTATTTTCGTGCTATAAATATATATTCATATTTATCGAAGATATTTTAGACTAAAATACTTACGGTGTGATTGACGCCCCACATAAACACCGACAAAAGCGGTTCGTTCGCTCGAAAAAGTTTAACTTTTTGGTGCTTAACCCTAAAATGTTTCTTTTTTAATTTACTAAGTCCACTCTGAACTTGGGAAACACTCATCGTTGGTAAATTTGATACGAGACAAACGCCGCGCTAAATTGTATTTACAACGCAGAAATTTCTAAGGTCTGCATTTTGCTTTTTATGCAATAACAATACTACGACTCGGGTTTATTTCGTCACATTATGTCACTGGTTCAATAAATGTTGAGCATTAAAAGTGCAACATCGATACATAAATTTTACACTATCAATATTTATAAGAAATATCCATCAGTAACCTCATCTTCGTACAATCCTGTGACAAAGATATATACATATATTACAAGTGAAGGATATCACTGACAACCATAGACAAAACTGTAAGCAACATATACGACGCTGTCGTTTTATATTTCTAAATTGAGACAAATAGTATCTTGCAACGACCAACCAAATAAGTTAGGTCTTTCATTATTTAAAGCCCAAGTATAAAATGAAACAAACATGAATGAAACCTTTACCAAGTTGACTGATCCTTGACCACGAAATGTGTTAACTTCTTATATTTTGGAGCGCCAGATAAAATCTGTCGGTTAAATGAGCTCACAAAAAAGGAAACAGGTGTTTTTAAAATATTAGTAAAGTAAATCTATGGGAAATGCTGAAAAGTTAGTGAGACAACAGTAGAGTCCCACTAATCCGGACTGGACCCTGTCCGGAGTCCGGATTAAACGGAATCAACTTTAAAATGTATAAAAACAAGTTTTAAAGACAAAAAAAAATCTTTATTACTCATTATTAAGTATGTATGTACTTAAGAAAACTATTTACATAGTAGCGTATATCAGGGGCATGTGCTGACTTTTCCGGTAAGGGAAGCAATAGAAGTCAATAAATAAAGTATTTGAATTAATCTGACTTTCTATTATAAATAAAACACAAAGAATGTCCAAAATTTAGAAATGAAATAATTTTATTTGATAACGTTTCGTCCCCAACTTTTGGGACCTCCTCATTTCTTTAATTAAAATCTAACAAAAAATCTCATGTTGCTGCTTCAACGTCCGGGGTCGAAATTTTTGTTATATTTTAATTATAAAACTGAGGAGGTCCCAAAGTTGGGGACGAAACGTTTTCAAATAAATTACAACACAGTTTTCTGACTTTAAAATTTGTAATAAATAAAAAGACGGCCAAAATGTTAGCATATAAATAATGATAAATTTATATGCTGACTTTTTGGCCTTCTTTTTATTTATAGTTTTCAAATAAAATCATTTCATTTCTGAAAGTTCTTTGTGTTTTTCTTAACATTCTTTGATTGGCGATTCAGACTGCGATAACACCAAGTTCAACTTATGTGCAAGACAACGTATTTACTTTAGCCTGTAATCCTCCTAATTGGCGAGACATCATTACTGTACCATCGTAACTCTGAGCGATGAGTTTAGAACCACAATTTAATTTGTTTACAGTGTCATGTACAATTTTGAACAATGCTTTTGCTGATCTGTCGAAAGATACGTCTTGAAAACTTAAAATAATTCTTCAACTGTGCCATTTCTTGAGAGGTACCAAACAATACTTGAAAGCTGACTAATATTCATGATATCAGTAGTTTCATGTAGAATGTAGCCAGAAAAGTACTCCCTCCTATCTCCATTGTAATCTGCGTAAAGGCAACATTTGCAACTGAGAAAATTAGATTGTAAATACCTCGGAATAAGATGACTTTATAGTACAGGATTTTTCTCAGCGATCTCGATAATTGCTTTTATTGAACGATTCAACTCGACCCCTGAAAGTCTTCGTAGAATTGCGCCATTCTTTTTCATTGTTTCATTGTGCTTCAATGATTGAACAGTAAACTTTCATTTAATGCGTGGTCAATTCTTTTGAATGTATCAAAGGTCTTTAATTTCCAAACACATTGCAAATTATAAACTTTAGAATCAGAATGTATTTTTATAACTCTGTGAAGCTTATTCAAATCACAGAATCCAGTTTTGCTCCAAACAGATTTTTCAACACCGAAGAGCAAAAATTCTACTGGCTGATTGTTTCACAGCCTGTCATACAACTTTACGTTCAACAATAATTTCCTTCTTTGATGAATGATGAAAAGAAGAAAATCGTTTACTGAGGATCAGCTGACGTAGTAAAGGTCTCATGCGCTGGCTGGCTCTGTACGCTGCCGAAGTATTGCTTCCAAACTCATCGTTATTTCAGGAACCTTAAAGTCGTTTCGCGCTATATTTGCCCCCAAGAAACCGTTCTTTTGGATAGACCGTGTATATTAATAGCGTACGACGCACACCAATACATAAAATACCTACTATTTTGTTCCACCAGGGCGCAAGGTGAACAGTGGAATTCAGACTGGTACGTAATTTGCTGCCTAGATGGACTACGTACTTAATTTCACAATGGAAAATAAACAGAGTACTCACATCTTTTTGGAAGTGTTTTGGAGTATGTCTTTAACATTTTTGTTTAGAAGTGAAACTGAGAGCAGTGTTTCCTTTGCTCCCTAAGAAGAATCGCCTCTGGTGTACATATAAACAAAACGTGCTATGTATTGTACATGTGCAAAAGAAAAGTAAATAAACAATAAAAGGTTAAAAACATTTATTTACATACAATTCACTCTCGTTAGAGAAAAAATAACTTTATACAAATGTATTATTAAGCCTGTATGGACATTCGGAATCGAGTTGTGGTGATGTGGAATTAAGTCCAACACTGCCATAATACAGAGGGCACAATCAAAATTCCTCAGAGCCATGGTTGATGGTCCATGGTATGTAAGAAATCAAACTCTACATCAGGACCTAGGCATACCTTTCATCCAGGATGTGATACACGAAAAAGCCAATAAACGCCACAAGAATCTGGAAAACCATACCAACCATCTTATATACAACCACTGCTGCAATACGGAAACCAAAGAAGATTAAAATGATGCTGGCCAATTGACCTCAAAGTTGAGGAAACAGGGGTCTGATCACTGGAGAGGACACCATCAGGACACTTCCAAGACCTCAAAAAATAGTTTATAGAACCTGTTAGTCTGATTTCTATTTCAATAAATAAATTTAAAAAAACGTACAGTTCACTTGAAAAAGTCTGTAATATTCTTTTGTTTTAATGACGATTGTCGTAGTTTCGATTTTTTTTTTAGATTCGTCTGGATTAACCTTATGTCCGAAGTAGGGGGGTTCGGATTAGAGATACTACTGTATCTTGTGAGTCCTGTTAAATATAAGGGCAAAAACATTGGAAGACGATCAACGCAGTAAATAGATTCGTAGAAACGTTCTCTATTATATATAATGGCACCATAAAAGGTCGACTTTGAATAAAAAAGATTATAACACCATCATTTGGTAATTTGGTAAAGATATTATAGGCTATTCCATTGGCATAAAACAAATTGTAACATCACAGATTACCGATAACATCTTTCGCAAATCTCTCAGCATTTCGTAGTCGTGTTCGAGTGATTACTTCGTGCTTCTTAATTGAACACCTTTGGTTTTGATATACTCCTAAGGGCTAAACTACAACTTAACCGAAGTGTTGATGTCTGAATAAAGCTCAGTGTTTTACACAGCTCCGAATTAGACGCCAATATCCGTTGATTTTCTATTACTACACTATGAGGTAGAAGTTCGATTTAACCGTCATGTTACATGTCGGTATTAGACTAAGCGACATCCATAAAATCCGAAAAAAACATAAATCTTCTAAATTAGAAGCAGAGTCAATATTTCTCATGTTCCTACATTCTTCCTAAAGCCAAACTGATCTCCTAACTCGCATTTCATTTGATGTTCCATCCTGCTCTATACTATTTAGTTAATATTTTGCAAGCATGAGAAATAGACTGACCATATTGTCTTGTGACAAAAACAGGACATTGTAATGTCAAAAACGGGACGGTGTAAAAAATGAAGAGTTGAGAATTATAAGGGGTCTATGGACAATCTTTTATACGCCATTTACGTCTTTAGGCATAATATACATACAGGTTATAATTGCATACAAAAAAGGTTCATAGATACTCATACAAGAGATGGCGGGAATCTCAATGAAGGAATAATAAAAAAATCACTTAGGACAGTGATGGGCAAACTTTTTAAAGAGGGGGCCAAATGAAAGGGTGGGCCAATTAATTTAGAGTTGAAGTGTCGTGAAACGTTATATTCTTTGTAGAATGCTACAGTTTCGTTACAGATGAGACATGGTGGTGTAGCGTACCTTTCTATATGTTGGGATTTTAAGAAATATTTAAGGTTTTACGCTATTTATTATAAAAATACAATAATTAATTTACGAAAAATAGAAAAAAAACTGGTAATTCACAATGACATCCAAATTCCACTCATCTCCACCACAATAAAATCAGGCATATCCTCCTTAATCAAAATCTCCAACAATCAGTCCAATGACATTGGCCATAGCCCTCTCCACCTCCTCCTCCTCCACTCAGACTACATCCTTCCTCCAATTCTCTGTTATCTGGTACCCCTACTACCCTAAATTTTGATATTCACCGCCAATAATAAGCTAAAGAAATATTAATGACCACAATAACAAAATTATATTCACAGCTCAGTTATTTCTCTCGCTATAAAACTGTTTTTCAATTACATCATGTCAATTATTTATTCGACGAATGAATACTATATACAATGTAGCAACAACTGTAATATCCTAGGATACATCTTATCGTAATAAAAAGAAAAATAATTCGTCTGATTAGGAATAATGTCTCGCGGGCCGCAGTTTGCCCATCACTGACTTTTGAGAAGGACCTTCCCCTTCATGCGCGCCTGCGCAACGCTACTGTCATTGTTGAAAGCACATGTTATATTCTTACGGACGGTATATGCAGACTGGGGCAACAACTTCTTAGCACAACCTATAGCTTGTACGGACGAGTTTCTTGACCTATTTCTTAGAGCTAGTTTTCAGAATTGCTTTTACACTACCAACTTGTCTCAACAAAAATTAGAGGTAAACTGAGGTTCCGTCTACCCCTCACTACAATATACTGCATATTGTGTTCACATACGACTGACTAATCTCCTCAGTAATAAGTGAGTTTGATTTGGAATGGCGGTTGTTTCAGGACCTTGCTTGTGCTGTAGTATGTGGTGGAATTCCCATAGATAGAGTAAGCACCTAATAAGTCACTTTAAGGTCACATGAAGCCTTGGTCAATAAATTTCATCCGAAACACCCATAGGTAGTCAATTTTTAAAAATGCCTTAGATATTAATGGCAACTGCTAAGGGGATACTAATGTCAGATTTCATTTTCAAACGCTATCAAATTATTCTTTATTGTTCATTATTCCTTCCTGATATTACAAAATTTATTGATTGCAATATATTTCATTTTACAATGTGAAGATTTTGTTTCAGAACTGACATATTTAGGCAGTTTCCACAATATGGTGTTGGACTAACTTTTTTTGTTATTTAGAGAAGAAGATTGTAATTGGGGCATAATGGATTATAATTTAAACAAGCCTGCAAGAATTTTAGTCTCCAGCTCAGAATAGATCCAGTCCGTTTTGAAGATTTTTTTCGTTTGAAACTAGTCTTTTGTTTCGCACCTATACAGCTTGCTTCTCTCTCCTCTGCCTCCTATTTCGCAACTTCTCCAAATCAGACAACCATACAACTAAAACAATTCTCTCTCAATCAAACCCATTTTTGCCAAATAATTTCCTGGTATATTATATAGGATTTTTCAATTGGTGGCGTCTGTCGAATCTGGTGGCGCTTCGAAGTTGACTCTCCAAATTCGAGACGACCGGTTTGATAAACAATCAGCCAACCACCCGCACGTCACAGGAACACCAGATCGGCCGAGAACATCGCCGCGGTCTGTGAAAGTGTGTAGGAGAACCCGAGGTAGTCCACAAGAACTCGCCCTTTTCGTTGGGATTTGGGCCCACAGCCGTACAAGACAGATCCAGCCAAGCCAGGAGCTCTAAGTTAACTACCATAGAAAACGCAGCTTGACTCTGCTTCGGAGCGTTTGGAAGAGAAGCCCAATTTTGGCCGAAAAATAGTCTTTAGCAACGAGCCTTATTTTGGGATGAACGGCTATGTTAACAAGCACTAGTGCCGTATATGGGACAACGCCAACCCACAGGACGTTCACCAGGTGGCCATACATCCACAAAAAGTTTCTGTTTGGTGGGACATTTTGGTACTTCCCCGACATTCCACGCCAACTATCAATTGAAGGTAAGTCAATGACTTTCCTATCCAATTCAATTTATTTAATAATATATTGAAACAATTATAAGGGCAGGAAAGAAAGATAGAAAGGCAGTGGCTTACCTTAAGTGTAATGCTGGGCATTTGCCAGATTTACACTTCCAGTATCTCTTTTCTGTCCTTATCATTATATAAAATTCTGGTGTTTATTATTCTTCTCCTTCTAAACGGCAAGACTATTTCTGTTTTTATGGGATCACTTGGAAGGTTCTTCGCTATAGGTGGACCCAGTATGTGACGCTGTTGTCAAAATCCATAAATCGTTTTTTTCAGATTTTTTTTAAATATATCTTTTTTGTATTTCTCATCAAAAAAAATTATCCCAAATTTTCAGCCTCACCATTTGAATAATCTATAGCATTCAACTTACGCATCAATACATCTGCAATTCGTTGGAGTCATCGCTTAGCATTGTTTTGAAATTGTCTGATTGCCAAGTTCTGATATATTCTGTGTATTGTAATTGTGCGCATTATTTATCGACTAATTCAACATTTAGCAAATGAAGTGTACAAATGTGAAAGGGGAATTGTTTGAATTACAATTTACACACACATTTATTCAGGGCATTCCATCTAACCTAACAAACATTTTATTTAGTTTTCATTTGTGCTATTTCGATGGAAAGGTAAATTTTCAAAAATGACACTCTTTCTGATGGTTTCATCATGTGTTGACAAAGGGATTACTATTGAATTAAATACTGCAGCAGATAATATAAATTAATTACGAGGCAATGCCAGGTATCCAGCTATTAAATTTAAAGGACAGGAAAGAGAGAAAGAAAGGAGGTGACGACTGAAGTTGAAGAATGATTTTGCCATTGTGACATTTAGGTTTACAAATTTTTGGAGGCAACCGTTCTCTTCATCAGGAGAGCATTCTAAGTGATGGCCAGCTGTAACAAAGGTTTCCATCATACCCCCACTAAAACCCCAGAGCAGCAGAAAAATGGACATTTTATTTGCAAATAACTACAATAGCTACTTTTCTTCAGTTATAACATAATTTAGCACCCCTAGAGGAAAGATGCACTCCTTCACACTACCAAACAGACTGCTTCTGGTGGTAATCCTGTTACCTCACCTGGATCCATCTTAAATAAAACTATGAACAAACCAAGTTTTCATTAAGATAATTCGATTTATTTTTTAAAAAGAAAAAAGCATTATAAGGCATAGTAAATGTAGCATCATCTGAAAGCACCGTACAGTATTACAACATATGATTTACGCATAATAGTTGATTTAAATTAATACTGAAATTTAATTTTCATTAAATTTGAATATGTAGTTTCCTTTTGGTAAACACAATTATCAAATTCATCTTTCAGCACAGCCAACTAGTAAAACACGACATACAACACTGAAATTCTTACGTCTTTTATATAGATAATGTAACAATAACTAGAATTCACACATGTATTCAATCGTTATTATTGATGGAATGGCTGCATCTTATAAGTAATACAGTTATCCAACCGCATTTAAATAGCACTTGGTATTTTTATTAAATCTACAATCTTACATAACAGAATTTTCACAACCGTTTTACTTTCAAACTTTAACGGATTTGACCGATACAATTAATAAATATATGTCTTTTATCTCTGTTTTCTAGCCTATGGTTTAAAAAAATAAATACAATTTATTTGTTACGAGGACAACAAAATATATATATATATATATATATATATATATATATATATATATATATATATCTATTTAAGACATCATGGTAAACGTTAAACGTAGCTTTGGTACTATCAAAATATTAATTGCAGAAAATTCAACATGGAATCGAATTTTGTTTATAAATAATGTTGTTTCTTCTGTGCTCGCGGAGACCTGATTCCAATGACACCTATAAAGATACAGAAATAAGAATCAAACAGGTGACATTATAATTATGAAATTCATAAACACTGATGAAACAAAACAATACTACCACATGCTTAATAGCATGTACATTAGCCTTTGGAAAGCAATACAGCAATTAATCAGCTCATTTATACCAAGCTTAAATTTACAATGGAAATTGAAAACCGCAATAGAATAAATTTCCTTCAAGTACTGTCCAAGAAACTAAACATCTATGCAACGAAAACCAACCTACTCCAGAAAATATTTCGATTTGTTCTTAAATCATCCTCACAGCATGAAAATTGGTATTTCCACTAATTTATTCAATCCAATCTACATTTAAATGCCAGTCGGGTGATGAAGTACACAATGTTTCAATGGCTGACACTGCCATCTCCTTCAGGTTATCTGATTCACAGCATTACATTTATCACACTTACACTTATTTACAAAGGTCCCAGAAAACATAGTTTTAATGTTAAAATTTTTTTGGGGCAGCCTTTCATGCATGTATAGGTTTGATGAAGGATTCCGAGGACTCAATCCAGGTGAACTCAACGATATCGTGCGATGTTTCAATGACTTTCATTGTCATTGAAACATCGTGTGATTTTGATGAGTTGACCCGGATGGAGTCCTGAGAATTCTTCATTAAGATTATTCACCAGGAAAATCTACATCCTACATGCATGAATAGGAATTTGAAAATCAAACTTAAAAAATTTTCCTTTGTGTGGATCACACAATTACAAGTTAAGCCAATAAAATATCTATAAACCATTTTGATACACTGATTGCAGCCTGTCAAACTGAGATGAACTACAACCCGACATTTAAGAGGAAATTTTTTCTGATCTGTAATTCATATATATAAAACTTATGGTTAGGTACCAGATTCTTTAAAGCCACCATGGTCACAACCATTGAAACTTTTTATTATGTTAATTCTCTAAATGATTACTAACAACAATTTAATGAATAATGTACATTATTACCATATGTTTTTCCAGAGTTAGCAGAGGGCACCTCAGTTGTGTGAGAGGCAGGTTTCTTGAGGTGAAGGGCTTCCAGGGTTCTGGAGAGTGGAGTTCCCGAATCCCCTGCAAAAGCATTAAATTGTACTAAGATCATGGACATGAAATGAAGTTGTGGAAGAAATTTGTATTCAGGAAAAACCAAGCACAACATGGTGGTAAATTGTTTAATAGAAGTTTGACACTTAATAGGAACAAATGAAACATTTAGGTAATGTAAAAAGGAATGATAAATATGATGGACTTATGATAACTTTAATGAAGAATTTAGTAAGAATTATAGCAGATATAAAAATACTAATACAATAAACAAGATGTGAATCGTGTTGATAGTAAAATGATACAATTAGCATATTCTATAAAACCAAATTCACACTGTGGAAGAAGGTTGTAAATTGTGTCTCGACAATTATGGGGCGGTAAAGAACTGAAACAAGAACAGTCTGAAAGTTGAGACTAATAGTATTTGAATCAGCATAATGTATAAAATTTTGTGGATATACAAGACAAAGAATAAGGATATTAAATTAGTAACAGTATAAAGAGTTTCATGTGAATATTAAGAAAAGGAACTTACAAATCAGCGGGGAATGCACCTTTTGTGAAGATAAAATTGTAACTGAAATAATGAATAGAATATATAATCAATGCTGTGGAAGATGTTTGTTATTTATATGTACATGCAAATGACATTTAATAACAAAAAGTGACTACATAATTCCAATAGAAATATTTTTTAAAATTATGTAAACAGTTTATATACAAAACAAGATTCTTGAGTCATGGGTATAAATTCTTGAATTTTTTGTGTTTACTCTAAAACTCTTAGATACTCTGATCATGAAAATCTACAATTAAAAATGTGCAGGAATATACACCAATTAAAATGTTGTAAAGTACATCATACAAAATGTCTTGAGTTTAAAATCGGCATTGATTGAATAAAAACAAACCACCTGTTGGCATTACAGAGACTGTGATGGTTTGTAACTATATTTTTTATATACTTTTATTTGATTATGCATGTTGCTCATTTAAACTTCAGGGGCACACACAACATTACCGATATAAAATCAGTGTCAAATAAATGAATAATTACTTCTATTGTTTCTAAATCATCCATATAAAAATTGAATCATTTAGATTATAAATTATGATTGAATATTTCCCCCTTTCGTGAAGTTAATGGAATGAAACCAGACAGAAAAATTACCTTGAGGTTTAGTACTTGCAGGAAGAGAGTCCAGGTCAACTCCTCTAGGGTCACCTCCAGAATCCTGTTTCTACAAAATTCAAGTTGATAGCTTTTCATATAAAATATTTAAACATGTTAATTTTAGAACAAACTATTTGAAATTACCACAAATGCTTATACTTTATGATCAAATATATGGGAATAGAGGGAGCATTAACATGGTTTTAAAAGTTGAGGTGTTACTTTTCTGTCACATTTGTTTTGTTTGTGACTTAAAAAATCTGATACAAAGGAATGAAACAAATAATCCTTATTTTTCAACAATTTTTAAAATAAGAATTTCATTTAATAAGTATTACAGTACAAGATAACCAAAAAACTATATTAAGGAGTAGAACTCAATTGAAAAATTAAGCAAACCTGTTGTTTTGGAGAAACTTTGGAATTTGTTGGTGTGAAACCTGAAAGAAAACAATGCCATGGATCAAAAATCACAGAGCCTGCAAAGTATTAAAATTAAATGAGTGAACTAATGTAATTACAACTATCAGTATTTATGTAAGCAAGGGAAACTAATTTTAATCATATTTCACTCCTCACAAATACTTAATGATTCTAAGGTATGTAGGCAGTTTATAATACACACAACACTGCAAATTCATAAAGTTTGTCTTATCTGAGCTTAGGTTAATTTATTTTACACAGATGAAGACTATAATTGTACACAGTCTACAATAGTGAGTAAAATTTGTATGTAAGAATTTTAGAAGTAGACAAATATATTAACGATTTAATATTCAGTAAAGAGCACTGATGACATACCTTGCTGTTCTGGTCCCCATACCGTGAGTGGTGTTGTCTCTATAAGACTATGACGCAGCAAAACAACACTTGCATGGCGTCTTACTTTGGCTGAAGTACTTGGTCCTTGACACGCCATGTCATCTCTGGTACCTCTGCGTAATTGTACACCAGCAACCAAACCTAAACGTCCAAGCATCTTTGTTAAGTTTAAAGAGTAAATATAAAGATGACTTTGTTAATGTGCAAGTTTAATCCAATCATCAAACTAAAGTTATTCAATCAAGTTCTGCTGAAGTATGTGATCCCACATGGTGCAATAATACATAGTTTTGGCAAAATATTTCTAATTTTAAATGGGGAATAACAAATCATATAGCTTTAAAAATCATATGAAAAATATGTATGTGATTATCAGTTACAAATTTAAATCATTTAATGCCATTGACATAATGAAAAATTTAGCGTTAGTCATGGATACTTACCATAACTGACTTGTTCATTTTGATGTTGTTGATTAGGCGATAACTTCTCATTTATTGGTGAATCTGCTACTTTATTTGATGTGGAAATTTTACTGTCACTGTCAGAAAAACAATTAGAAACTTCTTTCAATCTTTTGTTACATAAAATGTCCCCAGCTTCCACACTCCGTGAAGCAGCAACAGAAGTTGAATGGCTGTGATGTCTTGTATCTACCATTCTCCTACTTGTGTCAGCTTTAAAACCATTAATTTTTTCACAAAGAGGGATAATTTGTTGACTAGGGTCTGATTTTGTAACTATTTTCTTACTCATGTCTGGCTTTGTAACATCACAAACACATTTGATACCACTTGGAACTGGGGCAGAATTATTCATAGATATATTAGATTTAGGGGTCCCCACATCGGTGCCACTTTTACCAATAAATGACTTTGATTTCAATTTCAATGTTGCCGGAACTGATTTAAATAATGATAAACCTTCTGATGATGGTGCTCTTTTTGCAAAGGAAACATTTACCTCTTGATAGTCTGTGTTTAATTGTTTTAAGGCTACAGCTGACGAACCAGATACATTTCTGACTGACGAATCAGGAGCTATTTTAGAACCTCCTTGTTCCACTTGTGGCCAGGCAGTCTTTTGAAATGCTTTCTTCAAAACCGGTGCATTTTTTACTTGATCTACAGATATGCTATCCATTTTTGACTGTCCCAAATTTCTAGATTCTTGAATGGGAGGATTGTTAACATACTTATGTCCAATAACACCAGTTTTTGTATTAGGTGAGTTATGTTTTGGTACCATGTTGTAAGGTGATCTGATTACAGTTTCACAAAATGATACCTCATCAGAAGTTTTCTGAATTCCTGCTTTTTTATCTTGTGTTGGTTTATTAATTCTTTGAACTCTGGAATTGTAATTTCTTGCAGATATATCTGCAGAGCCTGCAACGGCAACTTGAAGGGATGTAACGGGTACAGCTGAATTAGGAAACACATCGACATATGAATTTGAAACATTGGGACTATTATGTAAAGAATTTGCACTGGTTACTTCACAGAAAAGTTGTGTCCTATTACTTTTCTTTGAAATATCATCTACATTCTGTTGAACATTTCTGGTAACCCACCCTGATTCAAAAGCACACCATTCCTTTTCAGGTAATACTGCACTCGACTCCTTAGGTGTCCCTACTGCTTGGCGGAAACTGTTTCTTCTTTCTCTGACTCCCAAACCCACAACCACACTTGTTACTTTCTTCTGTGAATCTACAGAATAATTTTGAAATTGTTTATGTTTAAGCATGGAACCTGTCAAGTCACTCTGTTGTCTTTTATTTACTAACCCTTTTGGCAAATATCCATCACACTTCGAATTGCTAATTAAATAGTTCCTACAATCTTGCCAAATTTGACAGGCATCTTTATCTAAAGCTGAAGTCTTCTGCTCATTATATGTCTTCATGTGATTAAAGCCATAGGTACTATTACTACTATTGCTGCTACTGCTACTAACTTTGGTTGCCACTCCACTATTAGCATTAACCAATGGAAATGGCAACAGATCTTCTGTTGGAAATGAATCTAAGCTGCTCCTATGTTGGGAACACATTGGCACCAAATGTTCTGAAGCCCTAAAATTTAAAGTAGGTTTCATGTTATAATCTGCAGTTCCACCATTAAAATTTGTACTTTTAACACATGAAGGTGCTGATTTTGTTTTTACTTTGTCACATTCCAACTGTTCTTTTAGCTTGGAACTTCGATCACTTCCCATGGAAGAGGGACCTGCCTCAGATTTCTTCACACTTTTTTCACAACTTCCTACAGTTCTCAATGCCTTTCCTGATGAGCCTTTAGGAACAGTTGTAAAAATTAACTTATACTGATCACCAGATCCTAGCACCTTAAGAGACTTGCTACGCTTTATTGGAAGAGCTGGCTGTGGACAGGCCGGAGAAGAATGTGCCACAACATTTAATTTATGCCTTGAAGTAGACAAATCATTTTCATTTTGTCGATAGCCTTCCACCTGCCTGTGATGGGTGTCTGGTTTTGAAACAGCACCCAAAGAATGACTACGAGTAACCTGCTGAGTTGAGCGTAATTTTGACCTTGTGTGACTTTCCCCACTCTGTGAGCCTCGTTCAAAAATAGCTTTCAATTTGGCTATTCGAGGTTTCTGCGGTGTTCCACTACATTGAAGAGTGGAGCCATCTGACGACTGTTGACTAATTAAACGTTGCTTTTCAGTCAAATTTTCAACTTCCTTTTCTTGCTTTGAAGATGGTGTGTGGAGTCGCTTCTTTTGAGGAATAGGTGGAGCATACACTTCCTTCTCCTTATTGTCTTGCTTCTCTGAAATATAAATAAAGTAGAACTGTAACTTATGTAAAGAAAGATATCAAAATCACTCTTAATAAAATAAACTGATTGATACAATTAAAAAACTTCTAGAGTATAAAGTGATTTCCTTGAAATGCCCATTCATATGCAAATTACAAAAAGGATTTGATAGAGAAAAACATACAAACATCTGAGCAGTTGAGATACGCAAGAGTAAGAAAATTGCTCTCATCATTTCAATACAAAGTATATTGATTCATTAAGACAAATTTAAGGGGTAATTATGTCATAAATAATTTTAACTCCCATTTCAAGTTCAAAAGCCATGTTTTGTATGTGATACAATAGGTATGGACAGGAAAAAGAGATGGATTAGTGTGGGTGTGTGTTGGCAAGCCTGCTGTAAACACTGTAACCAACTTTCTTGACTGACATGCTGACACAACAGTTTCATACAGATAAGTGATATCATTAAACCTAAATTTTATCAACAAAATATTATATATTCGAAAGCCAAATTAAGAGAAATAAAAGAATCAATTCCGATGTGATTTTTCGAGAAATCTAAGCAACTCTAAAATAAAACGGCTTAATTAATTCATGAATGAAAATGACTGTATTATCTTATTTCAATCAACATTGTAAAGAATAATTAGAAATCAGGTGAAATGAGTCAGGTGTACCAACAGATGCTAAAAGATATGTCACTTCTTAAATTTGTTGATTAATTTAGAACAGAATTGAATACATATATAGGGAAGAAATGTAAATTTGATAATGCTGAAAATCCCTCCACTGCCAGAAAATATTATCACTTTGTATTGTGAAACTATACAGAATTCAAATGTTCAACACACTCTTATTGATTGGAAGATATTTGGCAATTATAATTTACTAAATATTTTATCCAGTCAAGGTTCGATCTAGTTGCACTACAAATAAAAAACTGACTCTGTGAAAAATTAATGTCCAGAATATTTGTAGATACAGTTGCTTTATGGAATTTATTTAAAGAAAACAATCAGATAAATTCATTGTCATTAAAGATTTTTACCATTCATCATTACATATTTAGTATTTCCTAGCAAGCTATTGAACACAGTATTGAATATGATGACATGATTTATGACAATTACGTGAATTAGATAAAGTCATAAAATCATCTAGATTACTTAATTAATATAAATTGTTGAACTATTTGCAATAACTGTATTACTATTTTTTATCTTAATTTATTTTAAGGTCTTGCATAATGTTTGTAAATAGAAACTACGGTAAAAGCAATTCAGTGTACTTTAAGCTTAAATACTACAGATAATTAGAGCCCATAAGTACAAAAATAATAATCCTATTCAATCCTATAAAACATTTTCAGATTTAACATGAATATGTAAAAATGTAATGAATACGAGAATTTGATAAATATATTAAAAAAAGAGTACCTTAGTTGTAAATATTTTTTTTGATAGAACCAATAATGTTCTTCCAAATGCAATGCAATATCTGCTTATAATAGTTATAAGTTTTCACTCATAAATAATAATTATAGCAATATATTAAAGACACACCTAATTTATTTGCTACTACTTCTAAACTTGTCAACGTCCAAATATATGAATAGCAACTTGCATAACATCAGTATGAAATTAGGGAAGTATAGATGTATACTCCAATATTTACCTATGTCAGTACCATTCATAATTATTTCATGAAATAATTTTTTTTAATTAAATTTATAAATTAACTGCAGTCAAGAACAGAATAAATGCTTTCAACCAACATCAGCTTTAAAGCAATGGAAGTTTACTAACAGAATAAGATTGTAAATAAAACCACCAAAATATAAAAATATCAGAAGAAAAAGTAAGCTTTTCTGTTTTCTATAAATAAACTATGTTTTCTTCTTGTTAGATTACGATGCTGGGAGTAGTATTGGCTTCCCAAATTACCATTAGTATTTTCACTCCCATTAGTAACGGGAGTATTTTTAAAGTACGAGGTCTTTCCCGGTGAATGGCATGTATAAATTCCTCTAGTTTTTCCAACCGGGTCAATGATTTAAACAGTGACGTTTCGATGGCTTGCTCTGCCATCTTCAGACTGAAGTGTCAAATTCGGTGAGTGTAAGCATTTATATAGTCTGAGGCAAGTCTGTGCAAGCACAAACCGCCTGTGATTGGCTAGATGTGGACGCGGGAGCGAAGGCGTCCACTTGTTTAGTCATGCTCTAGTCTCCCGTGGCTGCGGTCCCGCGGCCCGTCTCCGCTGCATCTGGGGTCCCGTGACTCAGCCCTGCGTTCCTCCGGTGAAACAATGGGTTCCAAGCCAGGCTCAATTGGAATCCATAATCTCTATTCAGTAAATTCTCACTTGACCTGATGTTTATTGCCTCCAAAATAATGCTATCCCAATAGCAATTAGCTCTGTCCAGAATACGCGTCTTATCGAAAGCTATTTTATGGCCTGTGAACAAGGCATGTGTAAGAGTGGAAAGCACCGCCCTTTTGTGAGTCGGGTGGTGGAAACTGTTAGAGTGTAGGTAAAGGTCCGTATGAGTCGGGAGTATTTTTGATTCCTAAGGTACTGGGCGAATTGTACCATGCATATTTTATGTACAAAAGAGCATTCTTGAATTAAAGTACCATCAGTCTACACCTTCCTTAAGTTGAAGTTAGCCTTGTGTCAGCATAGGCCAGGGAGGGGGGGCATGAAGGAGTAAATCTTCCACAACTTAAAAAAAAAGGTATCTTTTCATTTTTATCGATGCTTTAATTGAAAATTTGATGTTTTTTTATTTTATATATTTGTTCCTTATTTCCATTAAATTTTGATGTGAATTAGTACAAATATGTAATGCCAATTTGATTGAAGGTTAAACATTAACCCTACTTGCATATGTATGAATAAATAATATAATTCAGAGGTACATAAATGCACCAACATTATAGTTTTAACATAAGATAACTGACATTCTATAGAAACGGGAATCTGATATGACCTTCATGGTAAAAAAATATAAATTTTCTACTCGGAATGTATCAACACAGTAGCATAGATAGAGTAGTATAGTCTATATAAAAAATTTATAATTAATAATATAACTAATTAACATTAGTAAACTCAAAATATTATCAGGAATTTTGCTTAACTACTTAACTCACCATCGTCACAGGAGTTGTTTCCAATAACTGCATATGTAGGTTCTGAATCTGAATCGCTGCATTCTTTTATCAAAGGCATTCCATTGACATCAATATTCTCATATGGATGGGAATCTATCATCCGCAGTTGTTCACAGAAAAGTTCCCGAACAGCATGATGAACCAAAACATATTGTTCCTTAGTTTGAACCATAGCAATTCGTTGCTTTCTCATATCTCGTACCAATTTAAAAAGACTAAAGTCATTAGTTAGTTTCTGGAAATAGAAGACAAACAATAAGCTAAATATTGTGTTCTAATAAACTAGTAAGTTTGAATTTCAATATGTAATACTTAATTCTCCCAAAAAAATATGAATTGCTGAAAATTTTGTTTCCTTATAAGATTTTATTTCTCACTATATTAACACAAACAGGAATTGAACTTAAAGGGCATGGAAAAAAATTAAGAACAACTGACATATACATAATATTAACCTGGAGACAGAAACCTGTTCATCACTCTTTGTTCTAAAACTCCCCATAACAGGTCTGGCAATTGTGCTAGCCAGGAAAATGTTTGATGATATTCTGATGTACCTCAAACCAAGACTGAACCTCTATGGTTGTGTGTATTGGGCAATTACCATCTTGGAATATGGCAGTGCTTTTTGCAGCAATATGCTGGTCATAGTAATAACTTCATTATTGAGGATGTGTGGTATTCAGGTGCAGTAATCTAGTCAGTGATGTGAATCAGAGGACCTGCTGAAGACCATGATATAGCAGGAACCTCCCCCATGCTCGACTGTGGAAGCAGGCATCCAGATCTTAGATCTTATGTTCTCCATACATAATACCAGCCGTTTGTAGGAAAAAATGTGATTGAGGATTCATCAGTCCATACCACATTCTTCCAATCATCAAGTGTCTAGGTTTTATGATTTTGGCACCACCTCTTTGGTATCTTAGCTCGCTTCCATTACAAAGGGTTTCCCAATAGCAGCCCTTCCATGATATTAGCTTTATGGAGCTCCTGCCATACTGTTTCTTTCAAAAACAGTAATACTCAAGTGCAAGTTCTTCTGTCACTTTTGCAGTGGTAGTTTTATGTTGTCTTGTCACAATCCTTTTTAATGTCGTCAATCTGTGTCAGTTACATTTGAGCTTTCCTCTTCGTCGATGATATTTTGCCATGCTGTCATTGCCATGGATACTGTTACTTGTGAAATTTTAAATAGTTCAAATGTTTTTGTCACATATGCAACATTTTGCCCTCTTTCAAATTCCGAGAGGTCAGCCATTTCATCAATCACTATATCACAGAACAAATTGTAAATGCACTAAAATATCAACTTCAAGACTTGACACATAATCTGCGCAATACATGTGTGTCACCAAAGAGATATATAAACATCATAGAGAGGCTACGAGGACGTTACAGCGCCCTGGGTGGCAGCAACTAACAACAGGCACAATCAAAATGTCTACGGTCAAGAACTTTGACCTATGTACTGTGTTTATATGACTGAGGTTGAATAATTGTGTATTTTTGTGATTAAAATATATTGTTTTTCATCCGAAATCATGCCAAATGCGTGTTCAGCGTACAATTGTACTAATCGCAGTTCAAAAACAGCTGGAATATCGTATTTTAAGTAAATATCATCATAATTTCACTTTTGACAGCACGTGTTTGTAACTTCAATATTTACCAAATTTCTGATCTTCGTGGTGCTCTAGAATATGCAAGCCAGCTCTTGTTCTTTTTATGAAAACAGTTCTCTGTACTGTGATTAATGAATGTGTTTTATTTCGTTTAACCTTGATCCCTATCAACTTTCAACTATATTTAATGTCAGTCTAGATGCATTTAGATGTTACTTGTACAACGTACAATTGTATGATTGTAAAAAAATTAAAATTTTAGATATTGGGAGTAATCTTTATTATAGACTGATGCTTCATATCTCATCTAATAATTCGGCATTAATATCAGAAATGACTGATTTAAAACAAAAATGATAAATTAACTATTATAAAGTTAACTGTCAATGTTTACATGTTGTATTTAGCATTGAGATGATGTTAATGAGCCCTATCCGTGTTAACTTTAATTTCGGCACTTTCCTTGTGTGACATTACAGAAATAATTTACCATTTTTAAGTGGTGTTATATATATTATATGTAATGAAACACTTTCTAGCTGGTTTCCGCTCATTTGTAACTTTAATACATATGTATATATAGTTTTTAAATCTTGATTTACGAGATACGCTTCCTGCACGTATTCGTTAGTCCACCTCAATTCAATGCAAGCAGACGACAGGACACGCCCACCCTTACCCTTCAAAAAATGGCGCCTGAGCCTTCAATTTGCTTCAAATATGGCGGCGCCTTGTCCAGTCTATGTTGTTTATATATGTCTTTGTGTGTCACATTATTTACATGGAAGCAGTGATGCCAACATGATATTACATGGTGTTCAAATTACTTTCTCCACATCATATACATATGAACTTCAAATCTCTTTTTTTTAAACCATTGTATGGATAATAACGGTAACAGTTTCTCCAATAATACTGTACACGCTGTAAAGCAAGCAATATCAAAACAATGTCTTTCTCTGAAAATGCATTATGAAAAAACTTATGGTTTGACTAATATTAGAATGCTCCAGCAACATTACATGAATGGCATTCATTTTTTAAGAGTGAATCTGTAAAAATATTAATTCAATATATAATTCTACAAAAAAGAAAGGTCTGTTTCCCTGACGTACCATACCAAACCTATGAATTTTTTACATAAATATGACTACTTCATCCAACATCACTCAACTTCTGAAATTCGGCTCTAGCTAGCTTATTCTGTAACACAAAAACAGGTTGGAAGTTGATTTATATATGTGTCCATCCAGCTAAATGAAGATGTTTTACAGGAATCCTGCACAAAATATTCTTAGAGAACTTAGTCTGGACGGTGTACCCCTCATATCTTTACACGGTAATCCTGCTAGAAAATACCCCAGCAAAGTGACAGCACAAACGGCAATTAATAATATAATTTTAAATACACATTTCAATGGAAAGCTCTGCCATTGTCATCAGGTAGACCGAGGTGACAAGACTTAAACCTTGCCATGTGCTCCCCTCTCCTGGAAGGTGTGCTGGGTTCACATTGGTCCCCTTCCAGGTTAATTACAGGTGGCCTCGGAACCTGACAGCAATGGTAGAACTTGCCTCAAAACATTGTGGAAACTAACTTTGACCTGGGTTGAAACACAAGAATTGTCTTTAGAACAAATTCAACTGGAACAAATAAAAACATTGTAGACATAGATCTGTATATAAGAGTTACAATATATTTAACCACCTACTGAACTCAACAAGAAATTGAAAGTCAAATCTTTAGAAAATGAACTAAAAGGGTACCTCTTAAAAAAGTTGCTTTATAGTTTGGATAATCTTTAAATTTGTCTGATAACTAGACAATGATAACTATAATTTGTTTATACAATCCATCCAAATCAGCTCAAGGAAACTTGACATTTTTACATGTTATGACTTTATTATTTTATTACAGCCATATAATATATTTCTATGGTAAAATTATCTATAAGGAAATTTAATTTTCACATATTGTAAACTCAATCTATGAAAAAAAAGTTAATATTACAGTGTTGGATTACTAAAGCTATGGTTTTAATGAATAGTGTGTAGTGACCATAATTGAAGCTATTTAATAAGAAGAATTAATTTACTTTAATCCAAATTAATTTTTTTCACAATAAATGCCATATGTTGTATTAAGAAGTTTGTGTGTCAGTTCTTCTACTTATTTCCCAGCTGGTTAAAGTGCCCAAAAGAGTTACCTTATTAGGCTTAGAAATATAATTTTTTGGATTTCAACGAGATACTTTAAGGTATGAGACTCACCCCAGCTCGAAGAAGACCCCACACATAATCTATGGCACAGATGGTGCCTGTACGGCCACAACCTGCAGAACAGTGGACAAGGACGGGCAAAGTCTCTGATGCCTGTGTATCTCGAACAAGGCGGACCATGTCAAGCAAAGGTCGAACCAGAGGTGGCACACCATGATCTGGCCATGCAGAGTAATGAAACTGGCACACAGTGCGCTCCTCTATGAACAAAAATGCATGTCAAGAAATTGTGAATTGAAGATTTTACACAGTGAAGCTGGTCAAGAATATAACATTCAAAATTCTCATCAATGCAAATTATATTGAAAGCAAAATTGAACAACCTTCTGAATTACAATGACCATCAACCCCCCCCCCCCCAACTGCGCACACACACACACTTATCTAAGTAAACCAAAAAATTATAATCAACACAAATAACACTAAAGATTTTTGTCGAATATATAAGTGAAACACCAACTGTCTCCAAGGCTTGTTGTGGATATACTGGCGAGAATAAAAACACTTAAAACATTCTAAGAAATTACTGTATCAAAATCATCTTTAAGATTACCAAACAATTAAACTTCATTTACAATATTAAAGACAAACTTTAAAAATATGAAAAACATATCATCATTTTCAATATCAATTGCTTAAACTGTAACTCTTGCTCCATTGGCTGAACTAAAAGATTGTTAAAGACCAGAATAAACAAACATAACAACAATATAAAATATCATAAAGACACTGTGGTATCAAATCATACATACTTAAATAACCATAACTTCTACTGGTCTAACAATCAAATTTTAGACACAGAAAACAGTAATTTTTCTCGATTCATTAGTTAAATGCTACACATCAGATCACACTCTACCCTCTAAATGTAAAAATAATACTAACAACTTTAATAAAATCTATGATTGTCTACTTTAATTTTAATTGTTAAAAAGTAAAAAGAAACTAATTTTATAATGCAAATCTGAATATTGTTAATACAATACTGTTAATCAAATCTATAAAGGACACATGAACTTCTCCCGAAAAATAAAGGCCTTTCCAGTCAGCATATCCTTTAGAGGTCCATGAAAGGAATGTTGAAATAAAGATACCCATCTCGTCAGCGGATTCATAAAAAGCCTCAGAGACAGTTCGTGTTTCACTTAAAAATTTGACAAAAATCATAAGTGCTATTTGTGTTGATTATAACTTTTTTGTTTACTTTGCTATGTGTGTCAGCTCAATGTATCTGATGTACTATTATATAAGCATATTATTATTTCAATTATTAGTTCAATGATAGGTACAAAATGTCATGTCATATTGTAGTTAATAAAAATTGTTTCAATTCGAACTAATTTGGCTGTAATTATTCTCCTGTATATTAACCTATATTATTACATGTTAACTTATGACCTAGAATTAATTTCTTTAATACATAATTTAAGTTGAGTATATTTATTAAACGTTAGTAAATAATTAAAAAGGTTAAAAATCTAACATCCAATCTTCAAAATTATGTTGTTTACTAATTCATAATGATTATAATGGTAATTATATAATATACTTTAAGAAAATAAAATAAAAATCCATTACATGAATTTATAGTATTGTGACTGTCATAAAATAAACTAGTTTGTCCACAAGACAAAACTTGAATAATAATGTGAATACTTAAAACAGATCTATTTTTCATTAACCTGTCAATTAAGACTTACCTGATACCGACTGACTGTTGGCATATTTGAGCATCATAGTTCTTACAAGGAAGTCCGGGCAAACTACACTAGCCTTCACTAACCGGACGGTAACCATTCCAAACTGTTTCTCTTCACCTTCCTTATCCACCCAGTAATTCTCACATTTATGCTGTAAATTAGAATTCCTTATTTTAAACAATATAATGTTGATTATCAATTCAAATTGATATACAAATACATTACATGGAAATTGGAGCACTCTGTTAAAAAAAACATTAATTCAAATAATTATTAAAATTTTTATGCTAAATCAGGAAAAAATATTTAAAAGAAATATTATCAAATATAATATCATTTACTGAAAAAACATAACTAAATATGATGAAATTCAACTAAAGAATAGAAGAAATGCTATCAATGAGGCTCAGCCATATAGGCCATGAATGGAACTGAAGTGTCTCGACCAGACCAGGAATTGAACCCAAGATGTCCCATTATTACGAATTGCTCTTTTGTGATCTATCCGAGTTATCCAGTGTGAAATTTCTTCGACCATTGTGCTGACCTATAATTTACTGCATCATATTCTTACGCAGCCTAAATTTATGCCTTCAATGATGAATGAATATTATATGTAAATTGATCAAAGGTTGCATTGATTTAAATTTAAATTTATTCCAATCAATAGAAAACGAGAATTACTTGAGAAACACTTCTAAAAGCACAAAAAAACTAAACTTCACAATTTTCAAGACTCGTATGAATACACTACCTTCGAAAGTAAATTATTAATGGCACTGTTATACACATTAAAATGTAAATGCATTGTATCTTGTGTTCATGGATACATTTTTGTATTTTATTTATACTGAACAATACTTCACCTTTCATGATAATTTAATTTGTAAAAATATGAATTGAAATATTTATTATATAATTTAATTCTCCTTGAATATTTTTGGGCCTATAATTATGTAGTATGTCATGAAATATTTATACTAATGTACAAACCTTTCCAGCCTCTTCCTCATTGCAAGCCATAACAATAACCTGAACCTTGCACTCAACCACCATACGCCAGAAATCATTGACTGTGTGAGGTAAGGGACCTTGGCTAGCAATATACGCCAAGGATCCACTAGCTCCTTTGATGAAATTTGCATTGATATAATCACTACCTGGAACACCTGCATATCCAGCAAGTATTACACGGCTCACATCAACTAGAAAATGAAGAATAAATTTATTTTAAAAATTGATATAATCAACATTTATATCTATAACTTAAAAGTGGTATCATTTGAATCAAGCCGGGAACAACTATATAATAAAAGTTCTGTAACAGTTTTAAAACCCTTATTGACACCCCAAATAAAACTTAATTATAACAGGTTACAAGGAAGGAGGAGCAAAATATTGGCATTATTTTTTTATGAAGATAGTATTGAGAAATACTTACAAGGAAGAATATCTTTATAACGATTTTTCTTGCGATTAACTTCCTTCTGTCCTTCAGAGCAACAATACTGGTCAGAAGTCTTTAGTATTTCACTGAATAATTTTAATTCCTGGGAAAAATTACCACAGTATAGAATACAGTCATATTAATCACACTGAAAATTTTACTCTAAACTAATTATCAAAGTATTTACTAACAAGAAATTCATAAAAGCTAAGTGAAAGTGTCAATTAAATGAAGTGCTTCTACTGGTGATCCTGAAGGATTAGTACAATAATTTTTTAAAAAAAGAGTTGCAAAATCAAGCTACACAGAAAAGCAGATATTCCTACAATATTGGAAACAAATTCAGTGGGGGATCATATTCCCCTTTCTCCAAATAACGTTATCTTAAAGAAGGTCCGGACTCCTCCATTTACTTGCAGTTATAAACACTAAGCAGGTATATAATATTAATATGGGCAGGAAAGAGAGCGATCCAAAATTCAGGGCTGGTATCTCAATATCAGCTTATTTTTAAAGACACAGGCCCAAGGAGTAAGATGTGCACCATGTGCCAGTCAACTGCACTATTTAGTACAGTGTGCATTTACCCATACACAGCACATTTCTCTCCTAATAAACAAGATTAATACCTTCAAAGAATGGAAAAACCTTCTCCTGTGTCACATGGTGACACCAGCCCTTACGCCAAATACTATGACTATCTTTTCAAAACAAATTATTTTGACAGCTCATCATTACCCACTTAATGTATACAAAAATGAATAAATTCAAACAGATATACCCATAAATTATATGGAAAGTAGTATAACAAGGGATAATGTTGGATTGTCAAAAGAATTCATATGGACAGGAAAGACAATTACTGCCTTACATAAAATTATAATCCACTTTCTTCATGCTGAATTATTAACATCCCAACTAATGGAATGGTAGTAAGCACTTCATATAACTATAAGAAAATATAATGAAGTTGAGAGTTTTAAATAAAATTTGTTTTAAAATCTTTCTAATATGCTTAATTCAAAAACTTCTTATAATTTATCAGTCCACGGCAAATGATATTTACAAATAACAATCATCTCCTATACATAAAGACCCCATCATATACTTAAAAATCATTAACTAGTCATGATTTACAACACACACAATTCACACACACAGCTTCACTAACCTATCCCCAGTGTTTACATGCTTAACAGTCGAACTTAAATTTGTTTTAAGTTTATAGTAGCCAATTACATCAAGGTCAAAACTTTGAAAGCCTATTAAAACATTGGAAATATAATAAGAATAAGATACAATTTATATGGGGGGTGGTAGTTTTTCCTTGAAATTACGAGAAATATAAAACGTAAAAACATAATTTATTCCTAGGAACAATTTGTATCTCACTTCACTTATCGAAGAAAGGCGAATGTTTATATTAGATAAATAGCGTACTTTTTTTGGTCGATACGTAACCATACGTTACAAGAATAAAATGTTACATTAACTTAATGAACCGAGCCAGATAAAAAAAGAAAAATACCAGAAACATATACTTAAACAATTATTTCACAAACCTGGAACTCTTTCTCATAACTCCCTTCCAAATTGTCACTGTCCAAGTTTTCAACATGGTTCAAAAAGTTTTGTAAAATGGTACGTAGAGGAATTCTTTCGTGTTCTTCTTTCATCGCAGCGCCTGCATGATTTTGAACTGTAAACCACGCAGCTCGAATGAAGCTAAACACTAAACGTCCAACACGCAATAGTACACATTCTACAGGTAAAAACAAAACATTTCAGAAACTATCAAACACTTACTAGACTACGAATTCGGAGCCACGTGATACGGATATTACGTACGTAAATCAAAAAGTTAACAA
Source organism: Eucriotettix oculatus (assembly GCA_034510155.1). NCBI lineage: Eukaryota > Metazoa > Arthropoda > Insecta > Orthoptera > Tetrigidae > Eucriotettix > Eucriotettix oculatus. The sequence goes on from CM067380.1 coordinate 70,489,242, forward strand.
TCAGAGTATTTCTTAATCTTTGTACTTTTACAATAACTATAGAAAGTTAATAAAAGCGATTTGTATATTCAGCAATACGAATATTCATCCGCATTTGCAGTGCAAAAGTTTAATATCGTTTTCTTTCTCATTCCTACAATAACTAGTCCATTACAAAGAGCTCTTGGTGGACAACTGTATTGTTTTTGGAAATTTTGATGCTCTTCAGTCGGATGTATTCAAAATAGTTAACTGATCCTGTTAAAAAGATAATAAATAATATCATCTGAAAGCGAGAATATTAAGTTTACAACAGAAAAGTGTTAATTGTGAGAATTACAAACTGGGGGCCTGAAATGTCCAATTACTGCAAATATTTGGGTTAATATTTAGTAGAATTGTCATTACGGGAATATTTATATTCAGTGGCCAATAAGACAAGCAAATCACTGAACTTCTTTCACAGAGTTTTAAATAAGACCCCCTGGAAAACCTAAGATCGTGTCTTATAAAACATTAATACAAACTATTCTAGAGCTGGAATCAACAAATAAATGATCACATTCATACAATGGGCAACATTCAGAAAAATCAACAAGAAAAGTTATAAACATTGATAAATCGAAGGAAGCGAGCTACTAAAACATCAAATAGAGGAGATATAACTTCTATCATAACTTTAGTCAATATCCAGTTCTAATGTTAAATTTTATTTTGAAGTAGATACGACTTTTAGCAGATTAACGTCAGCCAGTAATCAGGTACAAAAACAGGCAAGTTAGCAATGTACTTAAATGTTATTACAGAGGTGTCACATGACAAGTAATAAAATAAATATATTGTTCTGATATTTTATGGCACAAAATTGATGAAACATTAAATAAACAAAGATCAAGAACATTGTGGATAAATAAAGGCTTCATGATCTCTCGAAAAGTAGAAAAGTTGGAAAGAAGATTAACCGTCTCTGATGAATGTCACTCGAGAGAATTCTATTTCAGTTGGATATGGAATCTGTCCCGAGGTCTTTAGATTTGAAAAACTTGTTGAAGAAGGATTGGCGTCATCATGCATTTCGGTTCGAATTGTTCGATTATTGCTATCGATTTGTCATCGCAACCAATAAATCACCTTCCTCTTTTGATTATTGTATTGTAATACCACATCGTTCAGTTTATTTTCTTGAGTTACTGTATCAGAAACCTTTTATTGTTGTCATTACAATTTATCTTGATCAGCTTTATAGATTACGTTACTGTAAATCACTACGTCAGCAGTTGTATGGACTATAGAACGATGATGTACTCGTTGTTCCACTTCTTGTAGGTTCAAATGGACAATCATCAAATACTTTTGATCCAAAGCGTTTCTTCGGGTAAAAAGAGTAGTTATTTGGAATATCTGACTGTAAAGCATTTCTATTCCAAACAACTTCCTTCTATAAAGCTACAGATTGTTTTCGTGGCCATATTAATATCAGAATCATATGGCGATTTTTGGGCTGTTGGGCCACCTTGTTGTTTCCTAGGTAACGGAAAACATTGAATGAACTATAACGTCCCAACGATATATAAGCCACACTGTGTGCACAGAGCAACAGTCTTGGCCTAGCCTTGAAAATGCTCGGTGCCTCTGAGCGAAACGTCGGCAAGAACGCCAAATAACAACGTGGCCCAACAGCCCAAAAATCGCCATATGATTCTGAAACTTCCTTCTAACAGAGTAGGGTGCTAATTCGTGAGGAAAAACAATTTAAAGCGATACACTTTCTGCAAGAAGGTGAAAGGATCAAGAGCTACAATTGTTATTTTCTTTTCGTAAGGCAAAAGATGCTAGCGTTACAACTTAGCCTTTTCTCATAAAATTTTTGCCAACTAGGCTTGCAGCCCACGCACTCGCCTCTTTTTACGACTTATGGCAGTTCACTGTTGAGCCTCGCACTATACCACATTATCACATCAGTGTTTATAAAAGGAGGTTATTCCCAGAAAACCAAACATGGATATCGTGGAGCTGGTCTTGCCTCGATCAATAAGAGAATCTCTCATGTCTACATATTCATGGGATGTCCGGAACGAACATAACCGTACTGAATACTTTGACTTCACTGGGATATCGTGGAGCTGGTCTTGCCTCGATCAATACGAGAATCTCTCATGTCTACATATTCATGGGATGTCCGGAACGAACATAACCGTACTGAATACTTTGACTTCACTGGGAATATTTGTAATATTAACCATTTCCTAAATTCCATCTTGCCAAAACACTGTCTGCCTTGGATAAACCATCCAGGATTCGTGTATTCCATGTCCAATTGTCATGTACAACGAAATTCTACTCCGGTGTTTTCCGGAGCGATATAGAGTGAAATGGTCATTGACTACAAACTTCTGGTATTCTGATAGATTCAAGGTTTCCTGAAGTTTTGACATATCCTGAACGTTCATATATGGACGTGGCATGCGAGGTTATTTCACATAAATGATAATAAAAATAATATTGAGAAACATTCATATGAAGTCTTACAGGTCAAAGTAAATGTGTAAAAATTAAGATAAGAACCATATCTGTTTATTTAAGTACAGTAACTAAGTACTACTACCAGGTAATTCACGCCCTCATACGTAGTCACAACATGAACGTTTCCACTGGAAAAATACCAATTAATTTAACAAAATTCTGAACAATTTAGTAGTTAGTTTTCTTTTCCATATGAAGAGATTGGCTCCGAATAGAATAGAATGAAAAACCATAATTAAATAAATATTATCCAATTTCCTCAATTAATACAGTTTACTTACTCTCAACGTATGATTTCAGGATAGTCTTCCGTTAATTAGAAACAAAATGTCTTGCTGCGTAAACCCCGCGTCAAGTATTACAATTTACGGAAAGACTTGTTATTTCGGAGATAATTTCCAACGGAGGTATATAGTTTAGTAAAAATATGAAAGGAATATATCTTCGATAAATACTTTGACTTTGAACATAATACAGACAGATGTAAATAGAAGGCTATAATGAAAGTTGTAAGTTGTATGCGCTACGTTTTCTGTTTACAATAAAGCTTTTACTAACTTATAAGCTTCGTTGCGAAAAAGGGGATAGTCCAAATCTGAATGTTAAAGACAATCACAACTAAGCTTTTTATTTTTTGTACGGATCTTTTTAGCACGGCCGTTCTGGACCAAAAACAATTGAGTATAATTGTAGCTGTCAGTTTTACAAAATTTTCTAGAAGTGTTGCATGGTAATGTGATACAGAAATGTTATTACAAGTCAATCTGAATGATAGTAGCCCCTGTCCAAACCTGTTAATCGTCTTATAAATGCTCTAATTTTAGGTTCTTTATTTTCTCATTCTGCAATTCAGTAAGTTCTTGAGTGTCATTACACTATTCATCCAATAGCTCCTGCATGTTGTTGATGTCGAAGCCAATGGAAACATTTTAACAAACTGCTGCTGTCCCTTTGCCAAACCCATCTAAATCTCTTTTTGAGGGATAACTTGGTCAGTTTCACCCACACTGATTTCAAGGTGTGGTTAAAAACATATTTAATGTTGTTGCTTTTAAAATAAAACATAAACTGGTTTTTAACTTTGTTGATGATGGTGAGTTAATATTATTGTTCTGTTTTTTTGAGTATACCATTGTCTGAGTAAAAAAATAGAAAAAGATAGATGAGAAATCGGAGGGAAGGAGATCAGAGAAGAAAAACCAAGACAAATAAGTTAAGTTTTTTGAGAGAGAGTGACAAAGGATAGCAGAGAAACAAAATGAGAGAAGGGTATCAGGGCGGAAACCAAACAGGTTTATCCCCGTGAAAGTGATGCAGGAAAGTGGAGTAAGAAAAGATATTAGGGAAATTACTTCAATGTTTCTAACAGTAAGGAAACTGTTCTCATCAGGGAGAGGGGATCAAATGCATATTACGAGAGTCTGTACAATCATGAGGATGAAGACTTACTTGATTTGGCCTAGTCCTAGAAAGACCAGACAATGGAATACCCGAAAAAACTCAATAATGAAATAAAACGGATGTTTCACAATTTAATTAAAATTTGGGTAATACTGTTTGAAAGCTTTCAAAAGGTCAAAGAATGTATGCAACGCTGTTATTTAATTCGGTTATTACAGTATCACATATCACAAAATAAGGCTATAAACTCTTACCAAAGCATCTAGACTTAAATATTTGTAGTGCATGGAATACTTACTTAGCAAGTAGATAGACAATGCACATAATATTAAGACATTTGATTGATGAATAGTGTTGTGTATTTTCAAAATAACATTTTGTAAAGGTAAAATGTAAACATGTAATGAACTTTATATATTAATTTATCACTATGTTTGTGTTGAGCAAATATTCCAGTGACATTATAGTTGTAGAGATGATTGGGCTACTTTTATTTTTTTCCATTTTTGATATTGCAGATGCCAAATACACAGAAATGTAAAGATCTGTGTTATTATTCAGGGATGAATGAGTATTAGATCAGAGTATAGGAATGTATCTACAACCTTTTAAAACCAAATCTATTTATTTTATATGTATGACTTGTAGTGATGGGAGCATCTAATTAGTGAGGCAGCCTACCTGTCGGTGATCAGAAAATAGCAAGGACTAGCAATTAGTAGCTTCCTAGTTTTACAAAATATTATTTGCATTCAAACTCTTGATGTAAACGTAATTTATTAAACTGTTATCAGATTCTTTTTTTCGAACCTTGAGACAATGTATTATTGTTGTATATAAATTAGGTTATTGATTTCCCTAATTTGCTGATATAAATAGTTTTTATAATTGTATATATAAATTACTTTTATTTCAGAGATGATCTCTTTTTGAAGAAAAGTTCAGTATGTTGCTGACACTGTACTATGGCCTGACTACTTGGATCCAGTCTAGAAGGCTTACAACTATCCAGTCTGGCATCAAAAATATTTTTGATTACAACTGTAGTATTGTTATGATTTTAGAGGATAGGATGGCTCAGGGCGAATCTAAATGTAAGTGTTTTTCTTTTCAATTTTATCAACATTGTTGCTGATGTGGTAATGCCAAGCGCATATATATTTATATCAAATATTTACTAATGGATTGGAAATTACTATCAATCAGATGAATTAAGAACTTTAAAATTTGCTTATTAGCAACATTTTTTCAAAACAACCACTTTGGTACCATCATACCCCACTCCCACCCAACCCTTCTGCAAGCTCCGCCCCATTGTCTGTCTCCCTCTACTGTTTCTTAATGTCACACAACTGTTCCATGAATTAATTCGAAAAAGCTCACTCCACCTACATACATGTATTAGGCCGAAAAAGTGGATTCCACCCACAATCACCCTGCGTATTTGGCCGCAAAAGCTCATTCCATCTACACATGAATTTAAGTCTAAAAATATTTGCCATTCATTTTTTTGGTGATATTACATTATTAGAAGTCTGTGCTCAACTGGAGCAGGCAATGGGAGGAGCGACGGAGGGGGACGAGGTGACAGTACCAAGCTAGTCTAGTTCCACCATTTTTTATATTTTTTCTTTTAATAAATGTTTTATATGCAATGTATACAAGAAGTATTGACCATCATATATTTTTGTTTTCAATGTGAATTTCAACATTGTAAATTATATTTACAAGCAAAATTGATCCAAATTACATGTAATGTTTTTTTCTTAGGCTTTTTTTATTTTATACTCCCTAGAACTATATTTTGACATCCAAACTAACTATAGATTCTGTAATGTTATGCTGTTTGGATATTGTTTAAATACATTGTTTATGAGCTTGTGGAAAAAATGAGGTGTGAATTTTACTTGTCTCCAAAAACTTTCTTTGATACTCCATTTAAGATTTTTCTTAATATTTTTTACTTTTAAGAACTGATTTGAACCCCAGTAATTTGATTGCCGAAAATTTATTTTGCACCACTATGGTATAGCATGTTAGTGGACATTATTTTTATGACTTTATTTGTGACCAAATAGAATTATCATATGTTATCCTATGTAAGCATGGTCTTTTAATTCATGGTTACTTGAAGGCACAAAGAAAACATTCCTGTGGTAATGTCTTACAATGTTTGAAGAATTTTGACTAACTTTGCAAAAAATCCAATTCTTGGAAACGTCTATTCTAATGAAAACATGCACAGAATCAAATCCTTTAATATACTTGAGGAAATTTGAAATTTTATGTCATTCATGAAAAAATCTGTCTTCAACTCTGCGTTTCCTGTAGTTAACTTAGAAACAGGTATTCTGAATTGAAATAACTGATTATAGGGAGTTGAATGAAAAACTATTTATAATTTTAAATAATTAATCAAAGAATTATTATAATAATAATAATGGAAATATTAAAAAATGTGTTTATAATTGAAGCAATTGCACAAAAATTGTGTTCATTGTCTCCTCCAGCTTTCAGTGCCTCAAAATCAAAAGCCAATAATTTGTCATGCCTTTCTTATAAAATTCATAAATACTGGTTGGGAAATTCAGGATCATGTCAACCTCATTTTCTAGGCCGTGAATAGAATAGTGAATATTCATCAGTCAGAGTATGTGGAATGAATTTTCCATAGATTGTCAAGAGGAGCAAAGATTCACAGATGTGGAAAGATTAATTATGTTTTTCATTGTGCATGGCTTATAATCAATAACTTGATTTAAACAAGGATAATTTTTTATAACTTAACATATTAATTACTGTTTGCTCAAATTAATAAAATAAAATTTTAATAGTTTATTATCAATGTTGTTATAAGTTCTTATCTAAAAATTTTCAATAATTAATGACTGTTAATAGTTTGTCCGAACTATTTACATCATGGTATTATGATTCCAATTTTATTTATGAATACAATTACTTCCCAAAAAATTATTTATAGTATTTGGAGTTGCGGAATTAAATTTTTTGAATAAATCAATAATCTGACTTTGTCAATTATAAATAAAAACTTCCAAGTTTGTGGATTTCTTCAGATTACTACACAAAATTTAAAAATTTAAAATATAAAAAGTATAGCTAACCAGATTTCAAAATGATAGCCTAAATGCATACATATGCTGATAATTTTGCACTGTGGGCTGTGTTCAGTGACAGTTATGACTAAAATGTTATTTAACAATGTCTAAGTAATGTAGGTCATTAAATTTCAACAAGGCCAAATGAATCTGATAGACGGGGCTATCAAGTTTTTTCATCGCAAATACAACATTGAAAATATAAAGTTACTAATATTCTTTTATTAAATTCTTACCCGTGCGAGATAGAAGAATGTGCTTTATTACAGAAAATCAATTTATTACAGCATTAAATGTATTATTAGCAGTTTCTTCCAGAGTATCATTTTTTGTTGGATAACAGGCTACATGAGGGTGATCCTGAAATGGGCAACTCCCCTTTAATAGCATAGGAAAGGCATTGAAAAGGGGGGATGTGGAAGGTAGCCCAGGCTATAGTTTAAGGATCTAACCCGGTGTTTCACCTAAAGAGATGCAGGGAAAACACTAGAGAACCTGCATCAGGTAGGTCCCTTTTTTTATTATTAATATACTTGTATCATGTGAACATAGCTAGGAGAGATATTCGGTGATAATTATCAAAATTGTATGTGCTGCATTTCTTGAAGAGTGGAATCACAGCTGCATATTTTAACCAAGTTGGATATGTACGAGCGAGTATGGAATGATTACAAAGGTTGCTTAAAATTGGACAGTTGATACCTGGTACATATTTTATTACATAAATAGAAATTTCATCATAGTGTGCTATATTTTTTCTTGAATGACTTTTTAATATTTTAACCTTATATGGACATGCTAATTTAAAAAATGTCATTCACACTGTCAGTTATATTTCTTTCAGTCTCTTAATTGCCCCTGCCAATGATTTAGTGTTACTTCCTGACCATTTCCTCACATACAGACAAAAAGTGATTATTAAAATTGACTTCTCCGCAAGATTTGCTGCTGGAGTGACAAAAGAAATATTCATCTGCCTTTGATTTCTGTTTTCTCAACTTTTCTTGAAAATTGCATGCTTTTTTGTGTTTTGATGATCCTACTAAAATTTTACAGTAATATATGTAATGGTCCCCTACACATATTCTCGGCTATTTGATACATTTAAAAATTATTCTTGCTTATTTTTCTGAATTCTTAATTCATTTTGTAATCCATTTAATTAATTTTTATGAGCTGAATTTCCTTTACTTTGTTTCAAAATATAAAATGAATGTATTTAGAAAGGCATTGAAAATTTCATTTTCTTAGTTTTGCAATGCCTTGTTGCTTAATGTTATTATATACTCTTTGTTATGAAGGAATTTTTATTTTATTATGTACTGTTAATATTTGTTAATATTTGATTATCATGATCTGATAACCATTTAACACAAATCATATTAAGAACTCTCCAAGAAAATAATATTTATTGCATTCACTCTAGTTTTGATAATGAGTAGGAAAGTTTGCAAATGACTTGCTGTAAACAGAATCTATAAACCTCAATGTAAATTTGAAAGCTTTTATATTCTGTTTTATATGAGGTGCAAGAACAAATTTATCTAAATTTAATAAACGAAGTGCTTTGGTTTTGTGGTGGTGGTGTTTTGGTATTAGAGGGAAATTGACTCATTACAAATTTTCCATATGAATAAAACATTCTCAGGTCAAATATTTGTGGTTACAGATTTCAATTCACCTGATGACGATGATAGAAAAATATCATGGAAAAGTTCTGTAATGATAAATATGTAACCCAGTTGGTAGCCCAAGAATGTTTTATTCATAATACAACCTGGGAAGTCCTTGTTCTCTTATAAACTTTATGTAACTCATTATTTCAAAATTCTAAATAACCCAGTTTTGTCATGGGTGAGAATGTAAATTTAATTGTATTGTTTTTAGGTGGCTTGATCATTCATCAAGATGGAATAAGTTCACAATGTTGTAAGAATAGAAGTGATGCAAGAATTGGAGACTTATTATGGTTCTCAAGAAGCAGGTTATGTTTCACCATATTCCCAAAAGTAAATGGATTGCAGATTCATAATTTTAAATTTTATTTAAAGTCAGTAAATGACATTGTCCAAATAATTGAAACAATTAATAATGACAGGAAAGTTGGCAGACACCATGCTGAGTACAGTCAGAAGACTAGGATTAGCATTTTGAGTGACAGCACTCAGCATTTACATATTTTAAGCTGACCACCCATAACTGCACAAGTATATGTGTACCCAATTTAGTATGTGTATGTTAAAACATGCTCTAACATTAATAAAAGTTCAGATAACTCTAATTACAAATATGAACAAAGAAAAATACTTCTTAGCATTGGCCAATGATTGCCCATCATGTCCAATTTACTTAACCATATCTGATTATTTTTTATGAAGTTCAACTGATAAGTTTGAGACCTTTGTTCACACATGAGGTGAAATATGACTCAATAGCTACTCAAAGATGCCTAGTGTAGTGTGTCTTGTCTGGTAGGCTGCCACAAGGTGTGCACAGAGAGTTAGTATTGTGACTGGTAATTGTTAGCAGGTGCTAAAAAGTATTCAGGTCAACATCAATTTTATTCACATATTTCCTCACGTGAGAATTGTAACCAGAGTCTTGCTATTAAATCAAATTAACAATGCATGTCGTCTTGCACTAACATTAATAAAAGTTCAGATAACTAATTACATATTTATGGACCCATGTTGCAATAATTATTCCTTCCCTCATTATGAGGAAGTCTTCCCTGAAATTTTCCAATTGAGTTTTGTTATACCCTGTATGTAGGTGGCACCATGAATTTTCTCTTGGCATGAATGGTGATGCCAACGTTCAATTTCAGGCAAGCCACCACATTTCTCTCTTTCCATACAAATTATTTTAATTATATATATATATATATATATATATATATATATATATATATATATATATATGTTTTAACTCTTATGTATAAGTTCTTGTTTCAGCAAAATATAGAAATTACATCTTGGATAAACTTTGACTTTGAAAAACCTTTCTTTCCCATTGAAATTGCTTCAAATTCCCATTTTACTCCAGAAGTTTTAAATTCTGCCAGGATTTTGATTGAAGCTGGATATTATGAGCATAGTTGTTCTGATTACACACTTTGTGAGGTTTGTGTTTGTATGTGTTCAATATAACATTAAGTTACTTCAAGAGATAAAAATGTCATTGAGTTTCTTCTTCACCAGATTCATCATTTTGGTGTACCTGTGGTTTGGAGAGCAGACACAAAGTTTTATATGATTTTAGAAACAGATCTTGAGCATTTGGCCAAATTGGCATACAATTTCAAAATGAATCACTTAGTTATTGACGAGTTTTTAATGATTTTGAGAATAGAATGTAAGTATATAAGATTTGTTTCTTGTAAACTCATACTTTTACATAATTATAATGTATGATGTGAATCAACTTTTCACATGTTTTTTGGCCTAAGAGCTATTAATAGGAAAGCTACTGTTGCACAGAAGTTTTTGCTGCACAATATGCATGTATATTATAAAATTATTATTTATTTAAATATATTTTGAACTGTTTTATGCTAATAATAAAAACATACATTTTATACAAAAATTGTTTTTGAAAAATTAGTCCTCAGTACTTCGACCTTCTATGCAATCCAATTTCCAACTAAATGAATCTCCATGTATGTACTATCATAGGGTAGGAACTTCCGTTATTAGTACAAGATGTATAACATATTACTTCAAATGTTCTTACCAAGCTGCTCGTTTTATCTCTCTATATTCTGACCAAAATTATTGTATTGAAGATTTAAAATACACCTCTGAGTAAGCAGTGTATAGTAAACATTTTTCATCTGTGATAACCTTTTTTCTATCTACGTAATTTTATTAATTTTTTTTTAACTACTGATAGTATCTTATGGAAATTATGTTCTAATTAAACAGAGCTCAAATCTTAACTTTCCTCTACTTCTCTTTTATTAAATACCTTATCAAATTACTGACTCATTAACAGATTATTGTTATAGCATATAATTCTCTTGTTGCAGCTGTTGAGACAGAAGGCCAGCCTTGCCTGCTCTTGGATGCAGATTGTACGTATGATCCTCAGTATTCATCTCCAAAGGAAGTTAAAATATTGGAAGATTCAGGTGAATTTTAAGTTATTTTGATTTGACAACCTGAAGAAATGTGTGATTTTACTTAATTTTTTTTCCCTTTACAGAATCACTTATGAATCCGAAATTTGAACAGTTGAGGGGGTTGTCATTGGCTGCTGCTGAAGCTGTCACATCATGTCAGCATGTGTTTGCACCTGATAGAACATACAGGGTTATTGTGCCAGCAAATACTAAAGTTACAAAACAGTTGTCTGTCACTGAGCAAAGTAGTGATTCTTTTACAAGCTGTGTTCAAGAACTAGAAAGTGCTTCATCTCCACTCAAAGATCAAAATATTCAGGATGAACAGTCTGCTCGTGTAGTGTCTCCTCAGTAAGTTGCCCTTATAAAACAATGTTAGTACACTGAAAATTAATATTTCTTCTCATATGCAAGCCTTTGGTGTAATGTATCGACTGCTCTTAATTGTTATTGGTGTACATGGTATAATTTTCCCCATGTCACAATTTTCATATTTGATTTAAATCCTCCCCTTTTGTTAATTTATTTTAAAGTATGTACAAGTGTTTCATTTCACTTCTTGAGGTGCCTCATTTTACTAAGAACTTTTATGGTGCCAAACCTGCAAGGCTTTCCTTACCTCAAAACTATAGACGTGCTTGTGTATAATATGACTAGTTCTTGTCACTATTCATTGAAATATTATTTTCTGGTACAATACTGTATACATCTCTATTTTGTGTTCTATATTTAAATTTGTCTTCTGCATGAAAGTTTTCAACTACTTTTACCAAAGTTGTAAACACCTTCATAATGTAATTACTTATTTGTTGTGCTATCTTTGTCTTATGATATTTTTTATTATTAGTTGTATTTTACAACTTGTATTAAAAAATTTATCTTTTGTTCTGTTAATATTGCTAATTTAATTGCATTTTACCCTCTTTCATTTAACTTTTATAAATACTTCTTTTGGTGTATGTTAGACGCTTTGAATCACTGATCTATAATTGATATTTTTCAAATTTCAAGGAAATCTCAAGTTATTGATAATTAATTATTATCTTTTGATCTATCGTCTTATTATATTTTCTGTGGAAGTCCTTGTATCACTTTTTATGTAGTTCTGTTATTAGAAACTTTATCCACACTTATTAATTAATTATAATGAATAAATATAATTATTTCAATAGAAGCTTCTTTCATCCTCTTGAAGTTTACTATCCATGACCTAATTGGAGAATCTTGACAACTATAAATATTGATGGATTTCTATTGAGACATTGGAAATTTTCTATGGCATACTTTACAGTATGTAATGTTTTCTGGGTTCAACATTTGTGTGTATCTGGTTGCCATTTGAAATATTTAACCTTACAACTATTGTCAATTATATTATTAGACAGAAGGTATGTCAGTAGTTACAAAATTGTTGTTATATAGTCTGCGTATGTGTAGTATTGTATTATCTTCAAAATTTGCTCCTGAACTTAACAAACACTGGACAACCATTACTGGTTGGAAGCATTTATTGGGAAAAAAGTGGCATAAGTCCATTGAGATCTTAATAAGAAATCATTTTATATATTGAAGAAAATTAAATTAGATACATATTACCATATTCCAAACTCCCTTGTTGGTAATCTGCACTAAAATGTGGAAATGCAGGTTGTCTGAAAGGCATGCCAAATTTCTTAAGTTATTCTTCTTCTTCCAATGGCTCAACAGCCCTCTTGAGGCCTACGGAGGCGGCTGCGGACTGTCATCTGGCATGACATATTCCGAATTTGGGGTGATATATGGTCAATTCCCCAGCAGCCTTAATTCCAGTCCTCGTGACCATGATGACACAAACATCCAAGCCCATGCCAGGATTTGAACCTGGGACCCCTGAGTTGTGAGGCAGCAACGCTAGCCACTATACCATAGGAGGTCAGCTTCTTACGTTATTATTCAACCATTTTCTTCATTGAGTTTAATGAAAACTTGTTTATTTTGTTAAATAAATGTAATGTGTGTAAGGAAGCTATTATTATAATTAATCCCATCTATTTCCATTGGTATTCTGTATATGAAATACTCAAATTATAGTTTTTCAATTATGATGTTAAAATACCTGTGTTCATTTCTATTACCAAATTTTATCTTATTTATTAGTGAAATTATTTTGGTGAGTAAATAATGCCAGATAATTAAGTATATCTATTTAAAAGAATTTGTAATTATTTTATGACAATACCTTGTGTGTGTTTCTAAATACATTTCAATTGTTATGCTTTAGTTGGAATTGAAGACCTGTACCAATTTAGAATAGACCTATAAAATCAATATTCCTTTGAAAGTTTTATTTTCACTCTTAATAATGCCTGTTTAATATATTTACAGTTCACTAAATTTATTTGCAATTAAAAGAAGTAAAATTATTACATTAATTTGTTTGAATCATATAGAATGATAAAGTTTCTGTATAAAAATCTTTGTCTTTGTGATAGGGATTCAAAGAGTAGTGACTCATTTGTCTCTGTGGGATCAGCAAGCACCGTTTCTTTAGCGTCTCATGTAGCAGAAAATCTTGGACAGTCCACAGTTCAGCAGGTGAAAAACCTGAGTACAAAGTTCTCTGTTGAGCATTTTTTGAGAACCAAGCCGACAAATATTGTTGTGTACTCTGAAAGTGCAGTTACTTTAGAAAATGTCAAAGCTGTGTTGCAACAAACTTTGAACAGCTACAGGTTAGAGAATATTATACTTTTATATTTTAACCTAATTGCCATATAAATGTATAAATTGAATTGGATAGGAAAGAGAGAGAAAAAAATGGATATCTCAATCTCTTCCATCCCTCTTCTCTATCCATCCTACCTTGAAACCCTAATATATATAGACTGAAAATGTTTGGTTAGTTGTACTCAATGTGGTGGCAGAAACGGTAAGGTTATAGCACAAGGCTCTATTGGCAGTTACACTGCTGATTTCGTGTATCCAGGTTTGAGTCTTGGCTGTATTGAATATTTTCATTCATTCTTTCTTTCTTCTTCCATTCCTTTCTTCGCTTAACATTTCTTTGAGCATCATATGTACATATGTTTTAAAGAGCGAATTTCCTGCCTTTCTCTCAAATATTTCTATCTTTCTTTCTATCCAATGTGTGACTTCATCAACTTATCCAATTTATAATTTATATATATGTATGACACAATGATTAACACCTTTGAAAATTTGAAAAACTCTCTTCTGTCCTGAACTTTAATTTCAGTTAAGCCAGTCTTTTTCAAGTTGGCTTCTTGTTATATTGGCACAGTGGCCGGCTGGCATATTTTTCTGTCTTACTCTACTGAGGAAAGGGATTAGACTCGAAAATTAGACACGAAAATGTAATTGATTACCAACCAACTATTTATTTGTGGTAAGTCAGCCATTCTGTATGCATCTTTCCTATCCAAATAATATATATCTATACTCACACACCAGCAAGTAAGATGTGGAAAATAAGAGAGAGTGAGAGTATGTGATTTATTGAAAATCATTGACTGAATTGATCAGAAGAGGAACCCATGTTTGTAAACATACGGTTTCCTTGCTATAACCATTTTAAAACAGGATTTTAATGTAACTGATTTTGCTAATTAGTTAGCCAATTCAATCTTTGCTACAATTGTGTGGCTTATTTACCATTTTCTGCAAGAAGAGTTTATTTTACAAGTCTCATGTAGAAACTGAGAAGACATTTTTAAAAAGAGGAAAAAAGATTGGCAAGTTCAACTGTTAACAAAAAAGTTTGTGAAAAATTATCAAATTAGCTTCCTTTTTGTATTATTACCTAATGAGTTTAATTATAAGAAGAATTATGTACTGAATCACACACAAATAAATTAGCAGAGGGTTCACTTAAAAAAATTGTTTTGAAATGGTTGTAGTAGGGAAACAGTAGGATTCCAAACATTGGTTCCTATTAAAAATATGTAGTCGGTCTTCCCTACCAGTACTGAATGTTTGTAAGGGGAATTTTTGAGAACCCTGTATATGTCACCACATTGGGTAGGAAAAGTTTCAAATTTTCAGAGGTGCTTGCCAGCTGACACTTAGGGACTTAATAATTTAATCAGATTAGTAAAGAAATAATCAATCATCTGTTTATGATTACATTAACTTTAGTTTATGATTGATTATAAATCCTGAATAGCTAGTTATGAAATTAACATAAGAAACTGATTATTTTAGCAGGTACACTATTTATGGAATGAGTGAAGCACAACTTACAGTACAGCCATGGGCCAGCAAAACATCTCTGCTTGTTGTTTGTGGCAGTGTACCTCCACAACTTGCATCACTGTTCATTGGTTTCTTGCTGTGTGGTGGCAAGATGCTTTGTTTGTGTTCTGATTTGTTACATTTGGTTCTTCCAAGTTTTCGGACAGCTGAAGTTCGAGAAAAGGAGTTGGTGTGTTTCTCTTATGGGAAATGGAAGCAAGTTCATTTGATGCACCATATATTCTGCTATCATGCATCTCCAGCACGTGCACATTTCTCTGACACATCATCAAGGTAATTATTTAACTTTTACTGTTACATTTGTATATTTGTGATTTATTTATGCATTAGGATTTAGAGTAGTCTTGTACACCCTAGAAATGTAGCTTTCTCAGTTTTATCTCTGAAATATTTACAAAATTGTCATGTAGGGTTAAATATGTATTGGATTGTGTAGTAACCTGGGGTTTCTGTCAATGTAGGGTGGTTATGAAAGAACCCAATTATGAACCTTGCTAGACTTCCTTCTTTAAAATCGTGTAACTTAACGCAGAAATCATCTTTCACTATATCCTGGAGCCTTTATATTGTTATGTTCACAACTGGTCCATGAATCCAGAGCTTTCGATCTCTGCATTTTATGAAATAAACAGAGCCTTATGTAATCATTTGCATGTGCCATAGAAACAAATTTCACAATATAATTGACCTGTCTGTTATATGCCCCATTTGTTCTGGAACGTATTCTCTTCCTGCACTTCCAACAGTGAGCCAAGTTTCTGATATTATTTGGAGCTGTATGCCCATTATGCAATGGCAGTTCTCTTCAATCGGTTGCAAAACTGGGATAGCTGTCTGTCTTGTGCTGTCTGAATCATGTAGGCTTACACCTTTGTAACTGTATATACTCTTTACTTATGATTTGAATCCTTCATCATGAAGATGAAAAGTTTCCTATACTATTTCAAACTTTGGTTTCTTTCACTCCAATTTCTTTCCTGCTTACACCCTACTGTTCTGGCACTCTATATAGCCAGTCTGTTTTCTTCTTATTTTTGTTTAATCCTTCACCTTTCAGCTCCATAAAATTAACAACACGGATAAAAATATTTCAAACAAAAATTAATTACCATGGAATGTAAAATTATTTATTTACTTGTACATATCTACATAATTCTGATTATATGTAATAAAAGTTGTATAAAAATATCTTTGTTTATATTTTGCTTTTATCTCTGTGGATGTCATTTCTCCTTTTTGCTAGCATGATTTCTCACAATTCTCCGATTGTTTCATTAACCAGTCTTCATTAAAAGATTCTCTAGTCATGTGTATTCACACTACAATATTTGTAACATGGTAGAGGTGAATTGTTTGTTAGTTTCTTATGAATTGTCTGTTTTCTTTGGAGAAATGAATGAAATAATCTATTACAAATTTTGACCTTTTGGTCCCAGCCACAGTATTTTGTTACTGTACAACATAATACTTTCAAGATATTATTAAAAAAATTTAAGGACTGTGTTTGTGAGTAGATAGTGTCAAATAATTTCAGCAAAACTCCTGCTGGTTTATATTCACATAATTGTACACACAAATGTATTGAACATGTGGTTTTGAGACCTAGTAAAATATTTTACAACAAGGAAAATAAATGGGATGTATTCAAATTTCTCATACCATTTGTTATGTGAATCATTATTGTTTTTTTATATTTATTATTGAGAGGTTTTTCTATTCAATGACTATAATTTTAATTCTATCCTTACTGTGTACTGTGTTTAATTTACTAGTTTTGTCTGCCACTTTCTTTCATTGGTTAACGACAATAGCTCAACTTCAAACCCGTGGAGCTATTGTTTTGTTAAGCTTTTCTTTTTAATAATTTCGAATAAGGAAATAAAAGTACTTTTTCCAGAATCCCTAGCTTTTTATTTCTTTTATAATATCTGAAGAAGAACATAATCACTCAACCAACTATTTCATTTCCACACTTCATATTAAAACTATTGTTACAGACTCAATGCCCCAAAGACACCTCCTTCTGTGGAAGTGTTGGATTCTAATAATAAAGCACACACTTTGCATGTTGAAGTTCTTGGAGCTGAAGAAACTTGGCATTCACCATCACTTTTACTGGCAACAGTAGAAAAATCGAAAGGAAAAGTAATTTTTTCACAAGTATGTATTTTGATAAGTATTCCTTTTTGTAATATTTTTGTGTGATTGTATTATTTATTGACTTCCAATGCAAATTGAAATATTTGTTGCAAGTCTCTGTAGGTTGGTTATACAAACCAAGAAAAGTACCAGATTGTTATGATTACCCGTTTGAGTTGTATAATGTTTTACATTATCAAACTTAAAGAACCTTCATTCAGGAACACTGAAACGTTTTATTATTTGAAGTCCTCTATGATGTACTTCAGAATTCAGTATCAGGCATAATTGCTTTAAAGGGTAAAATGCTTTCTCTTTTTCATTATCATTGTTTCCTAAGTTTTTAAGTTGAACCAAATTTCCAATTATTGTTGTCACGCAAATTTTATTTTTGTAGAACTAGTTCGTTGTGAAATAATTTATATTTCACCAAACTTGGATTCAACATACATTTACACTAAGTATGTTATGTAGACAGGAATTGAAATATTTGACTGAAGTATATTATTTTTAAAGAAAAAAAAATTAAAGAAAAACCTGACCCTCTGTGGAGTTAGGAATTGCTGGAAAACTTGTTGTTTCTGTTTAAAATTCCTTCTGCACAATATACACAACCAAGTATGGATATGACATTGTCAAAATAGTTGATATTGAAAGGAAAGAGAGAAGGGTGGTGGCATACCTGAAATTGGATGAGATTATAATTTTCTCAAATTTTCTGAGCACAGTTGTATCCATCCTCAATGGCAAAGTTGAGCTTCAATTTCAGTTAGGCCACCACATTTTTCTCTTTCCTTTCAATATCAACTATTTTAGCAATGTCATATCCTTACTTGCTTATATATGTATATATTTATTAACATATGCCTTTCTCTGAGCATATGACTTACAGTGGATTTCCTACCTTTCTCCCTCATTTCTATCCTTACTTACTATCCAATTATCCATTATGTGTATGACTATCACATTTCATTAATTTGTAATCTATCCTAAAATGGATGTTCTAAAAAACTCCTGGCGGTGCTGAATATTTTCAGTCTTTCTTTCTTCTTCCATGCCTGTTTACACTTAACATATGTCTTTCGCCTAGCATAATTCAGTGTTCCTGGCACATATATATGCGCCAGGAAATGACATTGGCAGGTTAATTAAAACAATTAATAAGGACAGGAAAGTAAGATAGAAAGTAGATGACTTACCTGAGGTTCACAGATGGCAGGAACCTTGTAAGGTTAGGAGTTCTTTAAATTTTTGCCTTCATCAGAAAGGTAGGAAGACATTTCCTGTGATCTGCTAGTTGACGACTGTCTGATGAAGGGGGTGGTGCCTCTGAATTTAAGAACTTCAAACCCTGCATTGTGCATGCTGCCTGTGAAGCTCAAGGAAGTCATCAACTTACTATCTCTCTTTCCTGTCCTTATATACATACTTGTGGATGCTCATTCAGTTGCAATAAGTCCTGTCCTTGTCAAGAGTATTAAAACAGACAGGTTGGACAGGACTTATTGCAACTGAATGAGCATCCACAAGTTTTTAAATTAATTTATGATCCCTGTTTTTTTAAATACTTCCATACATACATTTTTCAGCAACATTTCATCTTTCTTAATTGTACAATTCTTTAATGATGATGTTGATAATAAGAAAGTATGAACATTTCTATTAATATATCATGAAAATATTTTGTTCTATTTAGGTACATTTAGAAGTAAATCCTGGCCAATATGAAATGGAAGATTCAAATTATGCTGTTCTTCAGAAAAGTAATGCCACACGGCTGGAAATTTTGCACGATATATTAAGCGTTCACCTTGATCTAGATTGTACTAAAGCTTGTTCTCCAAATTTCACACCTGCGTTTTTCTTAGGAAGACATGAGGTAAATTGAATATTAGTGTGCTTGGTTCAACTGAAATTACCTTATGTTGTGTATATACTTGTGGAATGACTTATTGACTGCAGTGCTTAAATGCCCTTGACTTTTGCCAGCCACTGCAACTTAAAAAATAAAATCTCAGTTGCCACTTGTGTGTTTGGACATGGTTACAATAATTTTGACCCTTGCTTCCTGCATACTCTAGCAAAGTCCCTACCTTTAATAGATCAGGTGTTAAACTGTATTATTTGATTCTTTTGTTTTAATATGTCACATAGATGTCATATAGACCACAAGATGTGGTCTCAACAGGTTCATAACAATTATAATTTTCAGCATTAATGTCCATATTCCATTCTTTACTTTGCTTATGCCCTTTGCTGAAGCCTTTACTTTAGCGAGAGAGAGAGAGTGACAAGGGTATTTCTGGCAGGAAATTGTGGCCTTAAAATGGTTCATCCTGGATGATGTGATGCAATAATGATAATTGTTGGTTTCTCTTATCTCACATTTAAAACTCTGGTTGAGCAACAACTTTTTGTTTGAAATCACCATGCAGGGCGGGGAAGCTCTTCAAATTCTTGGAGACATTAGTCTCCCTGAGGAGAGGGACATCCCATGAGCTAGACAGCCATTACAATTATTTTGACAGTTCCATATATGTTTATACAATTGATAAGACAGGAAAAAGATGTAAAGGTGGTGGCTTACCTGAAGTTGAAGCTTGAAGTCACCATTGTGGAGTGTGATTTTTCTCAAATATTTTGAGACATTGCTAGTTTATTATAAAGGGATGCTTTTGCCTACAGATCAGGCAAGGGCACTAGACGACTGACCTTGTTCACTCGATAAGTTAGTCTTAAGTGTCTATGCAGAGTTAAAACTCTAACACAGTAATAATAAATAACTTTGACATTGTATCACTGCAATTTATAAATTCTTCAGAATTAACAATAAATTCCAACTAATGTCCCCATAGCTTTGGGCTTTTGTTTTGTCAGCAGTTTATGTCCGACAAGGTTAGACGAAAAAGATCTGTAGCTGCACCTTTCTCATGGGAAACCAAGTTTTTTGCTAAGTCACTCCGGGAAAGTTTATTTATCCACATATATATAAACATCAGTCTTTGTTCCTCTTGGGAATTCAATTTTATATCAATTTCAGTTTTTCTTAGGCATTGAACAATTCATAGCTTTTCTAAATATAATCAGATGTTTTCATAAGTATGTCATGTTTATTAAAACAATTAATGGGGAAAGGACAGAGAGATAGAAAGAAGATGACTTACCTGAGGTTCACAGATGGCAGGCACCTTGTAAGGTTTGGAGTCCTTTTAAATTTTCTGAGGCACCACCCCCTTCATTAGAATGTTAGAAAGACATTTCCAACGATTGGCTAGCCAACAACGAATAAGTACTTTTATTTCCTTATTAGAAATTATTAAAAAGAAAAGCTTAATAAAACAATAGCTCCAAGGATTTAAAGTTGATCTTTTGTTGTTAACCAATGAAAGAAAGTGACAGACAAACCTTACAAGGTGCCTACCATCTGTGAACCTCAGTTAAGTCACAGACTTTCTATCTCTTTCTCCTTCCCTTATTAATTGTTTTAATTAACATGACAATGTCATTTCCTGACAGACACACACACAGATATATATATACACACACACACTTGATGCATTGGTGTAAACAGAAAGACGCTCGTCACGGCTCTAGTGGTGGTTACACTGCTGATTTCGTGTATCCAGGTTTGAGTCCTGGCTCAATTGAATTTTTTCAGTTTTTCTTTCTTCTTCCATTCCTTTCTTTGCTCAACATATGTATATCTTTGAGCATAACACTATGCCGTACATTTGATTGAAAGAGCGAATTCTGCCTTTCTCCCAAATATTTCTATCTTTATTTCTATCCATCATCCAATGTGTGACCTCGTCACTTGTCCAATTTATTATTCATTTATTCATAATTTTAATATATGTGTGTGTCACTTTTGCCTTAAAACTATTTTTAGGGGTTTTAGCAATGTGTTAGTAAATTAAGAACCCCATTAGTTATTATTTGTAGCTTTGTCAGTTCTTATAATTTATTTATTTCTCTTTAAAATCTTTTTTGAGGAAAGAGTAATTTTTAATGGCATTTTTAGCTGAAGTTGGCAATGTTACAAGAATTGAAGTTGCAGTCACAGTCTGGAAATACTCTTACTTTACCCAGAATGAGTTTACAGTTTTGTGGGAAAGATGTAATCCCCGCTACTGCATCAGAAAATTTTCTTCCTGTCTACATACATGCTTGCCCGGCAAATTTTTCAACAGTTGAATACTTTGAGGTAAGATTTGGTTTAATATTATATATTTAAATACTTTTTCTGAAATATTTGTTAACTGTCTTTTGTGTGTCAGCTAGCATGAGGCATTTGCCATCTAGATCTAAATATTTGAACGTTTTCTAGTCTGTATGTATGTATAAACAATTAATAAGGACTGGCAACCACCCCTTTGTCAAGGTATACAGAAAAGCATTCCAAGTTATGAGCTGGAATGTTATTTTGAACACTTTTACAAAACAAATTTAAGTTACTGGACATTCAATGGAAATGTAATAGTTAGTGATTTAACTGTGGAGGCATTATTATATATGTTCCTTCTTTTTACATTTAGGTTGGGACCTGATTAAACGGTATTTTGATTTTGAATTGCAATTCACATACAACTTTAGCATGTTCTCTTATTTGATAAAGGTTAATATCTTTTTTAATTTAGCATATCTCACTAATAAATATTTTCTGTAAACTAAACAGAATTTGGATTCGGAGACTTTAGGCCGCCTTGTTCTATATTCAGAAGTTCTGACAAGTTGTATGGATGTTCTTCATGGAGGTATATTTCAGCATGGGTTAGCAGTTGTGGCTCGAGAACAAACTAAAGGAAAGGGTGAGTGGCTCCATACTAATTTTTTTACAAAAATAATAAGTATATAAGGTAAGAAAGACTTACTTTGTAGTGGGGTAAGTAGTAAAAGATGCACTAGTGATATATAATAGTGAATTTTGGTTTATTATATGCTTTATACCTATAGCAACAGAAAACCTGATTTGGTCACTGTTTCTACTACAATCTGTGGACGTGTACAGGGATTAAAAACTTATGTAACTAAACAGAAGTGCTTGTACACCTGATTTTGTTCACAGGTCGTGGGATAAATGTAGTGTTATTATGATATATATGTGCAAACAATTTTGTTTACATGAGGGTAAGGACTTTTCCGGTTTAAATTGTGACTAAAACATCCTCAGGTTTCTAACTGGAATAAATATTTATTATTACACAATTTTCCTCTGCCATAGTCATCCGGTGAATAGCGGTTCCTTGTGTAAAGTTAACAAATATTTGTGATTACAGATTTCAATTAATGCCTTAAATCAACAAGGAGCTGTATTTGTAAATGTTGATTAATATGTTTATGGCTACTGTCTTGTTGTTGATTTGTCAATTCCTATCTGCATAAGTTTGTCACTGATTGGTTGTTGTATTAGTAGCTGTGAAATGGTGGCCCCATAGCCAGAATGCCAGATTTTGGAAGATTGTATGTACTTTATCCTGTGTGTACAGAAACTTGTCAGTATAGTAATATATATTGTAAATGATAGGGGGGTATTTATTTAAAATTATTTTGTGCTTTAAAATATAATAATAGTTTTATTTATATAAAAAAAACAGTTTCTCTAATGGGCCCAGTGCACTATTGCAGTTATACCTAAATTTGAATTTCAAAAATTTGAAAGAGCATATCAACTATATTTAAAGGGAATGATTGTTTAAATTTTATATGGCTTCTCAGGGTTAAATATTGGGATAACAATGTGCAGCAGAGATTTCATGATCGTGATGAACCTGTTTCATCTACTCAGCAATTCCGGAAGGTCTGCATAGTAGTTTTCCTTCTTCCACTCTCATACTTGTAGGTCGAGTTGTTGATTTACTCTCTGTTCACAGAAAAAGCTCTGGAACTGGTACTGCTACGTCCTCAGCTTCCTGTCCCCTTCCATTTCTGAGCAACACTCCTGCCTCTCTGCTTCCATGCCCTTGCCATGTCTTGATCCACTCTCCATCTTCCTCCACCCTTTCAACATCTTGTTCCAGTCTGACTTATTTTTCGTGTTCTTGCCTCCCAGAAAAACTCTTATTTTCACCTCCTCCAAGGGAAGCGCTACTACCCCACGTGACATGTGTTTGCCAATCTTTATACATCCTTCGTCCAGTGTGAGAATTTTTCCCTAACAAAGAGAATAGTGTCCTTGGGAAATTTTGAAGGGTGAACATTCCTTCAGCAAAACAAACCTGATCTTTTGAAGCTGCAGACAGACACGTTTTCAGCCCAGCACCTTATCGCCGGGAAAAACTCACCTCTTGCCTGCCTGTCTCCGAGTTAGAATATTCTTGCTGGATTTTGATAATTTAAAATCAAAGACATGTGAATAAAATTAGGGAGTGGTCCTAGTGTGCTACAATATATGCAGGAAAGGAAGACAGAATTATTGGCTTCATATATATGAGTAAGTAAGAATGTCACACTGTTGAAATAATTGGTATGTACAGGAAAGGAGAGAGAGAGAGTAGATGGCTTAACTGAAATTGAGGGCTGGTGTCACTATGCCAGCAGGACAATGTTCTTCAAATTTTTGTGGGTATTAGTCTCCTAATTCAGGATGGATGAGGACTGCATGCTGCCTGACAACACAATCAGTGCAGTCTGTAGCCATGTAATATATCTCTGTTTCCTTTCAATACCAATTATTTTGATAATGTCCTTTTCTTGCTTTTATATGTACAAGGAGCTAAGGATTATATGAGATTGTCAAATTATTTATATGTACATGAAGGAAAGAGCAAATTTTTGGATTACATGAAATTGTGCTGACAGAAAGAAGATTTCAAGTTTTTAGTCTCAAGCCTCCTTCTTTATGACACAGTCAACTGCACACCTGTCTGAATGAATGAGTTGAACGAATATATCTGTCCTGAAGAAGATGGGTACTACCTCTGAAATTTTTTTTCCTGTCCAACAATGTGACACAGTGACAATTTCACTATTTCTATGTATTTCATATTATATATAAGCTAAGTGCTTGCTAAGCTACTTCACCTAAAACTCCAACAAATATAGCCAGTCATAGTAGGTTTGGATAGTTGGGAATGATAGAGAAGAGGAAATGAAGAGTTGAGAGCAATCACTAAGGGTCAATTACAATTATATTATATGACATTGGGTAATTAGCTAAGGTCCCAGGTTTGATTTCTGGCTGTGACAAATATTTTCAGTCTTCCCTTCTTTCCTCTCTATACTTTTAATATATGATTTTCTTTTAGTACATTACTATGCCTTGGAGTATGCCTTCTTTGAGTTAATTCCTACCATTCTCCCATATTTCTATCTTTACTCATTATCCATTTACACAACGTGTTTAACTTCATCACAATATAATTTCATCATTTGTTATAGTTTGACTGGAACCCGAACACTCGTGCCTGAGTGATATCTGTCAATCAGGCAGTGCCAACATAAATTTACTTAAAATTCTAAAATACTTGAAGAATTAACTTTTGCACTAATTAATATTCTTATTTTGCTTAATCAATACAATGTAAATAATAAAATTAATAACATTTAATGAGGATATGTTTTGACAACTTATACAATAGATCACATATCCATTCCTGCTTTCCTTTGTTTTTGTTCTTTGTTGGCACTGCCTTATTTGCAGTGTCCAGTTTCCAGTTGAACTCCTGGTATATATTTCAGTCAAGCCACCCCCTTTCACTTTTTCCTTTCCATACCAATCATTAATATAATACAATGGAGTGGAAAGTGTTTAAAGGTGGTAGCTTACCTGATAATGAAGTTTGGCATCACCATTCAGAACAGGAGGCTTTACACCCCTTCCTCAGGGATGACAGCCTGTGCGGATTGCAATTCAGAATAAAGGTTTCCAAAAATACATTACATTAAGTGGTATTGGGAATGTCATTGTTGATATTCATTTTAAATGATTTATTCCCCATTATCCCAAGGAGTTGAATGTATTCAACTCATCAAGCCCCTTGGAACTGCACCCCTAGAGTCTGACCTGCAATTTCACCAACATGGTTAATATAAGAATTATAATCAGTCACCCCAAATCCCATATTTGATGAAAACAATCCGTTGTTTTCCAATGTCTTTTATGTGACCCCTTAAATTTTCAATCATAGGGATGCTTCCCTAAAATGGAGTTAGGATTTGAAATTAGATTTCATCTCCATGAATCTGAAAAGTCTTATTCTACGTATTATTGACTGTTTTCACATGTTCTAAAATGCCACCACCTTCAATCCCCACCCATAGGGATGCTAGCGTTTTCTTATCCCTATTGTGTTTGTACTCAGATCATATGTAATGTGTACAAAGTTTGAATTTTTCACACATTTGAATTTATTGTATCCTATTTCCTCGAGCAAGGACTAATGAAAACAACAACAAATATAAAATCTGTATGTTTTAATTTACTAGTAGGAGTATATTCAAAAACTATACATCCCCATGTGACTGTCCGAACCAAGAATGTGACTGATGAAGGGATTCCTGTGATAGAGAAGTAGGAAATATTTTTTGTGGTACTGTATACCCTCATCACCCAATGGTAGATTGTCTCAATTTAACTGTATATTATGTAGTCTTACTAAATTCCTCCACCTAAAAAATGAATAATTTTTTTATATTGCAATTAAAATAAGTTTATTTTATGTAACAGTTTGTAGGTGTATTCTTTTGTATTTACAGTCTAGCTTCTTAGTTGTTTTTTATTCATTTTGATAGTGTGTCTTAACTTTATTTTTTTGCAGATATGTATTGAAGTTTGTAGTTATAGGAGGGAGGTATGTATGTATATTAAAATGGCTCAAACCTTATTATGTGCTGTTCCTTTAATATGAAATCATATCTTAACATGGTGTCAGTTTTTTATTTGATTTATTTTTTAAAATTACAGATTTAACATACTGAACTAGCTACACATGAAAAATAAGCATCTTTTTTTTAAAACTTAACATTATTATAAAATTTCCTCTCTCTAAGCACTCGTAGCATAGACCACTTGGTCTCGTGAATACTGGCAACTTGAATTGAATAGGAAATAAACTCACACCATTTCCCTATCCCTTCTGTTCCATTATCTTACCCTCTTTAATCTTTGGCTTGCCCTTCTACTAATGTAGCATTCTACTTGTTGAGGTAAGTGGAAGGTATGCAGTATATTTCTTTAATTTTCTAATAATTTTTTGTTTTCAAATTTTTTCAGAAATTAATATTAAATGGATCATTTATTATTAAAGAAATGGTAGAATGCTTAATAACTAGAAGCATACTTAATAGTGTCCAAAATTTTTAGCAATTTTCTATTGCCTCGGGTACTAGCAAAGTTGTACTGCATTAGAATTGCTTTGGACATTAGCTTGTCCAACTTTGAAGCCATGCTGTATGAGAAAGAGCATATCAGAACAGCAAAACTACAAGAAAGCTGTGTGAAAATTTTCATCATTTTGCATTTATTTGGTTATTGTTCTCAAGGTGATGATGGATATATTTTTGGGATTTATTTTCACTCACTATCACACTTCATGGTATGTTAAGAACACATTAAATACATATACTTTTGGTGGAAGTAATTTATTTTTTATGTATCCTTCTGAAAGTAGAATTTTCTGTGTGATTTAATTCAGTGCTGCTTTTGAAAATTATTGCCTACTCTCCAGGTAGTTGGACAAGTTCTTGTCTGTCCTCATTGAAATCAGAGGTTTGTACTTTTGAGCAGTTTTTTGTGTCAGGAGACTACCAATATTGCGATTGAAAAGTCATGGTTCATGTCTACATGTATTGATAATTACATTGATGTTCCATAAATGGACGGTCACAATTAAAACCTTATATACTCCATTCACAGGGCCTCATAGGAGTTGGACTGGTTTTCCTCAGCTTGTGGCAGGTTATTTCAGCTTCTAAAACAAACTGCCTCACTAATTCATCTGTAACATTTGTGATTTACCAACGAATGGAAGATTTCAACCTCATGATCAAGTTTTTGTTGAAATTATGGCAGGACTTACACTAATGGACTCAAGGCTGTGGCATTTTAATGTCTTAGTAATGGTAATAGGTAGGCCACCAAATTTGGACTGCTGTTTATATTGATAGTCATACTTCTTCAAAATATAATCCTTGCTTGCTGAAAGTATTTCGGGATATTATGTAAGGTTATATTAAAATATGAATTGTGAGGAATTGGGGAGATATTTTTCATATTTCTTTGCTCTACTCAACTGAGTAGTTCACACGAAACAATAATAAATAGTATTTGTTTGTAAATTGCAACACATTATCTCAGTGATGTAGATTATCTTATATGTAATTCTGAATATGTTCAGTCACTAGGTGCTTCTGTGGGAGTTCCAATGTTTTGTTTATAATTATTTTGACACTAAAAATTCTCTTTTTGCCATGAAAATTCTACATGTTATATGAAAAGTTATTTAGTTTTAGATATTAATTACATTTATTTTAAACCAGTCAAAATACATACATGATGTAAAATTTACCTTATTGATTATTGTGATGTTTAGGTAATGAAAATAATTGTATGCAAGTGTTTTTATCATTTTTCAGGTCGTGGTGACAATGTATGGCTCAGTCCAAAGGGATGTGCTATGTTTGCTTTGCAATTACATATTGATCTTCAGTCTTACCTAGCCCAGCATTTATCCCTTCTACAACACATTGTTTCTCTTGCTTTAGTTTCAGGAATACATTCCATTTCTGGATGTGAGGTAACATGGATTGAGTTAAATTAAGAATCTATTTACTTTGATGATGATGATAATAATAATACATAGTACTTTGAGAATTCTGTGTTGTGGAATTAAGGTTTTCACAATGAATTTGTGGAATAAATTTCTTGCTGAACCAGTAAGGTTTTGTTAAAACTTTCCATTTCAATATCTGTGCCACAGTGACCACACATTTAAGAAAAATTATGAATGACCACAGTGTTTTAAGACCACTAAATTTCCATGAGAGAAAGTGTATCATCCTATTTTATAGCTGGGAGTTCATGTTAAATGAAATCGTATAAAGGAAGCAGGAAACTCATTTATGATTCTTCTAAATTCTGCAATTAAATAATTTAAATTATTATCAGATGTAGTATTTAGCTTCACCCTTTCCTATTAGTAAAAAAATAATTAGAAATTAATCGGTTACGATTTTGTAATATTTTATCTTCAAGAAGTGAAATAAAGTAAAAGAAGTATAGAAATGGATTGTTACATGGAGAGAGAGGACAGTACAGTTTGGTCATACAATGAAAAAAAATATAACAATGGTACAAGAAATGAAGGGACAGGAGACAAAGATTACCATAAATATTCTGTGAAAAACAGGGACTGAACCATGTAGAGATGAAATTCAGCTTGCAAAACAGGATGTACACCATTTCAAGGTCCTCCTTCAGAAAAAATGACAGCATTTTGCTTGAATTCATATATATCTCTGTGGGAACCATTCTTTATGCAGTTATTGAGCTGCTCATTCATTCCCATCAGCCAGGCCATACACTAAGTACCATATTCCTGTTTGTATAATATTGTCACGTTTCTTAGGGATCGTGAGATTCAATAACACACACACACGTAGAGGTTATCGTTTAATCAACGGCGAAGTGCTGTACAAAGCTCGTACTGCTTAAGACTGACTCTGATTTGGAATCCAGTCCTATTTATACATACATGGAATATTCTAGAAGCAGAACATTCTAGAAACAGAAAATACTAGAAACTAAAGGCAAACAATGTAAATAAATTAAACAAATAAAAATGGTTGCGTCGGCTGGGACTCGAACCCGAGTCTACGTGTCTGCAGTCCGGCTCGCTACCGCTCTGCCATCACTGCAGGTCTTGAGATGTGGCAATATTACATACTCATCTGAAGGCATCTAATGTACAGGTGATGAAAAATCAAATATTCCCCCACCCAAATCTCTCATGAACAGCACTTCCCAGCAGCTTACAATGATAGTTTGATGTGTCCTGTCTGCCTTTATTGTTTATAACAATATTTATGGGGAACCCTGTATAATATGTGGATATACCTGTTACAATTGGTCCAAGGTACTTCACATTAATTTAGGGAGATAATGAATGAGTACTTGATTTAATAAGAAATAATTGTGTGGCTTGGGTGACATACTCTTACGTATTAGGATGAATATTTCCATTCCAGAGCAACATAGCCAACATTTTTTTGTCTTTACTTTTGAGGAATAATTTATGCTAAAGTAAATATTATGTAGATATAGTTGATTGTTTATTATTCAAATTTCATTGTATTTATCCATAGCAGTTGTTTTGAATTACATCACTTCAAAAGCAGCATTTTCATTGATATTATAATATAACACTCATGTGTCCATATAGTAGTCTCACTCTAATTTGCATAATATAAAATGTTGAGTTCTGATTTCATCTAGAACTATATTATTTATTCATTTTGTGTTTATTAGGTTCTAAATTTAAAACTCAAGTGGCCTAATGACATATACATAGGAAATGAAATGAAACTAGGAGGCGTAGTAGTAAGCACATTGTTGGAGGACTCTAAAATAGTCTGTAACATTGGTAAGTACAAATGGTTTCTTCATTTCGTTTAAGTTAATAACTTTCTATTCTAGTAAAATATTATTACATTTCAAATACAATTCTCGGGTTTCAACCCGAGTCAAAGTTTGTTTACACAACATTTCGACAGCAAGCTCCGCGATTGTCGACAGGTAGACACAGACCCGGGTTGAAAGCTGAGAATTGTATTCGAAACAGATTCACTGTGTAAGCCTTATTAAATTAATACTGTATCATGTTTTTAGAATTATATTGATTTTGACTCTGTTCTAGGCTGTGCAATAAATTTGGACAATCTGTCTCCCACAATTTGTATAAACGATTTGATACGTAAGCATAACAGGGAGAAGAAGCAGAACTTGCCCCTGTTATCTTATGAAAAGTTGCTTGCTTTTACTTTTACCAAATTGGAAAAATTACTTACTCAAGTGGAAGAGAACATTTCTTCTATAATTAATTTATATTACAGCCATTGGCTTCATAGGTATGTATCCATAGGCATTTCAATAAAATGTATTAATTTCATTAGTAATTCTATGATTGGTCTTGAGTGGATTGCGTTTTATTAAGATGAGTATAAATTTTGTGTGACATACAAACTTTGAAGAATTGGCATTGTCTGCAGTTGCTTTTAGTTCTTAATTCAACATCAAGGAAAGTCATTTTCATGTAGCCTGTAACCTGCCAAACAAAAAAGTTGGAGAGTAGCTAAAGCTGAAGTTAACAGGATGGTGGTTGTTTATGTTTTGGAGAAATTTGGAAAGGGAATCTAACTCATGGGCCCATAGCATTAAAATATCATCTATCGACTGGAACCTGGTTAAAGCTTATCATGAGAAGGAGTTTAAGGAATTTTGTGCTTGAGGTTCTATGAGCAGGTTGGCATAGGAGTGCCCTTGATGGTACACGTTGTGGTGTTTGATCTTCGTTTACACCGCAAAAATATTATAACAAGGAATTGTTAAATAATAAAAAAAGTGTATTTAATTTGAATATATTCCATTTAATTATGATATTTAATTATAAAATTTCCAAAAGAAATATAACTCAAATTAAGTTTTAGTGAAAAAAATATAAATTTACGAATATCAAATTGGCTCATTTTGTAAAGCAAAAAAGAAAAGAATCTACGCAGCTTCTAAATGGCTGCCCCCGGGAATGCGGGTGACGAACGATATAATTGAAATTTAAAAATCGCAAATCAAACGAGAATGGTTTAAGTGAAAAGCTGGGTAAAAATGCCGTTACCAGATGTTAACAAGGGCCTGGTGACGTCGTTCCTGGTTTGCCGTGTTGGGTGTTCCTTTGCTGAACACGTCTCCTCTAGCGCCTCTTCTTCAGCTTAAATCTCCATCAAATGTTATCTTTTTGTTTTCCGTACTACAAATGAATCTTCTTTCTCGAACATGCCGAAATTAACTTTTACGCCTGTTCAGCCACTGCTCTCCCTTTCCGACCTTCTCAGGACAGCTCCCGGGACCAAGTGTCGAATACAATGCACCCCAGGCAAGAAATAATGTTGTAAACGGCGACGTTTCCTGCCTACTCGGCCTGACCAAACCATTCTCGTTTTTCGTCCTGCTGTACGCAAATAACGAAAACTAAATTATTTTTGCTTTACCCATTGAATGTAGGGGTCATGAGTCACCACAATGTTTTCTTGTCAGAAGTTTTGTCAGGCTTTCATGTGTGCAAGGGGTATTGGTTGGAAGTGGTTTAGTAGTGATATTTAATTGAAAATAGTAAAGTTTCAAATCTATATAAAATTATTGATTTATTTTATTATCGTTATAAATTTAAATAGTAACCATTTATGTTCTTGGAAAAAATTTGTAAGTTGTATCTATATTTTTATAAGTGTTTGTTCTTGTGTGTTCATTACTAATAGAAGATTAGGAACATTTTTCTTTATTTACAAAAGAATGTCCTATAAATATCTTATCCTTATAGTATGTCACAAAATGTTACATCTTGTTGAGTAATATATATCCTGCAAATACTTCTATTTAAGTTGTGTATTTCAGCTTCTGTTGTACTTAAAAAAGTATAGAATGCAATGTATGGCATAGATGCTTACTATATTATTATTACATAAATACATATCGTCTTACCCTTCTCTTAGCATTGGCTCACTGCTGATAATAAACAATGACTTGCAATTGCTAACAGTGTATACTTCTTATATTTATTTTTTGTATCTAATTAGTAATAAGTGAACCATTGTTAACATAAACTTTTACATTTTTTTATTTTAAGTTGCTCAACATAAATATTCCGTTATATCTGTATGTATTGTAATTTTTTCAGTGATGCAGAGGTTCTTGTTATGGATTCCAGTAACTCTGTTCAAAATGTAATCGTTCAAGGCATCAACGAATGTGGTTTCCTCAGTGTTAAAACAGAAAGTGGCTTGTGTTTTACTGTTCATCCAGACAACAATTCATTTGATATTCTAAGTGGACTTATCACTCCAAAATATTTCTAGATAAATAATACTGTTGTTACTTGCTCTTTGTTACTTTTGAAGCAGTTTGTTATGTAGTCAAGCAAAATATTCTAATGTTGAACGATAGTTCAGGCTCAAGTGTGTTCTGTCTGTAGTTCAGCTAAAATTCCATTTTGAATGTGACATACTGTTGGAAATATGGGTCACATTATATGGTAGTAGAAAGAGTTCATAGATATTTTCGAACAAAAGACTATCAACTCTTTGTTTCCACTATGTATAATGAAAGGCATTAAATTATTGTACATCTCATAATTTTTTTATGTATCTGATAATTATTTTCCACCAATTCTGTAATGTTGATAAAAACACACAGCTGTGCTTGTGCAATCTCCTACTTGTACATATTTGTGGGTGTGTGTGTGACTTTTTTATGGTGGTGTTTTCCTTTCCGTAACTTTTTGCTGTTTCCATATTGTGTGGGCTCATTTTCATATCACCGTTAGCTGTTTGTAATCTTTAATTTGAAGCAGAAACAAAAGTTGCAGCTAATTTCACAATTGAAATTCACCACAAATTATTTGTGTTTACAAAATTGGAAAACAGATGGTATTTATCATATTATCTTCAAAGAAGGAACAAAAAACTTTTCCGCTCATATATACTAGAAACCTAAATATTAGCAAACCTAAAAACTGTTGCAATTTTGACTAGATTCATGTTAAAATCTTTAACAAAGTATTTGAAAAATAATAACCAGCAATAAGCTTAAGTCAACAAAAGGAGTTCATTCTCAAGAACTTAATGAAAGAAATGTTTTCAGGAGTTTTGCTTTTATATTCCTGCCTACTTTCTTAATCTATTTGGTTCTTTCATGGCACAGGCAATATTAGAATGCAAGAAAAGACTTGAAACAAAAATAAAATAGAATATAATGCATGTACCAAAAGTAAGAATACATCAATTCATTGCATAATCCTCAGAGTTACTGACCTGGAAACTCCTTCATTCATTACAGTCTACTTACCACATTTTTTATGTTTTGTGACCATACAAGCCAATAGCTTCTGACAATATTGGTTTATTTATAATATTTCTTGAGGATCATCCAAAAAAGGATATCAAAATAATGCAAGCTTTTCAGCCTCAATATATATTGTTGCCCTGATTATTATTTTTTTTCGATCCTGATTAATTGAATACACGTAAGAGATGGACATGATATTTTGGTCACCTATTTATGTCAAGATTGAATTTTTCCTGGTCAAATTAACATAGAAAAAATTAAGAAGATATATACTATACCTATTGTCTAGTGAAATTTCATAATCTGCAGTACACAAGAACTTTATTGTTGCTGTTTTTATTTTATTCATTTTAATTCCGTCAAATGTGTGGACTTGTACACCAAAATCATTATAAAATATATTCTACCCTTGCAAGTTCTTTACACCCTGTATCTTTGAAACTATTTGTGTGACAACTAGCTGAAGGACGCCTACTGAGGAGTTTTTCAAGCTATATAGATGGAAGACCTTTTTTGGCCTGAAGGGGTAAAGGAAGGGATCTAAATATTTGAAAGATCATCAGAATTATTCTCTGGGGTGAGCACTCCAACCCACCAAAATTTCATTGTAATCAGATGAATGATATACGAACATGTACAGGACAGTCACAAAGAAACATACATTTAATTTTATTTATATAGATAATGTTATATAACATCTTATCACTTATAACAGATTTCTGTATAACAATTAGTAGTATTAATTTCTGATATGTACATCTATAATAGAAGCAAGGATCTAATAACATGACTCGGGAACAAAAGTATTAGCTCATAAACAAATGAGTACATTGACGTCCTGCTCTAGTGGTCAGCATCGTTTCCTGTCATCATGGAGGTTCAGGGTTTGAATCCTGACAAGGGCATGCATGTTTTTGAGATTCCATTTTGTGAAAACCTTACAGCTAACAAGAGAGAAGAATGTCACTGATGACACTAGCACTTTATGTGTCTATAAATAATTTAAAAAGAAATACTGTAAGTACACTACATTGGTATATCAGTAATTCATCTGGAAGCTGAACACTAAAAGTTGCCCGGCAGCTGAAAATCGGGCAGTGCCATAAAAAAGTAAAATCATAAATGGAGAAGATGTGCCTATCATGTGAGTTATCAAACCTATCATCCTTAAATTTTATTATTTTTAATAATTACATTATATTAAGCGAAATAAGAATATTGATTAGTATAAAATTTAAGTTTTCAACTATTTAGATAACTTTACTTCTTCCCGATTCACCCCTGTATAGTATGGTATAATTATATATCTGCTATGCTGTAGTGGTCAGCGTCATTGCCTCACACCATAGAGTTTCCGGATTTGAATCATATTCGTTTTCAGCATAATCAGTAAACCCATTGCAGCATTTCAGCTGACACATTCACATGGTAGAGCATTGCAAATGGCCAATCGATTCCAGGCAACTGGAAACCACTGCTGGCAATAATTTCCCATAGTTGGGGAAATGGTTCTCCATAGAGAACTTTCCTCAAAAATCAGTCTCTGGACAAATCACATAATAATATATAACTCATTTGGAGAGCAGTGACTTGCCATGGAAAGCTGGGAAACGGTAACATGTCTAATTATTGAAGGCATGAACCCCCTTTAGGCAGTAGGTCTGCAGATGACTGTTCAATTACAGAAAAAAACAAAATCATTGACCCAAACTCCATTGCTACAACAGTTTGGGTTTGGGGGATGTTTTCTTTTGTCGTGG
Source organism: Eucriotettix oculatus (assembly GCA_034510155.1). Taxonomy (NCBI): domain Eukaryota; kingdom Metazoa; phylum Arthropoda; class Insecta; order Orthoptera; family Tetrigidae; genus Eucriotettix; species Eucriotettix oculatus. The sequence continues at coordinate 70,524,582 of CM067380.1, forward strand.
TATGGGTCCTTTGATTCCTGTGAAACAACATCTGAATGCCTAAGGGTATTTAAGTATTATCGCAGATCAAGTGCATCCTCTTATGTTATTGGTGTACTCTGTCAGGGACGGATACTTCAGCAGGGTCATTCCACGCCAAATCACCAAAGGCTATCCACTTGACCATCTCCAAATCTCATGAAATTTTGTACCGAAGTAAACCTAGATCCCGACTGAAACAGTGCAAAATATTAGATTTCATTGCACTCTGGTTCAGAAGACGTGCATGCGTCTCTGAAAGGGCTTAACTTTTGTTAATTGTAATTGGCCTCCAAAGTGACGACAAAATTTTGTGGCAACTTTGGCTTGAACAGATATGAGAACGGCCAGCTGTACTACTAATTTGACCGTACCACTACATTCTGGGCTAGAAGTTCTATCGATAAGCCAAATTTCACACTTATCTGGCCGTTAGAACTGATTTGACAATGGATCAAAGTATTCAGCTGCGCGTTAAAGAGGTGACAGCCCATTGAAGATGGGCTTCTAACTTCTGAACCAGTGTGCAATGAGATATAATATTTTCACTGTTTCAGTTGGGGTCTGGGCTTACTTCCTTACAAAATTTCATGAAATTTGACTCGGAATGACCCAGCAGGACGGTGCTCCTTGTTATAAAGCCGTCATTCAGATGGTTCGAAGAGCATGACGGAGACTTTATCTTGCTTCGTTTGACTTCACAGTCGCCAGATCTCGATGAATTTGTGAGATGAGATCGAACGGGTCATCAGACAGCTGGATCCAGTACCGTCAAATCTTATGGAATTGTTAAGTGTAGTTCATCAGATATGGTCCCAATTCCACAAATCACATACCAACATCTCTTAGAATCGATGCCCAGAAGAACTCGAGCCGAAGGTGTCCTAACGTTGTATCGAGGGGGTGATCATAATAATTTGGCCAGTCTGTGTATAAGGTTGGTGCCCGTGTCATGGCTATACTAAGGCTCGAGAATTTATCTTATAGTCATTTAGGAAAAATAATTAAATTCTTTGCGAGTAATGGACTATAATAAAAATAATTTTTATTCCTCGTGAAAATAGTTTTACTGCTCGCCAGTTTGTTACTGCAATTGTACTAAAATGAAATAATCTTGGCGTGAACGAGATAGCCTACCAAATAATTATTTTTTATTCGAAAGTAGGTACGTGAAAGGCCTTCCTATAGGAACGAAAGTTGTTTACAAAATTGACACAATTTAATTTTTTCAAAAATCATAAAATGAAACAAATTACTGCTAACAAATGAAAATAATTTCGCCAGCAGAAGCGAGTCTACACACACTTCGTGGTAGAAATTCCAACGTCGCATGATCTTCATTTCTTCCTTCAGAAAAAAAGTCAAATAGTATAGGACGAGCAGTCGCCACGAACGGACGCGTTGCTCAGCACTCCGCAGAAAACGCAAGGTTAGTAATACGCGTGTCTTATGGAATGCGGTCGCAGCAGGCCGCGCGTAATCAAACTGATAAAGTAGACGATCAACTAGAAAACGAAAATATGGAGCTCGTAGATGAAAGTGAGACTGGCAGTAAAACCCTAGAAAATTACCAACAAGTCAAGGAGTTAGAAAAGCAATTAACTCAAGCTCTAGACGTAGTTAACCCGATTAGAAAAGAACTAGCTAGCCTGCAACAGATTAATTACAGTCCTGAAAATTCGGATGAAGAGGATGAGCTAGTAAATAGAGAAACAGCATGGCTACTCCCAAAGAATAAGAAGAGAAAAGCCTCGGAATCAAAAACAAAATCATTGCTACTAAAGTTCTGAAACCTCCTCCAGTGATAATAAGCAGCGTTAAGGGTTATCAGAAAATTAAGCAAAATCTGGAAGATATCAAGGTAAACTACAAAGCCTCATTGATGAATAATAATCAATTAAAAATTAATGTTAGTGATGGGGACGCATATCGTATTTTAACCAAAAATATGCGAGAACAAAACCATGAATGGCTCTCCTATAAAAATAAACAGAATAGGCCAATCCGAGTTGTAATAAAAAAAATAACATCCAACATGTGGTGTAAGAGAAATGGAAGAAGAATTAAGAGAAAAATGATTTAAAATTATTAAAGTTGAAAACAAAATTAAAAAAGATCGAAAACCTGAATAAATCAAGCTGCCGCTGTTCATGGCAACATTTGAAAAAACAAGATATTAGAAAAATCTATTAGCTTCAATATTCAGCTCAAATGAAAATAGAAGTGGAAGCATGGAAATCCAGCAAAACGATACCACAGTGCAAAAAAATGCCAAAGATACGGACATACGCAAAAATACTGCAACAGAATACCAAAATGCGTGAAATGTGCAAACTGCTAATCATAGAGGGTGCGTTATGGCAAAACAACTACAAAAAATAAATCTTCAGCAATCAGAAGAAACAAGGTACAGAGCAAACAAAAAAAAATTACATCCAAAAGAGTGACAGGGCAAGTCTCTTTTGCTGAAGTTGCCAAAGGAAACAATTTACCACAAAGAAAGTCGTCACAACCAAACAATCCGAAAGAAGACAAGACTATGGAACAAATGAGCTGATGATGTTAATGCTACATCAATTTAATGAAAGGCTTGAAAAAATAGAAGCTAGAGCGACAGGAGCAATTCCAAAAGGTAAATAATCCTTCAACACGAAATAAAGATAGCGACCTGGAATGCTAACGGCCTCCTGAACAAGAAAGCTCAGCATATTGACATATGTCTGGTATCGGAAACACACATGACGACACAAACATTCGTTAAAATTAGAGGCTATAAAATTTATCATGTGACTCATCCACACAACCAAGCAAAAGGTGGTGGTGCAATTTTAATCAGAGAAACTATTGAACATTACGAAGAACAATGCATACAAAGCGAAGAATTCCAAATTACTGCTATAACGATTCAGTCCACCAAACAGAACGTAAAAATTGGTACAGTATATTGTCCACCAAGATACAACTTAAAACAGGAAGACTACAAAATCCTCGTACATCACATGGGTGAAAGATTCATAATTGGAGGAGACTTTAATGCAAACCACACAGACTGGGGAGCAAGACTAAATACAACTAAAGGAAGGCAATCAGAATGATAGGGGCTAACTTTCACTCGACAGGAAAACCAACATACTGGCCCACTGACAGAAATAAGATCCCTGATCTATTAGATTTTTTCATAACCAGCAAAATATCACCGAACTTCCTAGAAACCAAAGAAAATTACGATCCGACCATTCAGCTGTCATTCTAACACTAAGCGAACGAATAATTAATAAAACTACAGACTGGGAGAGCTTTAGAATAAATATACAAGATGAAATTAACCTAAATATAAACTTAAAAACAAAAGAACAACTGGACTACGAAACTGAAAAATTTACCAGAATTTTACAAACAGCAGCCTTTAACAACACGCGGAAAATTACACATATTACAAAAGCAGTCAATTACCCATCCTAAATACGAAACCTAGTCAGAGAGAAAAGGATAGCTCGGAGAAGATGCAGCAAACAAGGCAGCCAGACGATAAGAATATCCTTAATAACAAAACACAAAAACTGAACGTGAAATTCGAAAGTTCAAAGAGGACTCAATAAGACAATTTCTATCAAACCTAGCAGCAGAAAAAGACTCAGATTATTCATTGTGGAAAGTCACAAAAACAATTAAGACACCAATAACATCAATACCTCCTATCAGGAAAGGACTGGAAGATTGGGCGATAGATAATAAACAAAAAGCAAACTTGTTTGCTGAACACCTTGCTGACAGTTTTACACCGAATAAAATCCAAACAGATAACGTTCTCGAAGAAGTTAATAATACTGCATCTAAAGAAATAAAGCCAGTATCCCCAAAGGAAGTCGCAAAATAAATAAAATTTAACTTAAATTCAAAGAAGGCGCCAGGATTTGATCTGATAACATGACAAATATTAAAACAGCTACCAAAGAAAGGTAAGCCACCACATGATGTCAAATCATACAGACCGATATCACTCTTACCAGTAATTTCAAAATTGTTCGAGACACTTCTGCTCAAAAGATTAAAAAAGTTCATACAAGAAAGTAAATTAATTCCAGATCATCAATTTGGCTTCAGAGAAAAATACTCAACAATTGACCAAGTTCACAGGATTACTGATATAATAGAAAAAGCGTTAGAAGATAAATTAATCTGCTCAGCGATATTTCTTGACGTTGCGTAAGCAACACAAATCGAAAGAGCATTAAAAACTGTATGGAATGCAATGCATATATATGTTGATAATTGTACTGTTTTGCGTCATAAGACAAGTCTGTGAAAAATATATAAAACAAAGGGAACTTACTAGTGGAAAAGAAGACGTCCCACGAAAAACACAAAAAGGGCAACTGACGCCATGTTGTTCAACCTGGATGTATAAATAAAAATAACAGTACATATTAGTCAGCCCGTCACTGAATGTTGATTCCATTTATCGCATCTTTTAGTTAGTTAACTCAAAATAAGGAGTGGTCATATAAGGGACATGGTCAGAACAGGGGCACCTACAATACATATGTTGGATCTTACATGTAATCTTGTATTGGAGTCAAGTTGGTCACGACCCGTAACGTCACCGATTGAAGTAATCCCTGTTGAAACAATTTCATTCCTTGCTTCCTATCTATCTGTTCTATTGGATCTTAAGCTAGGCCTTCGACATCGCCCCGCACTATATATTTCTGAAGAAACTACACTATAACGGCATCTATAGACACAGCTGCATTGCGATTATTCGAAACCTGCCTAGTAAACGAGAAACAACTGATGAAGGCTGGAAATGCTGTTTCAAACTCAACTACTGCACGAAGTTGCGTCCACTAAGGCAAGATCCTCGGGCTTCATAGTATATACTATACTTTTCATCGAACAGCAGGCTAGCGGTGAAGCACGTTGATGATACAGCTATCATCACTGGAGAAGACCATCTATAAGCAACTATAGACACAGCTAATGGCAGTCTCTTCCTGCTCTAGAGGTGGTTCTGTAATAACTGGTTTTTTCTAAACCGAGAGAAAACACAACGGATTGATTATATTCTCTTTCATCAGATCCACACAAACCCAAATGTTAACACGTCGGCTAAGATCCATGAAGACGAAAATCTAACATGGAGCAGATCTATGATAAATGCTCTGCTAAGAAGTCTGCCTTCTGAGAGGTCAACTTTGGTTTGTTACAGAAGTTCGTTCTGTATTGAGTGGATCAAGAGGAACCCAGGCAGTATTAATTGTTCACAAGAGATGATGGCCAAAATAGATCCTTGACTCCTGCAGATGGAGAGACTGTCTGGAGTGGGTACTTCACTCTGGACTCAAGACACGGGCAACAATATCATCATGCCCATGACACAATCCATTGCAAGGACTTGACAATACAGCCTCTGAGGACCACCAAGGGCACGTCTAGATGTAAGAGCTCTCAACCACAAATGTTATACAGACAATGACATGCTTCCTACGCAATAACCCTATGTACTTAAAAGTTAATATATATTTGTTAAGGAATGTACAGTGAATGGTTTATCGTGGATTGGAGGCCAAATTAGTTGGTGATCGCTTGCGAGAAATTTTTGTGTGTTCTCGCGTTTGGGTGTTGCAAATGGGGACAACTTCCCCAATATTGTAGTGAGGGTTAGTCCGGAGCTCAATATTCCTGGAGGCTTTGTTGAGACACGTTGGTAGTGTAAAAGCAATTCTGAAAACATTGGCGCTTGGAAATATATTGCTGTCAGTTCAGGAAAAGATGTAATAGATAATAAGCATAGGGTGTGTTAAAAATACGTTGTGGCAGTCTCCATATCTCGTTTGAATGAATACAACGAATGTTTATAAGAATGCTAGTGGCGTTCCCGCAGGCTTTTGAAGGGGAAGTTCCTCCTCTACTGCTCATGGAAACATTCCATGCAGTATCTCACGAACAGTACATGATGCAAAATTTAGTAATGTAGTATGACGCATGTGTTGATAATTGTACTGTTTTTGCGCCATAATTTAAATTTGTATATCATCTTACTCATCAAATAGCTCCAATATTGCTGTACATTGTATATCAGTATTTACTATAATCCCGAGCAAAAGAGACCGAATAGGATTGTTCGTTCTCATTCAATAGGACCCAATCCTATCCAAGGCTGACTTTAACATCATGACGATATTGATTTTTAAATTTGATACGTGTGGTTTATCTGTCAAACTTTTAGATTAATTTTCATTAGTGCACGTGCTTATAAATAAATTGGTCTTCATGTATTTTCATGTCTCCAGTTATATATTTATAGGGGCAGTATGGATGAAGGAATAATCTTCACAACCATAGCAACCGTGTAATAAATTAGAGACAATTACTTTGTTATGCTTTCTAAAGATCGTTAAGCTTTAATAGATGTTATTCATACGATAGGACATTTTATTAGAACTTTTGTCAACAATGGTTTTTGTTAAAAAGAGCGCAACATTTATTTCCTTTGGAAGCTTACAAAGAGTAACTTATGGACCTAACTGAAATATATATTTTAATAAAATGTTCACAAAATTACCAGAACTACCATTAATTTTAAATATATGTCTTTCAGAAATGTTAGTGACACATTCATTACACGTCGCTGCAGTGTGGTTTAGCAAATTGGTCACCAAGAAAATATTTTATCCAATTTTACTTCGTGAATTAACACCGGATTGCTGGTAAATGATGTCAATTCACGTTTTTATTTCTTCGTTTGTCATTGGATAGGAAGTCGTACCTCGCAGGTTTAAAACTTATCTAATCCACTACATCCGTTGATATCTCTGAATCCGGGGCGAGGGTGTGTCGCCGCAAATTTGTTGACAGGTTATGACATTATCTACTTCAAAATTTAGATCATATAGAATTAAATTAAGCGCGCGGACTAACTTAATTTTAATGCGTTAATAACCGTAATGATTTATTAATGACACCCTAAAGGAAAGTGAATATGAGTCTTAACCTAAAAATTTTAATACTTCGACAAATTTCCTCAATTTAGATACCAAATAGAATTTAGAAGCACTTGTGCTGTTGAAAACTTTGTTTTAACAAATAGATGATTAAGAAACTGTATTGCCAGTATATCACTTAACCAATATCTACTCGTCTTCATATGCCCACACAATAGAAGATTTATTAAGGGTTAATTTATCATACTACCATTAAACAACTATCTTGAATTTTGACACAAATTGTTGTACCTTATATTCATTACCATTAAATTTCTACCCAGATATATTATTTTAATTCTGAATATTTTAACTGTAGATATTTTCAGCATGTGGAAAGCAACAGCAGGCACTAAAGTGGAAATAGCTCCAAGTAATGGTGTAGACGATGATTGGGATACAGATCCAGATTTTGTTAATGATGTGACAGAGCAGGAGCAACGATGGGGGTCAATGACTGTTGAGGGTTCTGGAAGGACTGCAGGTGCTATCGAGTATGTTTTACATTAAGTTTGACCACAATATTAGCTAATTATAAGAATGTAATTACTTTCCTGTGTAATTTGATTTCAAGCGCTGATATTATAATATTTAAATAAATTTATTTTTTTGTCTATAATTTATATAATTAATTACGTAATTGTACAGTTTTTCAACAATTTTTTTCTCTCAGGCATCTCCAATTATAAATCATGATTGTATATATTAAAGTCACAATCATTTGCTTAGTTGAGGTTCAATAGCTTTAGGGTTGTTGTTATGATAATTTTTCAAGTCAATTTATGTACATTGTTTGATTGCTATCCATATAAAGGCAATTCAATTCTGAGGAAAATAAACTGACACAAAGCAGTATATTTCTGACTACTAGGCCATAAAATAAGCTTCACAAATCTCTTCAATGTGGCTGTGAACTTCATTTGTAATTATTATTTCACAGTTTACGTGTATCTTTGCCTAATTTTCGTAATATATAGAGACAAGTCTAGATGATCTTGTTATACCTAACTAGTCAATTAAATGATCATTTCCTGAATTTTAATTGCCATTATGATATTACTTGAAAACTTGAACGGCATAATTTGCTTCTTCCAAGCTGAACTATCATAGATATAACTTCATTGCAATGATAAGTTGTTTTGACTTTAGTTGTGTGAATTCAATTATTCATTAGTAAAATAAAGGTTCAAACGATATCTCTTGATGTTCTATGCCTTTGTATTTAATAGAACTCTGTATTGAGCATTACAATATATGGGAAAATGGTAACACTTCGAATATTAATTTCTTCACTTGGTTTTGTTAACATTTTAATGCAATATGCAGTCTGTTAATTTCTCCATTATAGAGATTTTGTTTACTTGAACATCTATGTACAGATATAATTTTCTTGTTGAAATGTTAGCACATTAGCCAATAAGTTCTTTTTTTTTCTTTCAAGGCTATAGTTCCTAAACAAGGTTTATTGTCTATATTTCAATACTATCTTATCTAATGTTTTCTCTTCTATTTTAGTATGAAAAAGTTAAGGGAAGAAACTGCAGAAGCTGATGCTATTCTTAAACAAAAACAGTTAGAGGATGGTCCTAAAGCTGCATTTGGTTATGGTGGGAAATTTGGAATTCAGGCTGACAGGCAAGTGCTTTGAATGTAAAAGGGGTAGTCTTATAATTACAAAGTTTTGAATATGATGTCAGGATGTTTCGTCTAGATGCAAATCAGCCCACTACTTCAAAGGTCTTAAAGTGAATAAATAACACAAAACTGAAATACCTTTTCTTTTCTTCTCTAACCAATTGATGCAATAATAAGTTTAAATTTATATTGTAATCACCAGCTAACTACCTAGAAAACAGGTTTTTTTATTAACAAGCAAGTAATTGAAAAGTAAATTGAGAGAAAAAGCTTTTATCAATACTTTCCACATACTTCATTAATAAAATTGACATCTCTCTGTTTGATGATTATCTCATAGGTCAAAATTTGTTAGGGTTCCTCTGAAGAAAGATATGACATCATAGTAATAACGTCACACATTATAATTTTCTATCTCCATAATTATCAGCTGCCTCAAGAAAATTTTGTTTGATAAATACTCTTTAAAAGTTCTAATAGACAACTATAACACTGTTTCATTTTTACCCCAGCCATTTACACGCCATAAATATTTGTCATTTGTTGTCTTTTAATTAGTAGTGAAACAATATTCCAATTGAAAATGTGTTTCATTTCTATATGATGCAGGATGGATCAGTGTGCTGTGGGCCACGACTATGTTGCACAAGTTGAGAAACATGTTTCTCAAAAGGATTACAGTACAGGGTTTGGAGGGAAGTTTGGTGTACAAAAGGATCGAGTAGATAAGGTAATACAAAGTTTTTTTCCTTTTTACTTTTAAACCGAAAATAGCACAATGATTCATTATTTAAATTGCAATTATTGTTTTCTTTATAGAGTGCCGAGGGATGGGAGTACAAAGAAAAGATTGAGAAACATGCTTCTCAGAAAGACTATTCAGCAGGATTTGGTGGTAAATTTGGAGTTGAAGCTGATCGTCAGGACAAATCAGCTGTTGGATGGGATTATGTGGAGAAACTAGAGAAACACGAGAGCCAGAAAGGTATTTATTAATTACTTATAATGTAACTTGTCTTTATCAATATTCATAAAACTTGTATATTAATTTTTCATTAATGCTTGAATTAACAGTGATTGCATCATAGGTATACCTTTTAGAATATCACAATCTTCATTTACAGATTTAAATTATATGAAAATTGAGATGATGATAAACATTTTATTGTGCTTGTGTTCATAAATTTAGTTTTTAGAGTAATAAAGTATATATTTTAGGTTTATAAGAAGTAAAATGCTTATTGGACAATTCTTTAATTATTGTACTACAATTACTGTCTCTCAACATTAAAAATAAGTGTCATTTTTAGTGTAAATTTGGTCATTATTTATCTTATAGTTCCAAACTATTTAAATTAGCTAATAAAAGTCAAATTACTTTATCAGTTAGTTACACCTTTCATTCAATATATACTTAATAAACTTATATGACTGTAAAATATATCAACTACAAATAAAAGGGTGGGCTTAGATTACTCAAAAGGATTTGGTGGAAAATATGGAGTGGAAGTGGACAGACAAGACAAGTCTGCTGTGGGATGGGAGCATGTGGAGAAGACAGAGAAGCATCCAAGTCAAAAAGGTATATAAATAAATGATTGGTGCATGCTGGTGGTGGCAACTGGGCTGAAACAAATTACTAAAAGTAATAATGGTGCTTCAAAAATAACTGGTTTGGGACTAGTGCACTCTATGCCAGACTATCAACTTATGTGGCACAGTTTTGATTTTGAAAGAGGAGGGTAATGGTTTGAGTCCTCTTAGTCAAAACCCAAGGATTTCTTATATATATGTCAGAAAATGACATTGTCAGGCTAATTATTAAGGACAGGAAAGAGAGATAGGAAATTGGTGGCTGACCTGAAGTGTACGTTGACAGGCACCATGTTGAGTGCGGAGATTTTAAATTTTCTGATTAGAAAAAATATTTATAATCTTCTAATGAAGAATTTAGGAACTCCGCACTCGGCATGATGCCTGCCAACTGTACATTTCAGGTAAGCCACCAATTTCCTATCTCTCTTTCATGTCCTTATTAATTATATATATATATATATATATAAAATTAATTAATGATTGAAACATATCCAAATGTCATATATAATTTGTATATGTTTTTAACTTGTACAATTACTTCATACCTGCATTTCAATGACCAAGTTTGAGAAAACCGAGATAGTGACTATTTGAACTCACAATTTAGCAAGGTAGCATTTTGTTTGGGTATAAATAACCATCTTGCAACATATTAATGTTACCATAAATCAATTAACATTCCTTATGAAAGGAACACCTTTTACTCCTCAATGAAATCTTAATGTTGAAATACTTATTACCTTTCATACTTTATTAATACTGCAAGCTAACACTCTTGTTATGGACTAATTGATAAGTAATTGTTTAGTAGTACTTTTGGAATGATTAATCAATATTACTACTAATTAGTAATGTAGGGAGTTTGATAAATATTGAAAAACTTCCAAAAAATGTTAAGCTGTCTCTTCCAATTTTATTGAAAACATTGTGCATAAAATATCAAAAATGTCAATTTAGTACCAAAAAAGTTTCTTATAACTTACAAATATTTACTTCCTCTTAATTTCCGTCAGAAACTTGTTTAATAAAAATGTGCCTGTGATAGATAAAAATGTGTTTGTTGGTGAAAATCATTTTTTGTCTTGTCTATCTGTTGGTACGAGGTTATGCCTTACCAAGCTTGATGGTGATGTAATGCAATTGCTGTATTGGAGAAGGAGAATGAAATATTAAATATAACAATGCTTGATTTTACTTCACTAAGCGTAACAGTAGGCATGACTCATTTATTTGACTTGAGTTGTGATAATTATTTGCTTTAAAATTTTCACTTTAACTGACAACTTTGAGTTCAAATTGATAATGTTTCTAATTTTTCTCATAGTAGACTTGACTACAGAATAATATATTTGTAGATTATGCTGTTGGCTTTGGAGGAAAGTTTGGGGTACAGTCTGATAGACAGGACAAATCAGCTGTTGGTTGGGATCATCATGAAGGCCTGCATCAGCATGAAAGTCAAACTGATCATAAACAGGTATAATTATGTTTCTATTTGTTAATGATCAGTGTGTGCTGGTTTTTATGTTGTAAAATCTTTTGGGTAATAACCAGGTGGTATTATCAATTTGCGAAGGCGTTTCAACCTTACTTCAAACTTGTCTGTCAAACTGACAGGTAAACAAGTTCGACTGTTTCTCCTTGGGATCTTCCAGGTGCAATGTGGCACCAGTCACCCAAGGGATGGGTTCACCAGACCTGATATAAGCCCCACCAGCTCACCTGACCAGGCTAGGAACTAAAGGAACCTGTAGAAGACACTTCATCTGAAGATGGCAATATTGCTGAAATATTAGCTGAATTGATTACTCCACCTGGTTAATTACTTGAGATGACTTAATAAATCTTTCAGTATCTCGGCTAATTTGTTATATAATTTTTTAAACATATTCCTTATCAAATAGAACTATAACACAAGAATTATACTTTGTAAAATGTAAAAATAGTGTTACACTAATATCAAATGTATATTGTTAATTACACAAATTAATTAACTCTTTTGGATAGGAAAGAAGGAAAAGTGATCAGATGAATTATCTGAATGCAAGGTGTCACCTACTCTCTTCACTATCCAAATGATTTTATTAAGTCGACATTGTCACATTACCGTTACTTTCTTTATTAATTATTTGTAAATGGACATTTAAGAAATCTTCTATTCTTGCACTGTAATGAACTACAGACATATATAATTATCTATATTTATACGATTAATCACTTTTATGTTTCTCTTTTTATAGGGATTTGGTGGAAAATTTGGCATTCAAGCTGATAGGATTGATAAATCAGCACACGACTTCAATGCTCAGCTGGAGAAAATTGGAACTAATTATGAAAAAGCAAAACCAGATGTTGGTATGTTTTATTTTTACATTGTGTGGTTGTATAGTCTTAAATTGTTTGTAGATCTGAATGTTTTGTGTGTCTTAGTATCAATAAGGCTCATGGTGTTTACAATAGAAAAATGACCTATATGTGACCTTAATCTGAATGGAAAATATGAATCAAAAAGATGTTCTGATATGATTAATTTTAACAATAGCTTGTGAAAGGTAAAATGTTATATAGAATGGTACATTGATCAGATTCTAGAAAATAATTATATTTTTAACCATTAGTTGTCACTTTGTCAAGTGTGATTTTTTTTTATTTGTACATTTATAACAATATCTACTATTCATTATAGGGTCTGTTAAATCTGCCAGCTTACGAGCAAAATTTGAAAATATGGCAAAACAGGAAGAAGAAGGAGCAAAACAGAGAATCATGGAAGAGCAACAAAGACGTAAGAACAAAGATTTGCAAGAAGAGAAGGAAGCAAGGGAACGAGAGCAGAAGAGGCTGGATAGTCTGCAGGTACTACTATAAAAACCGCATTGCATTTAAATTTGAATTATTTTTGGTATTATAGTATAGTTGGTCAGGAAACAAGTGTTAGTTTCATATTTACCCACAATTTAATAAATTACCAAGGTGACCAAAATTTTAATGGAAGAATGATCACTGTATTCAAACAACAATTAAGTACATCTGTGTTACCACATTCAGTTATGTTAAATTTAGGAAATATCAGTAGTTGTATGGGAAAAAGTCACTTATTTCTTGAATTTGAAACAGGTTGAAGCTGTGATGAGCAGTATATTTTATTGTAGCTTATCTATATGTGACTCGATCTGATTTCCTCTGCTATTAAAAATTCACTGATTTATTTTCTGAAACTAAAGTGCTGATATATGTCTACCTATTATGTACTCTTACCTAGTTAACTGTAATTTCTCATCTTAATATAGAAATATTTTATATTTTCTTAATTTTCCTTCTTTCATTGGTAGTGACATTTTCAGTGATAGTCAAACTGAAAATGGTATTCAGAAGCACAAAACTGAAGCATGCCTTTGAGTATGGCCATTTATGTATTCATAAATTGTGATAATGTTAGAGCTGAGTTTATTAAAAAATCTTCTTTTCAACACTGACAACTTTGCCATTTTTCACCTACTAGCACTTGCTACACACTTGTGATCCAAAATCCGACACTTTTCAGTGCTACTCGCAAATTTTTTATCATTGTTGCAAGAATTCCACCAGAATTTTTAAATTAGCACTGTTGAGACTTTTTGTAGTTTTGTATGATATGCTGGGTTTAACAGTAGTTACTGTACTAATTTCATATAATTACTGTAGTGCTTAGCTTGATTGAAAGTATTTCTTCTGTGATAGAATAATTAGCTCTTTTACTATGCATACATTAAAAAATTGGAATTTCAATATAAAGTGAGAGGAATTACATTTCTTCTGTTTTTTTTTAAGCAAGAGAAAAGAGAGGTGCCTGTGGAAGAACAACCTATTGTTCTGCAAGCTAAAGAAGAGACTGAGACGGAGAATGAGAATGCTTCAAAACGTCTAAGTCCAGAACCATCAACACCTACCTGCACCCAACCTGTGGAGCAGGTCATTTCTACAACTGTTGAAGAGGCACCTACCCCAAAAGTGGTGGAGCCTGAAACACTGTCCTTAGATGTTGAAGACTTGGGATATACAGCAGTAGCACTGTATGATTATCAGGCTGGTGAGTTCACCAAAGTGCTTGATATACTTAGGACCTGTTTACTGAGTTAATGGTCGCACATTAGAGTTTTACTTCCTTCATTTCAAGATAAATAACTAGCCAAAATCTGACCATTTATATCGCCCTTAATGAATCCCTCCAGAATATTTCTGTGTTATGTTGTGGGAACCATTATGACTAATTTATAGTTCATTCATATTACAAATTAATTGTGAAATATGATACATGAATGAGCTCTTATCTGCAAAGAAATCAATTTGTTCATATCTAAAATGGATATGTTAAAGTTATTTATTATTATAAGTACTTTCCAGCATCAATATTCAAATTTACAAATAGTTTCATTTTTACATATTCTTGGTTAGGAATTCTTATATATTGTTACTCATGAACATTTTAACTTTCATTTGATAACTTTCTGGTCTTTTTTATAGGAATAATTTTCTACAATAGTTGTACTTACTGTTTTTGAGATGTTACATTTAAATTTCTGTGTCTAATACTATCTTCTTGAATTTTTTGTTTCTATTAACTTCCACAAGGGCAATTTTCAAAGTACAGAGTTCGTATATATAATTAAAAAAACTTCACATAGAAAGGAAATAGATTGAGGTTTGGTGTCGCCATTCTGGATTGGAGGAAGCTCTTCAAAGTTTCAGAGGTGTTCCTTCTATCCTGAATGGAAATGCCAAACTTCAGTTTCAGGTAAGAAACCCCTTTCCTCTTTCATTTCTGTAGCAATTTAGTTCCATGTTGGAGGGGAGGAGGTTCCAGAGAGATTAAATTCATTTTCTTGTATTTGAATATTACTTAAATAGATAAAAAATAATTCATGAATGCATTTAAATTTAATTCAATACCTTTGTTACACATAGATTATTCTTCATATTTTATTTTTTCTAGCTGCCGAAGACGAAATTTCTTTTGACCCGGATGACATAATTACAAATGTGGAAATGGTAAGTCAACTTCCGATGTGAGTGTATTTAGTTTTATTCACATTTTTTCTAGTTTGTCAGTATGTGGGTTTTTTCACAGATTGATGAAGGATGGTGGCGGGGCATGTGTCATGGGCAGTATGGACTGTTTCCAGCCAACTATGTTCAGTTGCAGTAGACAGCTGAAGTTGAATATGAACGTCTGTGATATAACGTACTTACAACCTCCCTGTTGTTGAAAATTGTCAGGGAATCGGAACTTTTGAAATGACTGTTGGTAAATTGAAGTTGACATTTCGTGTGCCACATCATGGTCATAGTCTCATCTGCATACATAGTTGATTTTTATGTGTGTTCACGAGTGTTGTCAAAAGCTGAGCCTCTCTCAAATAACTTTTTTAATTTCCCTGGAAATGTCGATTTATACAAATATTTGTTTCGGTAGAAAGGAGGGTACTTTTATTCACACTTTATTTAGAGGTTACAAATTTTGACACACATTATTTTATCTAAATTATGAATCAAATTTAATTTTTATTGTAACTTTTTTACAGTTTATCACTCTTCAATGTTTGTTTCATCAGAGTTCATGAACAAACACTTGCATATTTGCAATTTTAATTTAAGTTTTATTTTTTTAAATATTTTTTATTGACATAGGTATTATATCATTGTATTATCAAATGACTATTAAATGACTTCCCAGGAGCATGAAAGGTTAGAAGTATTTCAATATTGGCAATGTTAATCATTTATCACAGTTTAATATCTTTTGTATTAATATGTATATCAATAAAATTTATGAACATTAAGACAGTTTTAAGATACACAGTAGTTTTCTTTATATAAACTGCAAACATATCCCATTCTATTCATCAGAATAATTGGTTAATCACATTTAGCCCATTGTGATGTCTTTCAACTTAGGTGTTCCATGATACAAACTTCATCTTTGAAACACTTCTCTAAGCTGCAATAATTTTTCCTAAAAAATTGCCTCAAGGAAACCATGTGTAAGTACTTACCTTGAAAATACTGAGTACAAGGAAGATCCACTTTGATTAAGTGAATAAGACCCTATTATAGGGTTGTAGGAATTAAAAGATTAGTATTAAATCATATTCCATTAAAACCTATAGAGAAGTAGAATTCAGGGATGTGGTAAGAGTTAAATATTGTACATAAATTGTTACGATTGTTTAATTACTATTTACATTCATGTGATTGTTTAACTTACAATAAGATATGCTCAAGTTCCACAGAGGAAACGAGATATAAAATTTGTACCTGACATACAATATTGATATATATTGCTAATATCTTATGTGCTATTTCTATTCTAAGATACATTCAACTCAACAGAGTAGGAGTGGCTAAGGAAAAAGTTATTTTTAACTATTAAATGTAGTCAGAAGGTTATTAAATATGGTAATAGTATTATAATGAACACCTTATTGTATGATGGAGACTTCCTTTCCATGTGTAAATTATTTTTGTTTCTGGTTTCAAAGCTACGCACATCTGAGTTCGTTGTGAATAGGCGACTTATTAATCACAAATAACGTCGATGATTGAATGTTCTGGTAAGTAGGAGTAAGTATTCCCATTTTCTTGAAGAGAGCCCTGCACCTGACACCTTTTTTCTGAAGTTTGCCTTACACTGATGCAGAATATTATACCATATGACATTAAAGAGTGAAAGTATGTAGAATAAACTAATTTGCGTATGTTTGGGTCACTACATCTTGACATAATATTAACAGATAAGGTTACCGAGCCTAGTTTTCTTGGGAGAATATTAATGTGATCTTCCAATTTAATTCATTGCCCACAGATATACCTAAAATGTTGTGTATTCAACTTCACTTATTTCAAAATTGTTCAGTTGGTCTGAAACTGCACGAAACGAGTTATTACAATTAACTGACAAGCCATTAAGTGAAAACAAAGTGATGCACCTGTGTTAGTGTACCATTGGCAGCATTTTGCAAACTATTTTGCTTACTTGTTACCAAAATGCTAGTATCATCTGCAAAGAGTATAGTTTTGGTAGAAGTCATTTATATAGATTAAGAATAGCAATGGAACCCTTGGGAATTAGTGAAACTTTTTCCATAAATTGAAAATTGTGATTTATCTGTTTTTCAAATTAATTGAAATAATGGCCATCATAAAAATTATAGCCCACTCGATAATTGACTATGAAGAAACTTGAATTTTTCTTGTGCTCTAAATGGAGGTAATAATTTGTACTGTACATGTGGCCATTAGTGAAGTATGACAGCAACAATGTGAGAATGTAGCCATGACGCAGTCTAAATTAAGTTTCCTCTGCCTGAAGAATCTGTACTATTTTGGAGAAATGAAGTACACTTTCACTGGATTTGATGAGAATGAAGTTTCACAGGCACTATTATTGTTACAGAGCTGCCCGTTTATTATGCAAGCTTTTGCCTGCAGATCACACCAGGCAGAGCTCTAGACACCCAAGATGTTAGCCACAAATATCTCTCAAACTTATAACCCCAACATACAGATAATAAATAATTTCTTAAATCATTGGACTTCGTAATTTCTGCATAATTTGCAATAAAATCTAACGAATGTCCCCAGAACTTTGGAGCATCTGTTCTCCTCACAGTTCGTACCCGGCTAACTCAAAATTTCGAGATTTCCCCTCTCACTCACCCCGTAGGTCGGCCGAAACACTTTAAATAACCAAGTTTTTTTTGTTAAGCTTCTCCGACAAAGATTGTTGATGCTAATAAAAAAACTCGAATTCTATTCTCAGTTTTTATTGGCCTTGAAGAGTTCATAGTTTGATTTTATAAATATTAGGGCATTCAAATATAAACGAGCCTTTCACTTCTGAGATCTTAGAAAGCGTGTCGAAGGTAGGCGAAGCATGAGGAAATAGTAAGGGGGGGGGGGATCCTCTCTAGATGACTCAAGGCAAAGCCGACATCTCTACCGGCTTCGTTAGTTGTCCTCACAATGAGCGAAAGAGTGGATCATCCGCCGGTTGCGCAACGCATCATAATAAAGTTTTTAACGAATGAAGCCGTTAGACCAGCCGAAATTCGGGGCCGAGTGCGTGAAAAGTTCGAGGAGAATGCACTTTCATAGCAACGACTGAAATCCTGGCGTGTTGAGTTCAAAGAAGGGCGTGAAAAAATGGAAGATGGGAGTCACCTCTCAAGCGTGACATGACGTGAAACTCGCCACGTTCGCTGACGATACAGCGATGTTAACTTTACGAATAAAAGAATGATTGACCCTCCATATCTGCACATAAACGAAACCGCAGTACCATACGAAAATAAAGCCAAATATCTTGGTATGACACTACATACCAAGTTAAGATGGAAAGAGTATGTAAAAATATTCCGGCCTGTCTTCATATAACAAAACTTTGGCGTATAATCAAATTATTAAAGCAACCTGGTCGTGTGGTATACAACTATGAGGATGAGCAAAATAAAAGATTATCAATCGAATAGACATTCGAAAAAAAAGTTTTACGTGCTATGGTGGATGCCCCACGGTACATTAGAAACGCTGACAACCTTGGCAGTCCAACTGTCAAAGAATTTAAAAGATTTGCGGGCAAGCACGAAAAGAGGCTTCACCGGCATGAAAACACACAAGTTCAGCTCTCGGACAATAAATACCTGTTCAGAAGACTGAACTGAACGAAACCATTCAATTACTATAAGTGATAAATTCCAAAACAGAGCATGCTGCCTGAGAGTGAAATAAAGTCGTAAGACCACAATGAAAACTAAAGGATGCCATTAGACTGATTTAGCTAATGAGTTTCTTGATATAAGAACTAACGAATTAAAACTAATGGTTGGTCTCTATAGACCATTGTCGTTAGTGAAGTGGTTTTTGTTGTGTAAAAGTCCCACATATGCGTCTTTCTGAAGATTTTCCAACTGCCCTCGCAAAAAAAGAAAATCTCTCCATCGTCACGCCTGGCAATGTTGCAGCTATTCCCGAGATCAATGAAACAGATCGTTGCTTCACTGTAGCAGAAATCAGTATCAGAAGTGTGCACATCATCGTTAGTGACCATCTTGCATTCGAAATAACCTCGGCGAGATGGGTTGCACGTATGTTTACCCAAGAAAACAATACTGGAGAGTTGAAGTTTGTCAGAAGCTTCTTGCTCGTTTTCAAAATGAAGGGCAGGGTTTTTTTTGCAACGCATTGTGACGTGCGATGAAATTTGTTCACCGCTACAATCCCGAGTCGAAAGAGGTCAGTATGGAGTGAGGAGAAAAGGGGGAGCCAGGATCATCAAGGGCCTTAACTCGTGATGTCAACTGTTCTTTGGGACTCTCGAGGACTTTTTCTCGTCGATTTTCTTCATGATCGAATTCTGCCTACTACTGTCACAGGTACGAGCTGCATATCTGTCAAAAAGGCGCCGTCAGCGCATTCGAGACAATGGAAGACCCCCAAATGCAGCAGCCCTAACAACCCCAAAATTGTCTGAAGTGCACTGGACTACTGCCCTGAAAGTCGAACATGCGATTTCCATATGTTTGGGCCTCTCAAAGAGGCACTTGGAGCAAAGCGTTTGCGAACGGTTCAGAGGTGGAACAGTTTGTGCGCAATTGGATGGATACAAGCTCGAAGTCGTTCTTCGGAAACGGCAAGAAGAATAAACCTGTTCGATTGGAAAAATGCATCACTAGGGAGGAGAATTTCGTAGAATATAATTGTAAAGTGTGTTTTCATCTTAAATATGAAATAAATTTTCACTTGCAAATGGCTCGTTTATATTTCAATGACCCAATATGATAACATGATTTTCTTCAATTATCTACCATCAACATTGATGGACATTACAATATCTTTACTCAATATCCAATTTTGCAATGTTTGGCTTCGTCACGAATCAAATACATATATTTTTCGAAGATCGTTGGTCTGCCCAGCCACCATATCTCAAGCAAATTGAAAATGTGTAGGATGACATCGAACGGGCGGGCAGGCAACTGGATTCAGTGACATCAAATCTTAAGGAATTGGACAACTGTGCAATTCCTCCTACCACCTACCAACATCTCATATAATTAATGCGTAGGAGAATTCAAGCAATATTGAGAGCAAAACGTGGCCCAGAATTGTATTCAGGGGGTGGCATGCAGACAAGCCCTGGCATTGCCACTATCTATTTAACATACTCCTTGAGCACACACATACCTCCACCACCACCAACACGGTAATATATAAGTTAAAATGGCTACAGGAAGAGAGATTTCCGTAATTAAGGAGGAATAAGACCTCTTAAAACGAAATATTAGTTAATTGCCATTCCATAGGAAGTAAGACATGGTCGGTGACAGAAAGGGAGGAGTTTTCAGTGTTTGAGATTTCTAATATTATCACCTAGCCTAGTAAACAAACCATAAACACACATGCACGTATGTTCTAAAAAGTGGCGTAGCTTGGATTTCAGCCGCCCGGCGCGTAAGTCAATTTTGCGCCCCCCTTATTTATATAGGCCTATTTAAATCCAATTCTAAGTTCAGATTACAAGTGTTTATTACTTATAGTGAAATTTTGCAAGCCCCATAAAGTGCCATATTGGTCGCCCCTGCCCTCCGCTCAGCTACGATGCTGGTTCTAACAAAACTGTGGAATGTCTGCAGAAATTTCAACAGAAATTTGTATAATTTGTTTTAATGGTATATGTTGGCTAGTAGAGGGTGACGTGAAAAAGGAATCGACACTGACGAATATTAGCGAGAAATTCTGTTTCGAGCTTGCTGAGATGAATTGTAACTTTCCCTAATGATATTCCGTTCAGAAAAGTAATTGAAAATTATAAGGCGCTGAAGTGAAAATTCTATGTGGTAGAAGACCGCCCTGAAAATTTAGACAATACTCGGGCAGAAATTTTATTTTAACTAAAGGAAATGTAGAACCTATCTATAGTGAAGCATTACTTAGAGGTGAAACACGTGGAATAGGAATTCAATTGAGAATCAGCTACTATAGCTTGGAGTATTTTGTGCTAGTTTTTTAAAAATAAAACACGAAGAATTAATTTGACCTTTTTATTAGGAAACATAACTCCATAGCCAATAATTTTAAGGAAACCTGCAACTAGATCTCAAATTTTTGATTAGATATTTTTCTTAGCCACTGATGCTTGCAAATATTCAATTTCAGCAATATCGAGTCAAGGGAAATTGGGGAAGATCTGCCCATAGCATTTGATAGCCGGACTCTAAACAAGCATGAGGTGAATTACAGTGTTATAGATAAGGGACTACTTGCTATTGTGTGGGGAATTAACCATCATAGAAATTGTTTCTATGGACTGCAGTTCACTGTTGTAACTCGTCATAAAGCTTTGGTTTGGCCTCAGCATGATTAATGAGATGGTGTTTAAAGTTGATGAAGCATGACTTTGATGTAGTTTATAGACCAGGAACTAAATAAAGTAATGCTGGCATAGTAGGTAGATAAGGGAGGGTAAGAGTACGCAGTGAAGTTTCATAGTGTTGGCAGCACTGTACAGATACGTTTTGGTACTATTTTAGTGCATCTACAAGTGCAGGAGAACACGCTATCCATAATGGCATCTATTTGATGCTTTTTTTTTGATTTCACGAAGTAAAATATACTTTTGTTACTTCTGTATGTAATAATTATAAATTAAAACCTATGAATTTTGAGGCACATAATAATGAATTATAATTTTGTGTGGCATATCATTTCAAATAACAATTATTTACTCAATGAAGATATAAAAGGAGACAAAGTTCTATTTACTGATGATACTTGCTTTTTATTCACAGCATCTTGTCCCAAAACTCTTAAAATGACATTGACTTGGCAAATTGACAAGTTACAAAATGGCTTCAGTCTAATCAGTTTTCTCATCAATACCGAGAAAACAGTCTATGTAAACTTTTCTCTTATTCAGGAGCGATCAGGTGATTTACAGATAAATCTCAATCCCAAAGCACTAAGTTATTTAAATTGAACAAAATTCCACTCAGTGTGAATCCAATATAATTTAAAATGATAATGTATTTAAATACCTTCGTCATAAACTTTTATGCATTTCAGATAAAAAAAGGCCAATATGTATTATTAAAAACTCAAACTCATTACAACATGTAAATCATACGTTCAACAATTGAGAATCTGAAGCCTCCCCAGTCTATATATACATTTGTGGGGATCAGAGATGTCTGCCACCTGCACTCTCAAGACGGACCGGGACGGTCATTCCGCTTGTGCAATAAATAATGTAAAGCCACGTGGTTGCCGTTCGTCCTTTGGTACCCTTTCGCCCAAATTGGTGACCCCGACGTGATCCGATGGAAGACCAGCAACAGCCAGGCGTATACAGGGATTATTGCGCTCTGAATGAGCGAACCATCCCATACAGGTACCCCGTGCGCCACGTGCAAGACTTTGCCCTGAGCCTACAGGGCAGCTCGGTGTTCTCAGTGCTCGACTTAGTCAAGGCATACACACAAATTCCGGTCCATCCGCCGTTCGGGATGTTCGAATTTCCGTTTATGACCTTCGGGTTGCGAAACGCGGGGCAAACTTTTCAAAGGTTCATGGACGAGGTGCTGCAGGGCCTCGAGTTCTGCTACCCGTACATAGACGACATCCTCGTTTGTAGGTCGTCACCGGCAGAACACCGAGAACATATCAGCACGATCTTCCAACGTATGGCGCAAAACGGCATCGTGCTCAACACTGGGAAGTCCGTCTTCGGTCGGTCAGCTGTCACTTTCCTCGGCTACCGCGTCTCCCACGAAGACGTCAGCGCGGTCCTGGAGCGCATCACCGCCCTGCAGCAGTTCCAGCGGTCGCCCGACGCCCGAGGCTTGCGCCGGTTCTTGGGGATGGTAAATTACCACAGGCGTTTCCTTCCCCACGCGGCCGTTTTGCAGGAGGCACTATCTGGCCTCTGCGGAGCCCAACCGGTGCTGTGGACGCCCGCAACCTCCGCGGCCTTCGAGAGCTGCCGACGCCACCCTGTTGGCCCACCCCGACCCTACGGCTCAACTCGGACTATTCACCGACGCTTCGGAGTCGGCGCCAACGGGTCAACGGAGCAGCCACTGGGTTTCTTCTCCAGAAAACTGACTCCCCGTCAATCGCAGTGGCCGGCGTACTACAGGGAGCTTCTGGCGATCTACCTGGCGGTCAGACACTTCCGCCACGCGATCGAGGTGCAGCACACGGTGGTCTTCACGGACGACAAGCCCATCTACTTCGCGTTCCTCCAGCAGAACGAGAAGCTCCCACCAGTGCAGAGGAACCACCTTACATACATCTGCCAGTTCACCACCAACATCCGGCACATCAGCGGGGCCGAGAACATCGTCGCGGACGCCTTCTCCCGCGTCGACGCCCTTACGACGGCCCCGAACCCGGTGGACCTCGAGACCCTCGCCCACCAGCAGACGCGCGGCGACGAGTTGCGCACGCTGCTTCGCAGCGGCACGGCGCTGGTCTCCATCCCAGGCCACGCCTCGCAGCTTTATTGCGACGTCTCGACCGGACGCCATCGGCCGTTCGTCCCAGCACCCAGCCGACACCAGGTGTTCGACGCGCTGCACAGCCTCAGCCATCCAGGGACCCGCGCCACTACGCGCCTGGTGACGTCGCGTTTCGTGTGGCCTGGAGTAAACCGCGACTGCCGAGCGTGGTCCCGAGCGTGTGCGCCTTGCCAACGCGCCAAGACCACGCGGCACGTCGTGACGGCTACCGGATCTTTTCAGACGCCCACAACCCGATTCCACCACATTCACGTCGACATCGTCGGGCCACTACCGCCAGCAGGTCCTTTCCGCTACCTGCTCACGATCGTCGACCGCGCCTCGCGCTGGCCAGAGGCAGTCCCGCTGGAGCAGATCACCGCCGAGAGCGTAGCCAACGCCATCCTCCACGGTTGGATCGCCCGATTCGGGTGCCCAGAGGTCATTACAACCGACCAAGGCCGTCAATTCGAATCGCGGCTGTTCGCGGCTCTGGGAGCTTTCGTCGGGTGGCAGAAATCTCGGACGACGCTGTACCACCCACAGGCGAACGGCATGGTGGAAAGATTCCACCGGCAGCTGAAGGCGTCGTTAATGTGCCACACCGGACCATCGTGGCTAGAGGCGCTCCCGATAGCCATGCTGGGCCTTCAAGGAGGACCTACAGGCATCGGCAGCCGAGTGGTGTTCCGTGATTCACTCGGGCTGCCCGGCGAATTTTTCGCCCCGGTTCCAGCCCAGTCTGCCGGAGTCGACCGCGTCCGCGAAGCAACGCAGCACATCAGGCCCCGGGACCTTCGTTTTCAGGGAGCTGGCATTCTGCACCCACGTCTTCCTGCGCGACGACACCGCGCGACTACCGCTCCGCCCACCCTATACCGGTCCCCACCTGGTCGTCAGCAGGGACGACAAGACTTGCGTCCTGCGGGTGTGAGGGAACGACGTCCGAGTTTCATTGGACAGGGTGAAACCGGCTTTCACCTCAGCCCCGATCTACCCCCGTCGCGACGCTGGAGCCTTCCCAGGAGGCTCCAGCGCCGCCAGCCAGGAGCGGACGCCAACCCAGTGGGGCCCCGGTGACTACGGCAACTCGCGCGGGCCGCCGCACACCCTCTGCGAGTGCGCCGTCCGCGCAGAACTTTGGGCCGCACAGACCCGCGTAGAGTACTGATAGTGCAAGTTTCGCTTACATGTATATATATTTTATTTCTTTCTATGTTTTAAACCGACTCCGTCACTCGGGAGGGGGCTGCTGTTGAGTTTTAGTAAATAAAAGCAATATTAAAACTAATAAAGAAATAACTCCTATAACACACAGTATTGAGTATTGTTCAGGTTTCCACATGAACACATTCAGAACAACAACACATGCACAGGATATTAAACCCTACAATAAACTCCCCAATAAAATAAATACTGTCAATGGTTAAAGTTCTGATGTGCACATAAATCATTCCTGGTGAATAGCTGTTTTTACACAATCACAGAATTTACCAACAATATTTGGTAAATACCCGTTCTTGATGTACCTTAGTTTATATTATTACATATAACACTGTATAAATGTAATCCCATTAGTAGGTTATTTTTGCTATCTCATCATTCATTATAATTTGCAATTTTTACTGTTGTTTTATTGTTATGCTTCTTCCTATTTTACCTTGTTTATTTATTTAGTACGTAAGGAAAAATAACATTCTGTAAATTGTGTTCAAGATTGTACATGTAATATGGAAACGGATCATTAATTGTTTTCATGTATCATGGAGTACAGATGCCAATTATATTATTCTTTAAATAAATCCCAAAGAATGGCCGAAAGTCATAAATTGAATAATTTAATTTGTAAAGTTTCATCTCCGAAATTTTGGACCTCCTCATTTCTTTAATTAAAATATGAAGTTTTCATGTTGCTGCTTCAACATCTAGGGCAAAACTCCTATTTTTTGTGTATTCAGGCACTTGTGAGACCAAATATTCATGAATATGTTACCTGTGATATAAAATATAAATGTTAGAATATTTTTGTTGATTTATGTGACTCTGTATTAATATAATTCAAGAGAAATTGTTTTTTTTGCAAAACATACTGTAATTGTGGAATTTGTCAAAATATATGTACATTGAAAATGTATAAATATTTACATATCTGTCACCATTTATTTATCAGTATTTGTGGGAAATTCAATTTCTTTTTTTACCAAAGTATTATATTCTAAAGTACTCCTTTACACAGGTTGTAGTAATACTTATTTAAAGTTCTGTAAGTATTAACAATAAAATTTTGTGATTCGATGCTGGTAGCACAAAAAACTATTTGCACAAAGTCTCTGTCTATGTCACAGTAGGAAAAAGTTTATATGATTTAACTGATATATAATCTTCATTTCATATAGCACACAATTTAATATTATAAATACATCCAAATTATTCAACAGGTTCCCACTCAACCATCTCCAAATGTCATAAAATTTTGGAATAAAGAAACTATAGATCCCAAATGAAACTGAGCAAAATATTAAAGCTTATTGTACATTGATTAAAAGTTGCAAGCCTATGTTAAATGGGCTGTCATCAGATTAATGAACTGCTGAAGCGGTCAAATTTGATCCCATCTCAAATAAGTTGTAGCTGCCACACAAGTGTGAAACTTGGCTTATCAATACAACTTAATCCTGGAATGTAGTGGTTTGATCAAAAAAGAATATATCTAGCCATTCAGGCATCTATCCATGCCAAATTCACCACAAAATTTTGTCACACCAAAGTCAGACCTCTGTTTGGATGTTGAGATCCATATGCCACAATATTTTGCAAATGATCACACACACATATATAAGTGATCAGTTCAATATGACAGAGACAGATAAAACTATCGAATTACTTTGTCTTGCATGGAAATATGAAAATGTGAATTTTCAAGAGATGCTGGAGGTCCCATTTGGTGGTAATTAAATTTATTAATGTTAGCTGATATTGATTGCATACTTTGAAGAAGCTTTTTGAGTTCAAATTATCACAACTTGGCCTATACGAAAAGAGTCCTGATTTAAACTGAATGATACCTAAGTCGTTAAAACTTCTCTTTCTCCATATCTTGCTACATTAAAGATATTACTGTTTTTAGAAGTTTACTGAGATAATATAGAGGTTTTTGATAATTAGCAGCTATTTAATTAATGATACAATAAATAGAAAAACAAACTGAAAATAATAAATTTGTTAACTTTATATGTTCACTGTATAAATGAAACCTTGTAACCCTGGACTCATATAACAGAAAGTTTTTATGGTGGATGGGGTTTTACCTTGAAAATTTAATTGCCAACCAGTATCCGGAAAGAGAGTCCTTCATGTGGGAACTTCTCAATCTGCTTTCTTCAACAGAAAAAACTGCCTACATCCAATGATGACAATGTGACTGAGGTAACTACCCAAATGTTATACACAGAATGTCAAATTTCGTGGTATGATTCAAACAAGAAAATTTTGATAAATAAATAGAGCTGACCCTCAGCATAATTTAATCGTGGTTTGATTCCAAAAATTGTTTGTAATACAAAACCATTGTTCCCTTTGTAATGCATGTGACCGCAATTATTTTGTTCTACATCAGAAACACAGAACATCCCTTTTTAAATAATATACATAAACTTATGAACATTTCAATTATTAAGAATAATCATAGCCCGTTTTTACAAAAATATAAAAAAGTGTGTGAAAATAAATTACAGAAAAATTAATAGGTAATTTTGTTCTAACACAAGACTAGAAATATAAGTAAATTAAAATTAAGTTATGTCGTATCTTAAAAATGAGTGTTAGTTAAATAAAAATGAAAGAAGTCAACGCCGATGAATATCACAATGTAATACAAGAAGAAAAGAATGAAATTAAGTAAATATATCATTAAAAAATATTTAGTATATAAGAATAATAAACATACTGTAACACAAAAAATGTGGAGGAAAACCTGCTCAACTGAGGTACGGAGAATAAGCTACCAGACAGAGACACAAGAATCGTCTCTGAATCCTCCGCTAATTAGTACAATCAATATTAAGTAAAGTGAAAACAGTTTATGTATTTATGGATTTATGTATCGACCAAGCATTTTGACGAAATGGAAAACGTAACAACGAAAACAGGGGTTTGCTGCAAACCAAAAATTATTATTGATTATAATAAGGGGGAATAGTTGATCTGTCTGATAAAATGAGTGCTTACAGCAGTCCACTTAGAAGATCACTAAAATGGTACAGAAAACTAGTATTCGACCTTCTTCCGTTGTGAATATTTTCCCAAATTTAACGGTAAGAAAGATGTCAATTATAATATTCCGGAAACAAGGTAGATGCTCTCCCATGAGGAAACAACAATAAGGGCCAATACAAGAAGACATAAAGAAAGAAGGAAAGGCATATAAAGTTGGGAAATACTGTGCTGACTATTATAGCAAATAAAAAAAAAAACGCTCGGACGCAATTTAGCGAGGAAACTCATGAAACAAGTTGTTAGTTACTGTGATATGTCC
This sequence comes from Eucriotettix oculatus, assembly GCA_034510155.1. Classification (NCBI taxonomy): domain Eukaryota; kingdom Metazoa; phylum Arthropoda; class Insecta; order Orthoptera; family Tetrigidae; genus Eucriotettix; species Eucriotettix oculatus. The sequence continues at coordinate 70,552,880 of CM067380.1, forward strand.
AAATCTCAACCACAACTTTACTTAAAATGTTTTAATAAACTTCACTAAGTTTTAACATATATTTTTAATTGTCATTAATAATTTAATTTATATAATATAATAATTTCTTGACCAAACGAGAAGTTGGCTGTCAGTCCCTAGAATCCATGCCGTCCAAACGTACAAGTAAAGCATTTGATTGTGTAAACCGTAAAATATTTTTATAAATATTATGTAAAATTGAATTACAGGAACTTCATTTTCTTGGTTTAAGTTATACTTTAAAAAATAGAATGCAACAGGTAGTGTCAAATGATTCGCTGTCAGGAATACATAAATCATATTGGGGAATTATTAAAACTGGAGTTCCAGAGGGTTCAATATTAGCATCTTTTCATTATATATATATATATATGACACTATAATATAATAAAATGAAATAAAGACGGATTAGAAGATTTAAGTAACTATAATTTCAGTAATCTGTTAGCATTGTTTACTGTGAATTTATTTACAATACTCTGTGAAAAAACATTTTTCATTGCATTTCTTACACAGAATTCAACATATTATATTTTGTCATATGTGATTACATTCTGGGGCAACTCAGCTTGTATAGACAAGAATTTTATTCCTCAAAAATGTGTTGTCCTCTTAAACATCAGGTAGATATCCCTTATACAGAACAGAAATAAACAAAATGAAAGTTTATGAATGGATACCTATACTCACTCATCAATATATCTATTTGAGACTACCCCAGAAGTAGTAGCAACAAAAATAAAATCATTAAATAACTAATATTCATGTGGCATTTATGGCATACATCAGGCTATCATCAAACAGTGTGTGTTATTCACACAAACTACTCTTAGTCACACCTTTAACTGCTCACTAAATTCAGGTATATAAGCAGATATTCCCAAACCTGCTTCTAATTCTTGGAAAACTACAAGCAGAGTATATGAAAGCTCCTCACAGCAAGTACCCAACCATACAAAATCTGCATTTTTTAGAGGCATCTGTAAATAATGGTGTACTACTGGATGTATGAATGGGATAATGAAGGAGACAAAGTTCCATTTGCTGATGATAATTGCTTTTTCTTCACAGAATTGTGTACCAAAACTCTTAAAAATGACTTTAACATTACAAATTTACAGATTAAAAATGGTTTCAGTATTATCACTTAATTATCAGTACTGAGAAAACAGTCTAGAAGAGCTTTTCTCTTATTCAGGAGTGACGAACTGATTTACAGATAAATCTCAAACTCAAAGTACTAAGTTATGTAAATTAAACAAAATTCCACTTAGTGTGAATCCAATATAATTTACCTTCAATATTTTTACCATTACTTTTGTGGCAGATAATAAAATACCAGAATGGTATGTATTATGAAATAAATATTAATAAATTGTGAGAGAACAATGAGAATTATGGAAATAAACTTTCCTATGTACGATTTTATCTTTTGAAGAGGATGAATGATCCTTAGAGGAGACGTTACTGGTGCCTCGAATAAAATTGAAATCAAGAAGCCCAAGAAATAAGACGAAAACCCAAATCCTAAGAACAACAACATTATGAATTTCTGACATTTTAAGAAATAAAAAATAAAACTCTTAAATTTTTAGTCTTTTGGAAGTAGAATAAATGATTTATTATAATTATTAATTTATTTATCAATGTCTGTCTTTTATGCAAACTTAAAAAAGTTTTTTATTCATAGCTAATAATTAAAATTACTAATTCTGTTACTACACACATAGATAGCATAAGTTAAAAAATAATCTGTGAAAACTTCAGTTCTGTATTTACAATTTTAACATAGGAAATATTGGGTCTTCACACTCCCCCTAATTAAGGTTGATACCTCTTTGAACCCTTTCTTAATGTGATTTATATTTGGCACTCTTATATTCATCGTAAGAATAACAACAAGCACTTAAGGTAATTATTTTTGCAATACTCACGGTAATGTCTTTGGTGTTGTGAATGAGAATATCCATGTTTAAAATTGCGGAACGCATAATCTGGAAATGAATCAAGTAAGTACAGTAGGTGATCCTACTGAATGGGAAGAGGTATTCCCATGAAAGAATATCATTCACCCAATTGATATATAAATCAATTATGGTACAGTACGAATATTACTCTTATTAACTGACCTACATTTTTCAAAACGTTGAAATCTTTAACACAAGATCCATTTATCCAAACAGAATTTGATATTCAGGAGAGTGTTAACATCATGTGGGAGAGGCGCCATTTTGGAGTCTCCTGTAAATCCAGCCAGTAGGCAAGATACTGTGAAACAGTTAAAATATAAAGAGAAAGATTTTTTCGTTGAATCGTATCTTAATAGAAATGTAAGTGAATTAAAATTAAGTTATGTCGTATCTTAAAAATGAGTGTTAGTTAAATAAAAATGAAAGAAGTCAACGTCGATGAATATCACAATGTAATACAAGAAGAAAAGAATGAAATTAAGTAAATATATCATTAAAAAAATATTTAGTATATAAGAATAATAAACATACTGTAACACAAAAAATGTGGAGGAAAACCTGCCCAACTGAGGTACGGAGAGTAAGCTACCAGACAGAGACACAAGAATCGTCTCTGAATCCTCCGCTAATTAGTATAATCAATATTAAGTAAAGTGAAAACAGTTTATGTATTTATGGATGTCCTCATATGTACACGCAAGCTTTTATCAGATTTTATCGACGGTTGAATTGAGTTTGGTCCTCGTGCAATTATTATTCTTAATATACATAAACTATATTAAACCTATGGTAAATGAAAAAGTAAGTAGCTATGCAGATGACACTACAGTTGTCTGCTTGAGACAAAAACAGGAATGACCACAATCTGCAACCTCCAAGAGTTTTAATAGTATTTAATTTAACTCTGATAACCTCATAGCTAATGTGGATAATCAAACACACAGTGTATGAACCAGTTTCAGTCTACAGCTTAGCAACACAATCAATACATACCATCCAAGATCTGCATGTAGATAATTGAGCTAATTTAAATAATAATTAATTTTTAAGAATGTGACTTTTGAATGTACAAATAAATATATGTAAATAAGTTTGTACTATCTATAAAAATAATCGAGATCTTTGAAATTTGAGTTTGCATTGACTCACGTTGTTAGCACCAACAGTTAGATTGAATGTATGTGTAAATTTTGAGATTCTGTTGACCCACGTACACATATGTTACACAATAAATAGTTCTTGGTGTAATGCACTGGTCTAGATGCCTGTAGGAGTTTTCTCACATGCACTTCACTCCAGAGTGACTGCGGGGCTTACCTGATTATGTCGGGAATTGAAAGGTGGGATGCGGAAGGTGGCCAAGAGTTGACTAGGGCCCCAGGGCTATAGTTCAAGGATCCTACGCGCTGTTTCACCTAACGAAATGCAGGGAAACCCCTTGAAATCCTTCATCAGGTATGTCAGGCATTGGGTACTATTATCACGCCCTTCCGAATGACAGGAGACGAGTTTGCTGTGGGGCATTCCCTTCTCTGTGTTTCCACCAGTTTTAGGAGGCAGTTGGCTGACTGATCCAATGGGATCAGTGGACAACTATTGCCTTATCCCAAGGTCTTCAACCCCAGTACATATACCTCCTAAATCTTGAATAAAAGAAATGTAAATAATACAGCATACACAAAAATAGTTAATTGGTATTTTTTTCAAGAGTTTTATTTATTAGAGAACTAAATTAAAAAATTCCTTGTAACTTTGAACACTATTGAGCAAAACATTTATTAATGTAAACACTTCAAATACACAGCACATGTGACACTTTTGTGAACAACAAGAACAAGGAATCTTGCGGTCCTCTATTGGAAAACTGAAGTCTCTTCTTCACCTTTTTGAAGATTTCTCAAGGCGTATACAAAAACTTGCATCTTCTACATCTCTTTACAATCCGAGTAGAACAATTAGACTGAAAATTTACCAATCATAATTATGAACAATAAAGCTTAATCCTAAGACTATCTGTAAGGTTTCTTGAACATTAAATAATAATAATAATCATATTCCGTAGATCCTGTAAAGAAGCTAAGCTTCAAGGATGTGGAATGGGTCAGGGTGTACATTTATTACATTATTTTATTGTATAAAAGAAAAATATACTTATAACAAATTTTTGTATTATAAACTAATATAAATAAATAAGGAAGTAAAACAGGCAAGACTTTGCTGAACTGGGAATTGGACCCGGCACACACACACTCATACTATCTGAGTTACTCCAAAAATGTTTTCTCTTTTCTGTACACACCTTGATCTCTCAAAATTGCATGCATGAAAGTATAACAGTATGTATAATTTGATCTATAAAATTATTCACCCTTGTAACTAAATTATTTTATCACTATCACAATAGGTTGAAAGGTACAACTTGTTTGCTATATAAATATAAATGATGAATATGGTTGAATACTGAGTTGCTGTTAGACCTTATTTTTTAATTTTAAAAGTGGATTCCCCCAGAATCGAGGTAGTATATGATAATTTACATTTACAAGCAGTTGGAATTATTATAATGTCTTTTTCCAAATGAAACAGTTATGTTTATATTATAAATAAACATTGTATATTAAAAATATTAATTACACCTGCTCTCGCTCCATATATACTAATGTAATACAACATGATGTACGAAACCCAAGGTTTTAGTGTAAATATGAGTAGGTACTCAATACTTAATCAAAAAAACAATACAGCAAAATACGTAAAACTGAATAGTATTTTCATGATACTCACATCACATGAATGGCTTATGAATCTTCCCTCATTTCCTTTTTAATTTGATTGTTGGGGGCTTTACTTGGCCCACACCTAAAAACAGTAAGCATTTTCAAAAATGGGGAGTATGGGTAGTAAACTAAGTATATATATTTCTTCTTCATTTATAACTATATTGACACTACCTTTAACTTTAATAGCATAATGTGACTTTTCTGAAAGTTTTGTTCAGAAGTTTGTCCAAAAAACTGCAACTTTACATTACTAGTTTACAACCTTGATTGCGACCAAATGTATAAGGAAGTACAAGGCAGAGAAAATGGGTCATTCAAGTCTAATTCAAATAATGGATAACAATTTACCCCTGGTTCTGATTGGTTGCTGATCATCAGAAATTGGGAATGCCAGTTAATCACATTTAATACATTCCCTTTTATATCAGTTTTCTTTTATTAAATTTATTATTTCTGTCTCTGAAAACAACACTTATTTCTTTACATTATGAATAGTGGAATCAGAAAATGAGTATTAAATTGGAAATCTATAAATATAATCGAATTTAATAATTCGATTGTTTTAACTGTGGATATGTACTGTAAATATATAAAGACGAAAGTAGTAAAACATCATAGAAGTTAATAGTAGTACACTGTGGATATGGACAAGTTAAGGGTAGTGCATGGAATTGGCTGGAAAATAAAAGAAATATATGGCAAACTTTTAACCAGCAGAACTTCATTACTATCAAAATATTCCTTTTTAAATTGTCATATCCAATACAGGTAAAAGGAGCTGGATTAAGAGAGATTGAACATAATAAGATAGATTGTGTGAAACTAAACAACAATCGTCAAATTAATATCAAGTTAATTAGAATATAATCTTGAACTTACGATATGAATAAAATTATTCTCTCAAGAACAAAATTTTACACAAACTAAATTATAAAGGATAATTATTTTTTTATGAAGAATGACAAAATTTGAAATGACCCTGAAGGATTATTCTGACTACTGAATGCCACTAGATTAAATTGAAATCAACATTTTACTTTATATGCTTATCTTTATTTCAATATAGTGTGTTAAAAAATTTCACGCAGAGGACATTGTGTATGAAATGATGAGTGTCTTTCCAACATAACTATTATTTGATTTATTTGTATTGGAAAAATTTAAACTGTCAATTAGTAATTATAAAAATTATGAAAAATGTTACAGATAATAATAAAACAAGACTTCACATTAATGAACACTATAACTGAAAATTTAAATATTGAACAATAAAGAACTCAGTAGCCTCATAAATGTCTAAATATAGATACACAATTTTCTCTTGAACATAATTTAAAAAATACAATAATTTAAATCAGGCAATTGTAGATATAATTTATTGAACAAACCTGTCACTCTCAAGTAGCTTACAAATCTTGTCACCATCCTTATTAGTAGAAGCACACCCTGCTTGATTGGAATGACTAATGAGGTCCTTATCACATTCATCTTCTTTACATGTCTTGATAAAGACTTTTCTGTCATTTTTTTCAATTTTTATTGGTTGAAGTTCAGTTTGAGTTGCAACTTCTTTGTATCTAGCCCGGACGCACTCGTCGGTTTCCAAACCAATATCTCTATACGTTTTTTGGGCAATTGTATCTGTAGTTAAGGGCTGAGACTGATTTGAAATATTATTATTTTCGACCCATAAAGCTGAGTGTGACAGGTACAGCCTGGACCTGGGCCGAAAGAAATAGGCTGCATCATATCATATTCAAGTCCTTCAGGACTTTGCTCGTTTGAATTCAATATAGAAGAAAGAAATTCTTCTTCCCTTAAGGCAGCCCATGGTGATATGCCTGTATAGGGCATGAAATTATTAAATGGATCCCACATGTCAAAAAAGTATGTTGGCACTTTATCGTGACAATTGTTAATAACAATCTTGTTCGATTATCTAAATCAACGTTATCCTTTTTATTTCTTTTTATTTAAATCACTATAAGCACAAACTAGTCGGACTCAAAGACAGTACAAGAAAGGCAGCTATTATACATAACGGTCTTTCATGACAAAGATATAAACCAAAGTATATTTAAAACAATACTTTGACAGCATATATCGAACACGCCTACCTTCAATTTTATATACCCGATAACGTGTAAATATATTTTTCGAATACACAATTGAGTAGGACTTGATGTTTCAAAGTGGGAAAATAATAATTTATTTGATGGAAATAACAAAATTTAATCAGTATAATAATGCAGATTAGTGAGGAAAGGAAAACCAAAAGTAATTTAATATTGAGGAAAGTTAATTTACATTTATTCGGATTTAGTCAAATGGCATTTCCTTTCATTCGTGGAATATTTACAACAATAGAAACTAAAAATTGTCTAATCGTGAAAGATCTAGAATGGTGTAAATTTGTAAGGATAAACAAAACAGGAATATATTTATGGAAACCTTATCTTTTAGTTGCATAAGGTGTATGTACCAACAGCTATAGATACATTAAATTTTCGAAAATTTAATTTTAAAAAATTGACTGTCCTTTTAAATGTCGCAAAAGTATTGATTTATTGTATAAAATCATAATATATCTTGGAGTATAATTGCGACGTCGCTTGGGGATTAGCACCACGGTACTATTTTGGACATAAAAATACCGTTAACAAATTGATTAAAGCCAGATAAAGTCGTTGCTTACCATATATAATTTTGAATATGGCACCTTAAGTTCAAATTAAACTTCAGAAAAGTTAAATGTGCTATTAAATAGAAAACGCCATCGATTAAGAATATTTTGTGGTTCAAGTAAAGCATTTGATTGTGTACACCGTAAAATATTTTTATAAAATATTATGTAAAATTGAATTACAGGAACTTCATTTTCTTGGTTTAAGTTATACTTTAAAAAATAGAATGCAACAGGCTAGTGTCAAATGATTCGCTGTCAGGAATACATAAATCATATTGGGGAATTATTAAAACTGGAGTTCCAGAGGGTTCAATATTAGCATCTTTTCATTATATATATATATGACACTATAATATAATAAAATGAAATAAAGACGGATTAGAAGATTTAAGTAACTATAATTTCAGTAATCTGTTAGCATTGTTTACTGTGAATTTATTTACAATACTCTGTGAAAAAACATTTTTCATTGAATTTCTTACACAGAATTCAACATATTATATTTTGTCATATGTGATTACATTCTGGGGCAACTCGGCTTGTATAGACAAGAATTTTATTCCTCAAAAATGTGTTGTCCTCTTAAACATCAGGTAGATATCCCTTATACAGAACAGAAATAAACAAAATGAAAGTTTATGAATGGATACCTATACTCACTCATCAATATATCTATTTGAGACTACCCCAGAAGTAGTAGCAACAAAAATAAAATCATTAAATAACTAATATTCATGTGGCATTTATGGCATACATCAGGCTATCATCAAACAGTGTGTGTTATTCACACAAACTACTCTTAGTCACACCTTTAACTGCTCACTAAATTCAGGTATATTAGCAGATATTCCCAAAGCTGCTTCTAATTCTTGGAAAACTACAAGCAGAGTATATGAAAGCTCCTCACAGCAAGTACCCAACCATACAAAATCTGCATTTTTTAGAGGCATCTGTAAATAATGGTGTACTACTGGATGTATGAATGGGATAATGAAGGAGACAAAGTTCCATTTGCTGATGATAATTGCTTTTTCTTCACAGAATTGTGTACCAAAACTCTTAAAAATGACTTTAACATTACAAATTTACAGATTAAAAATGGTTTCAGTATTATCACTTAATTATCAGTACTGAGAAAACAGTCTAGAAGAGCTTTTCTCTTATTCAGGAGTGACGAACTGATTTACAGATAAATCTCAAACTCAAAGTACTAAGTTATGTAAATTAAACAAAATTCCACTTAGTGTGAATCCAATATAATTTACCTTCAATATTTTTACCATTACTTTTGTGGCAGATAATAAAATACCAGAATGGTATGTATTATGAAATAAATATTAATAAATTGTGAGAGAACAATGAGAATTATGGAAATAAACTTTCCTATGTACGATTTTATCTTTTGAAGAGGATGAATGATCCTTAGAGGAGACGTTACTGGTGCCTCGAATAAAATTGAAATCAAGAAGCCCAAGAAATAAGACGAAAACCCAAATCCTAAGAACAACAACATTATGAATTTCTGACATTTTAAGAAATAAAAAAATAAAACTCTTAAATTTTTAGTCTTTTGGAAGTAGAATAAATGATTTATTATAATTATTAATTTATTTATCAATGTCTGTCTTTTATGCAAACTTAAAAAAGTTTTTTATTCATAGCTAATAATTAAAATTACTAATTCTGTTACTACACACATAGATAGCATAAGTTAAAAAATAATCTGTGAAAACTTCAGTTCTGTATTTACAATTTTAACATAGGAAATATTGGGTCTTCACACTCCCCCTAATTAAGGTTGATACCTCTTTGAACCCTTTCTTAATGTGATTTATATTTGGCAACTCTTATATTCATCGTAAGAATAACAACAAGCACTTAAGGTAATTATTTTTGCAATACTCACGGTAATGTCTTTGGTGTTGTGAATGAGAATATCCATGTTTAAAATTGCGGAACGCATAATCTGGAAATGAATCAAGTAAGTACAGTAGGTGATCCTACTGAATGGGAAGAGGTATTCCCATGAAAGAATATCATTCACCCAATTGATATATAAATCAATTATGGTACAGTACGAATATTACTCTTATTAACTGACCTACATTTTTCAAAACGTTGAAATCTTTAACACAAGATCCATTTATCCAAACAGAATTTGATATTCAGGAGAGTGTTAACATCATGTGGGAGAGGCGCCATTTTGGAGTCTCCTGTAAATCCAGCCAGTAGGCAAGATACTGTGAAACAGTTAAAATATAAAGAGAAAGATTTTTTCGTTGAATCGTATCTTAATAGAAATGTAAGTGAATTAAAATTAAGTTATGTCGTATCTTAAAAATGAGTGTTAGTTAAATAAAAATGAAAGAAGTCAACGTCGATGAATATCACAATGTAATACAAGAAGAAAAGAATGAAATTAAGTAAATATATCATTAAAAAAATATTTAGTATATAAGAATAATAAACATACTGTAACACAAAAAATGTGGAGGAAAACCTGCCCAACTGAGGTACGGAGAGTAAGCTACCAGACAGAGACACAAGAATCGTCTCTGAATCCTCCGCTAATTAGTATAATCAATATTAAGTAAAGTGAAAACAGTTTTATGTATTTATGGATGTCCTCATATGTACACGCAAGCTTTTATCAGATTTTATCGACGGTTGAATTGAGTTTGGTCCTCGTGCAATTATTATTCTTAATATACATAAACTATATTAAACCTATGGTAAATGAAAAAGTAAGTAGCTATGCAGATGACACTACAGTTGTCTGCTTGAGACAAAAACAGGAATGACCACAATCTGCAACCTCCAAGAGTTTTAATAGTATTTAATTTAACTCTGATAACCTCATAGCTAATGTGGATAATCAAACACACAGTGTATGAACCAGTTTCAGTCTACAGCTTAGCAACACAATCAATACATACCATCCAAGATCTGCATGTAGATAATTGAGCTAATTTAAATAATAATGAATTTTTAAGAATGTGACTTTTGAATGTACAAATAAATATATGTAAATAAGTTTGTACTATCTATAAAAATAATCGAGATCTTTGAAATTTGAGTTTGCATTGACTCACGTTGTTAGCACCAACAGTTAGATTGAATGTATGTGTAAATTTTGAGATTCTGTTGACCCACGTACACATATGTTACACAATAAATAGTTCTTGGTGTAATGCACTGGTCTAGATGCCTGTAGGAGTTTTCTCACATGCACTTCACTCCAGAGTGACTGCGGGGCTTACCCGATTATGTCGGGAATTGAAAGGTGGGATGCGGAAGGTGGCCAAGAGTTGACTAGGGCCCCAGGGCTATAGTTCAAGGATCCTACGCGCTGTTTCACCTAACGAAATGCAGGGAAACCCCTTGAAATCCTTCATCAGGTATGTCAGGCATTGGGTACTATTATCACGCCCTTCCGAATGACAGGAGACGAGTTTGCTGTGGGGCATTCCCTTCTCTGTGTTTCCACCAGTTTTAGGAGGCAGTTGGCTGACTGATCCAATGGGATCAGTGGACAACTATTGCCTTATCCCAAGGTCTTCAACCCCAGTACATATACCTCCTAAATCTTGAATAAAAGAAATGTAAATAATACAGCATACACAAAAATAGTTAATTGGTATTTTTTTCAAGAGTTTTATTTATTAGAGAACTAAATTAAAAAATTCATTGTAACTTTGAACACTATTGAGCAAAACATTTATTAATGTAAACACTTCAAATACACAGCACATGTGACACTTTTGTGAACCACAAGAACAAGGAATCTTGCGGTCCTCTATTGGAAAACTGAAGTCTCTTCTTCACCTTTTTGAAGATTTCTCAAGGCGTATACAAAAACTTGCATCTTCTACATCTCTTTACAATCCGAGTAGAACAATTAGACTGAAAATTTACCAATCATAATTATGAACAATAAAGCTTAATCCTAAGACTATCTGTAAGGTTTCTTGAACATTAAATAATAATAATAATCATATTCCGTAGATCCTGTAAAGAAGCTAAGCTTCAAGGATGTGGAATGGGTCAGGGTGTACATTTATTACATTATTTTATTGTATAAAAGAAAAATATACTTATAACAAATTTTTGTATTATAAACTAATATAAATAAATAAGGAAGTAAAACAGGCAAGACTTTGCTGAACTGGGAATTGGACCCGGCACACACACACTCATACTATCTGAGTTACTCCAAAAATGTTTTCTCTTTTCTGTACACACCTTGATCTCTCAAAATTGCATGCATGAAAGTATAACAGTATGTATAATTTGATCTATAAAATTATTCACCCTTGTAACTAAATTATTTTATCACTGTCACAATAGGTTGAAAGGTACAACTTGTTTGCTATATAAATATAAATGATGAATATGGTTGAATACTGAGTTGCTGTTAGACCTTATTTTTTAATTTTAAAAGTGGATTCCCCCAGAATCGAGGTAGTATATGATAATTTACATTTACAAGCAGTTGGAATTATTATAATGTCTTTTTCCAAATGAAACAGTTATGTTTATATTATAAATAAACATTGTATATTAAAAATATTAATTACACCTGCTCTCGCTCCATATATACTAATGTAATACAACATGATGTTACGAAACCCAAGGTTTTAGTGTAAATATGAGTAGGTACTCAATACTTAATCAAAAAAACAATACAGCAAAATACGTAAAACTGAATAGTATTTTCATGATACTCACATCACATGAATGGCTTATGAATCTTCCCTCATTTCCTTTTTAATTTGATTGTTGGGGGCTTTACTTGGCCCACACCTAAAAACAGTAAGCATTTTCAAAAATGGGGAGTATGGGTAGTAAACTAAGTATATATATTTCTTCTTATATTTTACAAACCGTTCATTTATAACTATATTGACACTATCTTTAACTTTAATAGCATAATGTGACTTTTCTGAAAGTTTTGTTCAGAAGTTTGTCCAAAAAACTGCAACTTTACATTACTAGTTTACAACCTTGATTGCGACCAAATGTATAAGGAAGTACAAGGCAGAGAAAATGGGTCATTCAAGTCTAATTCAAATAATGGATAACAATTTACCCCTGGTTCTGATTGGTTGCTGATCATCAGAAATTGGGAATGCCAGTTAATCACATTTAATACATTCCCTTTTATATCAGTTTTCTTTTATTAAATTTATTATTTCTGTCTCTGAAAACAACACTTATTTCTTTACATTATGAATAGTGGAATCAGAAAATGAGTATTAAATTGGAAATCTATAAATATAATCGAATTTAATAATTCGATTGTTTTAACTGTGGATATGTACTGTAAATATATAAAGACGAAAGTAGTAAAACATCATAGAAGTTAATAGTAGTACACTGTGGATATGGACAAGTTAAGGGTAGTGCATGGAATTGGCTGGAAAATAAAAGAAATATATGGCAAACTTTTAACCAGCAGAACTTCATTACTATCAAAATATTCCTTTTTAAATTGTCATATCCAATACAGGTAAAAGGAGCTGGATTAAGAGAGATTGAACATAATAAGATAGATTGTGTGAAACTAAACAACAATCGTCAAATTAACATCAAGTTAATTAGAATATAATCTTGAACTTACGATATGAATAAAATTATTCTCTCAAGAACAAAATTTTACACAAACTAAATTATAAAGGATAATTATTTTTTTTATGAAGAATGACAAAATTTGAAATGACCCTGAAGGATTATTCTGACTACTGAATGCCACTAGATTAAATTGAAATCAACATTTTACTTTATATGCTTATCTTTATTTCAATATAGTGTGTTAAAAAATTTCACGCAGAGGACATTGTGTATGAAATGATGAGTGTCTTTCCAACATAACTATTATTTGATTTATTTGTATTGGAAAAATTTAAACTGTCAATTAGTAATTATAAAAATTATGAAAAATGTTACAGATAATAATAAAACAAGACTTCACATTAATGAACACTATAACTGAAAATTTAAATATTGAACAATAAAGAACTCAGTAGCCTCATAAATGTCTAAATATAGATACACAATTTTCTCTTGAACATAATTTAAAAAATACAATAATTTAAATCAGGCAATTGTAGATATAATTTATTGAACAAACCTGTCACTCTCAAGTAGCTTACAAATCTTGTCACCATCCTTATTAGTAGAAGCACACCCTGTTTGATTGGAATGACTAATGAGGTCCTTATCACATTCATCTTCTTTACATGTCTTGATAAAGACTTTTCTGTCATTTTTTTCAATTTTTATTGGTTGAAGTTCAGTTTGAGTTGCAACTTCTTTGTATCTAGCCCGGACGCACTCGTCGGTTTCCAAACCAATATCTCTATACGTTTTTTGGGCAATTGTATCTGTAGTTAAGGGCTGAGACTGATTTGAAATATTATTATTTTCGACCCATAAAGCTGAGTGACAGGTACAGCCTGGACCTGGGCCGAAAGAAATAGGCTGCATCATATCATATTCAAGTCCTTCAGGACTTTGCTCGTTTGAATGCAATATAGAAGAAAGAAATTCTTCTTCCCTTAAGGCAGCCCATGGTGATATGCCTGTATAGGGCATGAAATTATTAAATGGATCCCACATGTCAAAAAAGTATGTTGGCACTTTATCGTGACAATTGTTAATAACAATCTTGTTCGATTATCTAAATCAACGTTATCCTTTTTATTTCTTTTTATTTAAATCACTATAAGCACAAACTAGTCGGACTCAAAGACAGTACAAGAAAGGCAACTATTATACATAACGGTCTTTCATGACAAAGATATAAACCAAAGTATATTTAAAACAATACTTTGACAGCATATATCGAACACGCCTACCTTCAATTTTATATACCCGATAAAGTGTAAATATATTTTTCGAATACACAATTGAGTAGGACTTGATGTTTCAAAGTGGGAAAATAATAATTTATTTGATGGAAATAACAAAATTTAATCAGTATAATAATGCAGATTAGTGAGGAAAGGAAAACCAAAAGTAATTTAATATTGAGGAAAGTTAATTTACATTTATTCGGATTTAGTCAAATGGCATTTCCTTTCATTCGTGGAATATTTACAACAATAGAAACTAAAAATTGTCTAATCGTGAAAGATCTAGAATGGTGTAAATTTGTAAGGATAAACAAAACAGGAATATATTTATGGAAACCTTATCTTTTAGTTGCATAAGGTGTATGTACCAACAGCTATAGATACATTAAATTTTCGAAAATTTAATTTTAAAAAATTGACTGTCCTTTTAAATGTCGCAAAAGTATTGATTTATTGTATAAAATCATAATATATCTTGGAGTATAATTGCGACGTCGCTTGGGGATTAGCACCACGGTACTATTTTGGACATAAAAATACCGTTAACAAATTGATTAAAGCCAGATAAAGTCGTTGCTTACCATATATAATTTTGAATATGGCACCTTAAGTTCAAATTAAATTTCAGAAAAGTTAAATGTGCTATTAAATAGAAAACGCCATCGATTAAGAATATTTTGTGGTTCAAGTAAAGCATTTGATTGTGTACACCGTAAAATATTTTTATAAATATTATGTAAAATTGAATTACAGGAACTTCATTTTCTTGGTTTAAGTTATACTTTAAAAAATAGAATGCAACAGGTAGTGTCAAATGATTCGCTGTCAGGAATACATAAATCATATTGGGGAATTATTAAAACTGGAGTTCCAGAGGGTTCAATATTAGCATCTTTTCATTATATATATATATATGACACTATAATATAATAAAATGAAATAAAGACGGATTAGAAGATTTAAGTAACTATAATTTCAGTAATCTGTTAGCATTGTTTACTGTGAATTTATTTACAATACTCTGTGAAAAAACATTTTTCATTGAATTTCTTACACAGAATTCAACATATTATATATTTTGTCATATGTGATTACATTCTGGGGCAACTCAGCTTGTATAGACAAGAATTTTATTCCTCAAAAATGTGTTGTCCTCTTAAACATCAGGTAGATATCCCTTATACAGAACAGAAATAAACAAAATGAAAGTTTATGAATGGATACCTATACTCACTCATCAATATATCTATTTGAGACTACCCCAGAAGTAGTAGCAACAAAAATAAAATCATTAAATAACTAATATTCATGTGGCATTTATGGCATACATCAGGCTATCATCAAACAGTGTGTGTTATTCACACAAACTACTCTTAGTCACACCTTTAACTGCTCACTAAATTCAGGTATATTAGCAGATATTCCCAAAGCTGCTTCTAATTCTTGGAAAACTACAAGCAGAGTATATGAAAGCTCCTCACAGCAAGTACCCAACCATACAAAATCTGCATTTTTTAGAGGCATCTGTAAATAATGGTGTACTACTGGATGTATGAATGGGATAATGAAGGAGACAAAGTTCCATTTGCTGATGATAATTGCTTTTTCTTCACAGAATTGTGTACCAAAACTCTTAAAAATGACTTTAACATTACAAATTTACAGATTAAAAATGGTTTCAGTATTATCACTTAATTATCAGTACTGAGAAAACAGTCTAGAAGAGCTTTTCTCTTATTCAGGAGTGACGAACTGATTTACAGATAAATCTCAAACTCAAAGTACTAAGTTATGTAAATTAAACAAAATTCCACTTAGTGTGAATCCAATATAATTTACCTTCAATATTTTTACCATTACTTTTGTGGCAGATAATAAAATACCAGAATGGTATGTATTATGAAATAAATATTAATAAATTGTGAGAGAACAATGAGAATTATGGAAATAAACTTTCCTATGTACGATTTTATCTTTTGAAGAGGATGAATGATCCTTAGAGGAGACGTTACTGGTGCCTCGAATAAAATTGAAATCAAGAAGCCCAAGAAATAAGACGAAAACCCAAATCCTAAGAACAACAACATTATGAATTTCTGACATTTTAAGAAATAAAAAATAAAACTCTTAAATTTTTAGTCTTTTGGAAGTAGAATAAATGATTTATTATAATTATTAATTTATTTATCAATGTCTGTCTTTTATGCAAACTTAAAAAAGTTTTTTATTCATAGCTAATAATTAAAATTACTAATTCTGTTACTACACACATAGATAGCATAAGTTAAAAAATAATCTGTGAAAACTTCAGTTCTGTATTTACAATTTTAACATAGGAAATATTGGGTCTTCACACTCCCCCTAATTAAGGTTGATACCTCTTTGAACCCTTTCTTAATGTGATTTATATTTGGCACTCTTATATTCATCGTAAGAATAACAACAAGCACTTAAGGTAATTATTTTTGCAATACTCACGGTAATGTCTTTGGTGTTGTGAATGAGAATATCCATGTTTAAAATTGCGGAACGCATAATCTGGAAATGAATCAAGTAAGTACAGTAGGTGATCCTACTGAATGGGAAGAGGTATTCCCATGAAAGAATATCATTCACCCAATTGATATATAAATCAATTATGGTACAGTACGAATATTACTCTTATTAACTGACCTACATTTTTCAAAACGTTGAAATCTTTAACACAAGATCCATTTATCCAAACAGAATTTGATATTCAGGAGAGTGTTAACATCATGTGGGAGAGGCGCCATTTTGGAGTCTCCTGTAAATCCAGCCAGTAGGCAAGATACTGTGAAACAGTTAAAATATAAAGAGAAAGATTTTTCCGTTGAATCGTATCTTAATAGAAATGTAAGTGAATTAAAATTAAGTTATGTCGTATCTTAAAAATGAGTGTTAGTTAAATAAAAATGAAAGAAGTCAACGTCGATGAATATCACAATGTAATACAAGAAGAAAAGAATGAAATTAAGTAAATATATCATTAAAAAAATATTTAGTATATAAGAATAATAAACATACTGTAACACAAAAAATGTGGAGGAAAACCTGCCCAACTGAGGTACGGAGAGTAAGCTACCAGACAGAGACACAAGAATCGTCTCTGAATCCTCCCGCTAATTAGTATAATCAATATTAAGTAAAGTGAAAACAGTTTATGTATTTATGGATGTCCTCATATGTACACGCAAGCTTTTATCAGATTTTATCGACGGTTGAATTGAGTTTGGTCCTCGTGCAATTATTATTCTTAATATACATAAACTATATTAAACCTATGGTAAATGAAAAAGTAAGTAGCTATGCAGATGACACTACAGTTGTCTGCTTGAGACAAAAACAGGAATGACCACAATCTGCAACCTCCAAGAGTTTTAATAGTATTTAATTTAACTCTGATAACCTCATAGCTAATGTGGATAATCAAACACACAGTGTATGAACCAGTTTCAGTCTACAGCTTAGCAACACAATCAATACATACCATCCAAGATCTGCATGTAGATAATTGAGCTAATTTAAATAATAATGAATTTTTAAGAATGTGACTTTTGAATGTACAAATAAATATATGTAAATAAGTTTGTACTATCTATAAAAATAATCGAGATCTTTGAAATTTGAGTTTGCATTGACTCACGTTGTTAGCACCAACAGTTAGATTGAATGTATGTGTAAATTTTGAGATTCTGTTGACCCACGTACACATATGTTACACAATAAATAGTTCTTGGTGTAATGCACTGGTCTAGATGCCTGTAGGAGTTTTCTCACATGCACTTCACTCCAGAGTGACTGCGGGGCTTACCCGATTATGTCGGGAATTGAAAGGTGGGATGCGGAAGGTGGCCAAGAGTTGACTAGGGCCCCAGGGCTATAGTTCAAGGATCCTACGCGCTGTTTCACCTAACGAAATGCAGGGAAACCCCTTGAAATCCTTCATCAGGTATGTCAGGCATTGGGTACTATTATCACGCCCTTCCGAATGACAGGAGACGAGTTTGCTGTGGGGCATTCCCTTCTCTGTGTTTCCACCAGTTTTAGGAGGCAGTTGGCTGACTGATCCAATGGGATCAGTGGACAACTATTGCCTTAACCCAAGGTCTTCAACCCCAGTACATATACCTCCTAAATCTTGAATAAAAGAAATGTAAATAATACAGCATACACAAAAATAGTTAATTGGTATTTTTTTCAAGAGTTTTATTTATTAGAGAACTAAATGAAAAAATTCATTGTAACTTTGAACACTATTGAGCAAAACATTTATTAATGTAAACACTTCAAATACACAGCACATGTGACACTTTTGTGAACCACAAGAACAAGGAATCTTGCGGTCCTCTATTGGAAAACTGAAGTCTCTTCTTCACCTTTTTGAAGATTTCTCAAGGCGTATACAAAAACTTGCATCTTCTACATCTCTTTACAATCCGAGTAGAACAATTAGACTGAAAATTTACCAATCATAATTATGAACAATAAAGCTTAATCCTAAGACTATCTGTAAGGTTTCTTGAACATTAAATAATAATAATAATCATATTCCGTAGATCCTGTAAAGAAGCTAAGCTTCAAGGATGTGGAATGGGTCAGGGTGTACATTTATTACATTATTTTATTGTATAAAAGAAAAATATACTTATAACAAATTTTTGTATTATAAAACTAATATAAATAAATAAGGAAGTAAAACAGGCAAGACTTTGCTGAACTGGGAATTGGACCCGGCACACACACACTCATACTATCTGAGTTACTCCAAAAATGTTTTCTCTTTTCTGTACACACCTTGATCTCTCAAAATTGCATGCATGAAAGTATAACAGTATGTATAATTTGATCTATAAAATTGTTCACCCTTGTAACTAAATTATTTTATCACTATCACAATAGGTTGAAAGGTACAACTTGTTTGCTATATAAATATAAATGATGAATATGGTTGAATACTGAGTTGCTGTTAGACCTTATTTTTTAATTTTAAAAGTGGATTCCCCCAGAATCGAGGTAGTATATGATAATTTACATTTACAAGCAGTTGGAATTATTATAATGTCTTTTTCCAAATGAAACAGTTATGTTTATATTATAAATAAACATTGTATATTAAAAATATGAATTACACCTGCTCTCGCTCCATATATACTAATGTAATACAACATGATGTACGAAACCCAAGGTTTTAGTGTAAATATGAGTAGGTACTCAATACTTAATCAAAAAAACAATACAGCAAAATACGTAAAACTGAATAGTATTTTCATGATACTCACATCACATGAATGGCTTATGAATCTTCCCTCATTTCCTTTTTAATTTGATTGTTGGGGGCTTTACTTGGCCCACACCTAAAAACAGTAAGCATTTTCAAAAATGGGGAGTATGGGTAGTAAACTAAGTATATATATTTCTTCTTATAATTTTACAAACACGTTCATTTATAACTATATTGACACTATCTTTAACTTTAATAGCATAATGTGACTTTTCTGAAAGTTTTGTTCAGAAGTTTGTCCAAAAAACTGCAACTTTACATTACTAGTTTACAACCTTGATTGCGACCAAATGTATAAGGAAGTACAAGGCAGAGAAAATGGGTCATTCAAGTCTAATTCAAATAATGGATAACAATTTACCCCTGGTTCTGATTGGTTGCTGATCATCAGAAATTGGGAATGCCAGTTAATCACATTTAATACATTCCCTTTTATATCAGTTTTCTTTTATTAAATTTATTATTTCTGTCTCTGAAAACAACACTTATTTCTTTACATTATGAATAGTGGAATCAGAAAATGAGTATTAAATTGGAAATCTATAAATATAATCGAATTTAATAATTCGATTGTTTTAACTGTGGATATGTACTGTAAATATATAAAGACAAAAGTAGTAAAACATCATAGAAGTTAATAGTAGTACACTGCGGATATGGACAAGTTAAGGGTAGTGCATGGAATTGGCTGGAAAATAAAAGAAATATATGGCAAACTTTTAACCAGCAGAACTTCATTACTATCAAAATATTCCTTTTTAAATTGTCATATCCAATACAGGTAAAAGGAGCTGGATTAAGAGAGATTGAACATAATAAGATAGATTGTGTGAAACTAAACAACAATCGTCAAATTAACATCAAGTTAATTAGAATATAATCTTGAACTTACGATATGAATAAAATTATTCTCTCAAGAACAAAATTTTACACAAACTAAATTATAAAGGATAATTATTTTTTTATGAAGAATGACAAAATTTGAAATGACCCTGAAGGATTATTCTGACTACTGAATGCCACTAGATTAAATTGAAATCAACATTTTACTTTATATGCTTATCTTTATTTCAATATAGTGTGTTAAAAAATTTCACGCAGAGGACATTGTGTATGAAATGATGAGTGTCTTTCCAACATAACTATTATTTGATTTATTTGTATTGGAAAAATTTAAACTGTCAATTAGTAATTATAAAAATTATGAAAAATGTTACAGATAATAATAAAACAAGACTTCACATTAATGAACACTATAACTGAAAATTTAAATATTGAACAATAAAGAACTCAGTAGCCTCATAAATGTCTAAATATAGATACACAATTTTCTCTTGAACATAATTTAAAAAATACAATAATTTAAATCAGGCAATTGTAGATATAATTTATTGAACAAACCTGTCACTCTCAAGTAGCTTACAAATCTTGTCACCATCCTTATTAGTAGAAGCACACCCTGTTTGATTGGAATGACTAATGAGGTCCTTATCACATTCATCTTCTTTACATGTCTTGATAAAGACTTTTCTGTCATTTTTTTCAATTTTTATTGGTTGAAGTTCAGTTTGAGTTGCAACATTTTTGTATCTAGCCCGGACGCACTCGTCGGTTTCCAAACCAATATCTCTATACGTTTTTTGGTGAATTGTATCTGTAGTTAAGGGCTGAGACTGATTTGAAATATTATTATTTTCGACCCATAAAGCTGAGTGACAGGTACAGCCTGGACCTGGGCCGAAAGAAATAGGCTGCATCATATCATATTCAAGTCCTTCAGGACTTTGCTCGTTTGAATGCAATATAGAAGAAAGAAATTCTTCTTCCCTTAAGGCAGCCCATGGTGATATGCCTGTATAGGGCATGAAATTATTAAATGGATCCCACATGTCAAAAAAGTATGTTGGCACTTTATCGTGACAATTGTTAATAACAATCTTGTTCGATTATCTAAATCAACGTTATCCTTTTTATTTCTTTTTATTTAAATCACTATAAGCACAAACTAGTCGGACTCAAAGACAGTACAAGAAAGGCAACTATTATACATAACGGTCTTTCATGACAAAGATATAAACCAAAGTATATTTAAAACAATACTTTGACAGCATATATCGAACACGCCTACCTTCAATTTTATATACCCGATAAAGTGTAAATATATTTTTCGAATACACAATTGAGTAGGACTTGATGTTTCAAAGTGGGAAAATAATAATTTATTTGATGGAAATAACAAAATTTAATCAGTATAATAATGCAGATTAGTGAGGAAAGGAAAACCAAAAGAAATTTAATATTGAGGAAAGTTAATTTACATTTATTCGGATTTAGTCAAATGGCATTTCCTTTCATTCGTGGAATATTTACAACAATAGAAACTAAAAATTGTCTAATCGTGAAAGATCTAGAATGGTGTAAATTTGTAAGGATAAACAAAACAGGAATATATTTATGGAAACCTTATCTTTTAGTTGCATAAGGTGTATGTACCAACAGCTATAGATACATTAAATTTTCGAAAATTTAATTTTAAAAAATTGACTGTCCTTTTAAATGTCGCAAAAGTATTGATTTATTGTATAAAATCATAATATATCTTGGAGTATAATTGCGACGTCGCTTGGGGATTAGCACCACGGTACTATTTTGGACATAAAAATACCGTTAACAAATTGATTAAAGCCAGATAAAGTCGTTGCTTACCATATATAATTTAGAATATGGCACCTTAAGTTCAAATTAAATTTCAGAAAAGTTAAATGTGCTATTAAATAGAAAACGCCATCGATTAAGAATATTTTGTGGTTCAAGTAAAGCATTTGATTGTGTAAACCGTAAAATATTTATATAAATATTATGTAAAATTGAATTACAGGAACTTCATTTTCTTGGTTTAAGTTATACTTTAAAAAATAGAATGCAACAGGTAGTGTCAAATGATTCGCTGTCAGGAATACATAAATCCTATTGGGGAATTATTAAAACTGGAGTTCCAGAGGGTTCAATATTAGCATCTTTTCATTATATATATATATATATATATATGACACTATAATATAATAAAATGAAATAAAGACGGATTAGAAGATTTAAGTAACT
Organism: Eucriotettix oculatus; assembly: GCA_034510155.1. NCBI lineage: Eukaryota > Metazoa > Arthropoda > Insecta > Orthoptera > Tetrigidae > Eucriotettix > Eucriotettix oculatus. The sequence goes on from CM067380.1 coordinate 70,575,595, forward strand.
ATAATTTCAGTAATCTGTTAGCATTGTTTACTGTGAATTTATTTACAATACTCTGTGAAAAAACATTTTTCATTGAATTTCTTACACAGAATTCAACATATTATATTTTGTCATATGTGATTACATTCTGGGGCAACTCAGCTTGTATAGACAAGAATTTTATTCCTCAAAAATGTGTTGTCCTCTTAAACATCAGGTAGATATCCCTTATACAGAACAGAAATAAACAAAATGAAAGTTTATGAATGGATACCTATACTCACTCATCAATATATCTATTTGAGACTACCCCAGAAGTAGTAGCAACAAAAATAAAATCATTAAATAACTAATATTCATGTGGCATTTATGGCATACATCAGGCTATCATCAAACAGTGTGTGTTATTCACACAAACTCCTCTTAGTCACACCTTTAACTGCTCACTAAATTCAGGTATATTAGCAGATATTCCCAAACCTGCTTCTAATTCTTGGAAAACTACAAGCAGAGTATATGAAAGCTCCTCACAGCAAGTACCCAACCATACAAAATCTGCATTTTTTAGAGGCATCTGTAAATAATGGTGTACTACTGGATGTATGAATGGGATAATGAAGGAGACAAAGTTCCATTTGCTGATGATAATTGCTTTTTCTTCACAGCATTGTGTACCAAAACTCTTAAAAATGACATTAACATTACAAATTTACAGATTAAAAATGGTTTCAGTATTATCACTTAATTATCAGTACTGAGAAAACAGTCTAGAAGAGCTTTTCTCTTATTCAGGAGTGACGAACTGATTTACAGATAAATCTCAAACTCAAAGTACTAAGTTATGTAAATTAAACAAAATTCCACTTAGTGTGAATCCAATATAATTTACCTTCAATATTTTTACCATTACTTTTGTGGCAGATAATAAAATACCAGAATGGTATGTATTATGAAATAAATATTAATAAATTGTGAGAGAACAATGAGAATTATGGAAATAAACTTTCCTATGTACGATTTTATCTTTTGAAGAGGATGAATGATCCTTAGAGGAGACGTTACTGGTGCCTCGAATAAAATTGAAATCAAGAAGCCCAAGAAATAAGACGAAAACCCAAATCCTAAGAACAACAACATTATGAATTTCTGACATTTTAAGAAATAAAAAATAAAACTCTTAAATTTTTAGTCTTTTGGAAGTAGAATAAATGATTTATTATAATTATTAATTTATTTATCAATGTCTGTCTTTTATGCAAACTTAAAAAAGTTTTTTATTCATAGCTAATAATTAAAATTACTAATTCTGTTACTACACACATAGATAGCATAAGTTAAAAAATAATCTGTGAAAACTTCAGTTCTGTATTTACAATTTTAACATAGGAAATATTGGGTCTTCACACTCCCCCTAATTAAGGTTGATACCTCTTTGAACCCTTTCTTAATGTGATTTATATTTGGCACTCTTATATTCATCGTAAGAATAACAACAAGCACTTAAGGTAATTATTTTTGCAATACTCACGGTAATGTCTTTGGTGTTGTGAATGAGAATATCCATGTTTAAAATTGCGGAACGCATAATCTGGAAATGAATCAAGTAAGTACAGTCGGTGATCCTACTGAATGGGAAGAGGTATTCCCATGAAAGAATATCATTCACCCAATTGATAAATAAATCAATTATGGTACAGTACGAATATTACTCTTATTAACTGGCCTACATTTTTCAAAACGTTGAAATCTTTAACACAAGATCCATTTATCCAAACAGAATTTGATATTCAGGAGAGTGTTAACATCATGTGGGAGAGGCGCCATTTTGGAGTCTCCTGTAAATCCAGCCAGTAGGCAAGATACTGTGAAACAGTTAAAATATAAAGAGAAAGATTTTTCCGTTGAATCGTATCTTACTAGAAATGTAAGTGAATTAAAATTAAGTTATGTCGTATCTTAAAAATGAGTGTTAGTTAAATAAAAATGAAAGAAGTCAACGTCGATGAATATCACAATGTAATACAAGAAGAAAAGAATGAAATTAAGTAAATATATCATTAAAAAAATATTTAGTATATAAGAATAATAAACATACTGTAACACAAAAAATGTGGAGGAAAACCTGCCCAACTGAGGTACGGAGAGTAAGCTACCAGACAGAGACACAAGAATCGTCTCTGAATCCTCCGCTAATTAGTATAATCAATATTAAGTAAAGTGAAAACAGTTTATGTATTTATGGATGTCCTCATATGTACACGCAAGCTTTTATCAGATTTTATCGACGGTTGAATTGAGTTTGGTCCTCGTGCAATTATTATTCTTAATATACATAAACTATATTAAACCTATGGTAAATGAAAAAGTAAGTAGCTATGCAGATGACACTACAGTTGTCTGCTTGAGACAAAAACAGGAATGACCACAATCTGCAACCTCCAAGAGTTTTAATAGTATTTAATTTAACTCTGATAACCTCATAGCTAATGTGGATAATCAAACACACAGTGTATGAACCAGTTTCAGTCTACAGCTTAGCAACACAATCAATACATACCATCCAAGATCTGCATGTAGATAATTGAGCTAATTTAAATAATAATGAATTTTTAAGAATGTGACTTTTGAATGTACAAATAAATATATGTAAATAAGTTTGTACTATCTATAAAAATAATCGAGATCTTTGAAATTTGAGTTTGCATTGACTCACGTTGTTAGCACCAACAGTTAGATTGAATGTATGTGTAAATTTTGAGATTCTGTTGACCCACGTACACATATGTTACACAATAAATAGTTCTTGGTGTAATGCACTGGTCTAGATGCCTGTAGGAGTTTTCTCACATGCACTTCACTCCAGAGTGACTGCGGGGCTTACCTGATTATGTCGGGAATTGAAAGGTGGGATGCGGAAGGTGGCCAAGAGTTGACTAGGGCCCCAGGGCTATAGTTCAAGGATCCTACGCGCTGTTTCACCTAACGAAATGCAGGGAAACCCCTTGAAATCCTTCATCAGGTATGTCAGGCATTGGGTACTATTATCACGCCCTTCCGAATGACAGGAGACGAGTTTGCTGTGGGGCATTCCCTTCTCTGTGTTTCCACCAGTTTTAGGAGGCAGTTGGCTGACTGATCCAATGGGATCAGTGGACAACTATTGCCTTATCCCAAGGTCTTCAACCCCAGTACATATACCTCCTAAATCTTGAATAAAAGAAATGTAAATAATACAGCATACACAAAAATAGTTAATTGGTATTTTTTTTCAAGAGTTTTATTTATTAGAGAACTAAATTAAAAAATTCATTGTAACTTTGAACACTATTGAGCAAAACATTTATTAATGTAAACACTTCAAATACACAGCACATGTGACACTTTTGTGAACCACAAGAACAAGGAATCTTGCGGTCCTCTATTGGAAAACTGAAGTCTCTTCTTCACCTTTTTGAAGATTTCTCAAGGCGTATACAAAAACTTGCATCTTCTACATCTCTTTACAATCCGAGTAGAACAATTAGACTGAAAATTTACCAATCATAATTATGAACAATAAAGCTTAATCCTAAGACTATCTGTAAGGTTTCTTGAACATTAAATAATAATAATAATCATATTCCGTAGATCCTGTAAAGAAGCTAAGCTTCAAGGATGTGGAATGGGTCAGGGTGTACATTTATTACATTATTTTATTGTATAAAAGAAAAATATACTTATAACAAATTTTTGTATTATAAACTAATATAAATAAATAAGGAAGTAAAACAGACAAGACTTTGCTGAACTGGGATTGGACCCGGCACACACACACTCATACTATCTGAGTTACTCCAAAAATGTTTTCTCTTTTCTGTACACACCTTGATCTCTCAAAATTGCATGCATGAAAGTATAACAGTATGTATAATTTGATCTATAAAATTATTCACCCTTGTAACTAAATTATTTTATCACTATCACAATAGGTTGAAAGGTACAACTTGTTTGCTATATAAATATAAATGATGAATATGGTTGAATACTGAGTTGCTGTTAGACCTTATTTTTTAATTTTAAAAGTGGATTCCCCCAGAATCGAGGTAGTATATGATAATTTACATTTACAAGCAGTTGGAATTATTATAATGTCTTTTTCCAAATGAAACAGTTATGTTTATATTATAAATAAACATTGTATATTAAAAATATGAATTACACCTGCTCTCGCTCCATATATACTAATGTAATACAACATGATGTACGAAACCCAAGGTTTTAGTGTAAATATGAGTAGGTACTCAATACTTAATCAAAAAAACAATACAGCAAAATACGTAAAACTGAATAGTATTTTCATGATACTCACATCACATGAATGGCTTATGAATCTTCCCTCATTTCCTTTTTAATTTGATTGTTGGGGGCTTTACTTGGCCCACACCTAAAAACAGTAAGCATTTTCAAAAATGGGGAGTATGGGTAGTAAACTAAGTATATATATTTCTTCTTATAATTTTACAAACACGTTCATTTATAACTATATTGACACTATCTTTAACTTTAATAGCATAATGTGACTTTTCTGAAAGTTTTGTTCAGAAGTTTGTCCAAAAAACTGCAACTTTACATTACTAGTTTACAACCTTGATTGCGACCAAATGTATAAGGAAGTACAAGGCAGAGAAAATGGGTCATTCAAGTCTAATTCAAATAATGGATAACAATTTACCCCTGGTTCTGATTGGTTGCTGATCATCAGAAATTGGGAATGCCAGTTAATCACATTTAATACATTCCCTTTTATATCAGTTTTCTTTTATTAAATTTATTATTTCTGTCTCTGAAAACAACACTTATTTCTTTACATTATGAATAGTGGTATCAGAAAATGAGTATTAAATTGGAAATCTATAAATATAATCGAATTTAATAATTCGATTGTTTTAACTGTGGATATGTACTGTAAATATATAAAGACGAAAGTAGTAAAACATCATAGAAGTTAATAGTAGTACACTGTGGATATGGACAAGTTAAGGGTAGTGCATGGAATTGGCTGGAAAATAAAAGAAATATATGGCAAACTTTTAACCAGCAGAACTTCATTACTATCGAAATATTCCTTCTTAAATTGTCATATCCAATACAGGTAAAAGGAGCTGGATTAAGAGAGATTGAACATAATAAGATAGATTGTGTGAAACTAAACAACAATCGTCAAATTAATATCAAGTTAATTAGAATATAATCTTGAACTTACGATATGAATAAAATTATTCTCTCAAGAACAAAATTTTACACAAACTAAATTATAAAGGATAATTATTTTTTTATGAAGAATGACAAAATTTGAAATGACCCTGAAGGATTATTCTGACTACTGAATGCCACTAGATTAAATTGAAATCAACATTTTACTTTATATGCTTATCTTTATTTCAATATAGTGTGTTAAAAAATTTCACGCAGAGGACATTGTGTATGAAATGATGAGTGTCTTTCCAACATAACTATTATTTGATTTATTTGTATTGGAAAAATTTAAACTGTCAATTAGTAATTATAAAAATTATGAAAAATGTTACAGATAATAATAAAACAAGACTTCACATTAATGAACACTATAACTGAAAATTTAAATATTGAACAATAAAGAACTCAGTAGCCTCATAAATGTCTAAATATAGATACACAATTTTCTCTTGAACATAATTTAAAAAATACAATAATTTAAATCAGGCAATTGTAGATATAATTTATTGAACAAACCTGTCACTCTCAAGTAGCTTACAAATCTTGTCACCATCCTTATTAGTAGAAGCACACCCTGTTTGATTGGAATGACTAATGAGGTCCTTATCACATTCATCTTCTTTACATGTCTTGATAAAGACTTTTCTGTCATTTTTTTCAATTTTTATTGGTTGAAGTTCAGTTTGAGTTGCAACTTCTTTGTATCTAGCCCGGACGCACTCGTCGGTTTCCAAACCAATATCTCTATACGTTTTTTGGGCAATTGTATCTGTAGTTAAGGGCTGAGACTGATTTGAAATATTATTATTTTCGACCCATAAAGCTGAGTGACAGGTACAGCCTGGACCTGGGCCGAAAGAAATAGGCTGCATCATATCATATTCAAGTCCTTCAGGACTTTGCTCGTTTGAATGCAATATAGAAGAAAGAAATTCTTCTTCCCTTAAGGCAGCCCATGGTGATATGCCTGTATAGGGCATGAAATTATTAAATGGATCCCACATGTCAAAAAAGTATGTTGGCACTTTATCGTGACAATTGTTAATAACAATCTTGTTCGATTATCTAAATCAACGTTATCCTTTTTATTTCTTTTTATTTAAATCACTATAAGCACAAACTAGTCGGACTCAAAGACAGTACAAGAAAGGCAGCTATTATACATAACGGTCTTTCATGACAAAGATATAAACCAAAGTATATTTAAAACAATACTTTGACAGCATATATCGAACACGCCTACCTTCAATTTTATATACCCGATAAAGTGTAAATATATTTTTCGAATACACAATTGAGTAGGACTTGATGTTTCAAAGTGGGAAAATAATAATTTATTTGATGGAAATAACAAAATTTAATCAGTATAATAATGCAGATTAGTGAGGAAAGGAAAACCAAAAGTAATTTAATATTGAGGAAAGTTAATTTACATTTATTCGGATTTAGTCAAATGGCATTTCCTTTCATTCGTGGAATATTTACAACAATAGAAACTAAAAATTGTCTAATCGTGAAAGATCTAGAATGCTGTAAATTTGTAAGGATAAACAAAACAGGAATATATTTATGGAAACCTTATCTTTTAGTTGCATAAGGTGTATGTACCAACAGCTATAGATACATTAAATTTTCGAAAATTTAATTTTAAAAAATTGACTGTCCTTTTAAATGTCGCAAAAGTATTGATTTATTGTATAAAATCATAATATATCTTGGAGTATAATTGCGACGTCGCTTGGGGATTAGCACCACGGTACTATTTTGGACATAAAAATACCGTTAACAAATTGATTAAAGCCAGATAAAGTCGTTGCTTACCATATATAATTTAGAATATGGCACCTTAAGTTCAAATTAAATTTCAGAAAAGTTAAATGTGCTATTAAATAGAAAACGCCATCGATTAAGAATATTTTGTGGTTCAAGTAAAGCATTTGATTGTGTACACCGTAAAATATTTTTATAAATATTATGTAAAATTGAATTACAGGAACTTCATTTTCTTGGTTTAAGTTATACTTTAAAAAATAGAATGCAACAGGTAGTGTCAAATGATTCGCTGTCAGGAATACATAAATCATATTGGGGAATTATTAAAACTGGAGTTCCAGAGGGTTCAATATTAGCATCTTTTCATTATATATATATATATGACACTATAATATAATAAAATGAAATAAAGACGGATTAGAAGATTTAAGTAACTATAATTTCAGTAATCTGTTAGCATTGTTTACTGTGAATTTATTTACAATACTCTGTGAAAAAACATTTTTCATTGAATTTCTTACACAGAATTCAACATATTATATTTTGTCATATGTGATTACATTCTGGGGCAACTCAGCTTGTATAGACAAGAATTTTATTCCTCAAAAATGTGTTGTCCTCTTAAACATCAGGTAGATATCCCTTATACAGAACAGAAATAAACAAAATGAAAGTTTATGAATGGATACCTATACTCACTCATCAATATATCTATTTGAGACTACCCCAGAAGTAGTAGCAACAAAAATAAAATCATTAAATAACTAATATTCATGTGGCATTTATGGCATACATCAGGCTATCATCAAACAGTGTGTGTTATTCACACAAACTCCTCTTAGTCACACCTTTAACTGCTCACTAAATTCAGGTATATTAGCAGATATTCCCAAACCTGCTTCTAATTCTTGGAAAACTACAAGCAGAGTATATGAAAGCTCCTCACAGCAAGTACCCAACCATACAAAATCTGCATTTTTTAGAGGCATCTGTAAATAATGGTGTACTACTGGATGTATGAATGGGATAATGAAGGAGACAAAGTTCCATTTGCTGATGATAATTGCTTTTTCTTCACAGCATTGTGTACCAAAACTCTTAAAAATGACATTAACATTACAAATTTACAGATTAAAAATGGTTTCAGTATTATCACTTAATTATCAGTACTGAGAAAACAGTCTAGAAGAGCTTTTCTCTTATTCAGGAGTGACGAACTGATTTACAGATAAATCTCAAACTCAAAGTACTAAGTTATGTAAATTAAACAAAATTCCACTTAGTGTGAATCCAATATAATTTACCTTCAATATTTTTACCATTACTTTTGTGGCAGATAATAAAATACCAGAATGGTTTGTATTATGAAATAAATATTAATAAATTGTGAGAGAACAATGAGAATTATGGAAATAAACTTTCCTATGTACGATTTTATCTTTTGAAGAGGATGAATGATCCTTAGAGGAGACGTTACTGGTGCCTCGAATAAAATTGAAATCAAGAAGCCCAAGAAATTAGACGAAAACCCAAATCCTAAGAACAACAACATTATGAATTTCTGACATTTTAAGAAATAAAAAATAAAACTCTTAAATTTTTAGTCTTTTGGAAGTAGAATAAATGATTTATTATAATTATTAATTTATTTATCAATGTCTGTCTTTTATGCAAACTTAAAAAAGTTTTTTATTCATAGCTAATAATTAAAATTACTAATTCTGTTACTACACACATAGATAGCATAAGTTAAAAAATAATCTGTGAAAACTTCAGTTCTGTATTTACAATTTTAACATAGGAAATATTGGGTCTTCACACTCCCCCTAATTAAGGTTGATACCTCTTTGAACCCTTTCTTAATGTGATTTATATTTGGCACTCTTATATTCATCGTAAGAATAACAACAAGCACTTAAGGTAATTATTTTTGCAATACTCACGGTAATGTCTTTGGTGTTGTGAATGAGAATATCCATGTTTAAAATTGCGGAACGCATAATCTGGAAATGAATCAAGTAAGTACAGTAGGTGATCCTACTGAATGGGAAGAGGTATTCCCATGAAAGAATATCATTCACCCAATTGATATATAAATCAATTATGGTACAGTACGAATATTACTCTTATTAACTGACCTACATTTTTCAAAACGTTGAAATCTTTAACACAAGATCCATTTATCCAAACAGAATTTGATATTCAGGAGAGTGTTAACATCATGTGGGAGAGGCGCCATTTTGGAGTCTCCTGTAAATCCAGCCAGTAGGCAAGATACTGTGAAACAGTTAAAATATAAAGAGAAAGATTTTTTCGTTGAATCGTATCTTAATAGAAATGTAAGTGAATTAAAATTAAGTTATGTCGTATCTTAAAAATGAGTGTTAGTTAAATAAAAATGAAAGAAGTCAACGTCGATGAATATCACAATGTAATACAAGAAGAAAAGAATGAAATTAAGTAAATATATCATTAAAAAAATATTTAGTATATAAGAATAATAAACATACTGTAACACAAAAAATGTGGAGGAAAACCTGCCCAACTGAGGTACGGAGAGTAAGCTACCAGACAGAGACACAAGAATCGTCTCTGAATCCTCCGCTAATTAGTATAATCAATATTAAGTAAAGTGAAAACAGTTTATGTATTTATGGATGTCCTCATATGTACACGCAAGCTTTTATCAGATTTTATCGACGGTTGAATTGAGTTTGGTCCTCGTGCAATTATTATTCTTAATATACATAAACTATATTAAACCTATGGTAAATGAAAAAGTAAGTAGCTATGCAGATGACACTACAGTTGTCTGCTTGAGACAAAAACAGGAATGACCACAATCTGCAACCTCCAAGAGTTTTAATAGTATTTAATTTAACTCTGATAACCTCATAGCTAATGTGGATAATCAAACACACAGTGTATGAACCAGTTTCAGTCTACAGCTTAGCAACACAATCAATACATACCATCCAAGATCTGCATGTAGATAATTGAGCTAATTTAAATAATAATGAATTTTTAAGAATGTGACTTTTGAATGTACAAATAAATATATGTAAATAAGTTTGTACTATCTATAAAAATAATCGAGATCTTTGAAATTTGAGTTTGCATTGACTCACGTTGTTAGCACCAACAGTTAGATTGAATGTATGTGTAAATTTTGAGATTCTGTTGACCCACGTACACATATGTTACACAATAAATAGTTCTTGGTGTAATGCACTGGTCTAGATGCCTGTAGGAGTTTTCTCACATGCACTTCACTCCAGAGTGACTGCGGGGCTTACCTGATTATGTCGGGAATTGAAAGGTGGGATGCGGAAGGTGGCCAAGAGTTGACTAGGGCCCCAGGGCTATAGTTCAAGGATCCTACGCGCTGTTTCACCTAACGAAATGCAGGGAAACCCCTTGAAATCCTTCATCAGGTATGTCAGGCATTGGGTACTATTATCACGCCCTTCCGAATGACAGGAGACGAGTTTGCTGTGGGGCATTCCCTTCTCTGTGTTTCCACCAGTTTTAGGAGGCAGTTGGCTGACTGATCCAATGGGATCAGTGGACAACTATTGCCTTATCCCAAGGTCTTCAACCCCAGTACATATACCTCCTAAATCTTGAATAAAAGAAATGTAAATAATACAGCATACACAAAAATAGTTAATTGGTATTTTTTTTCAAGAGTTTTATTTATTAGAGAACTAAATTAAAAAATTCATTGTAACTTTGAACACTATTGAGCAAAACATTTATTAATGTAAACACTTCAAATACACAGCACATGTGACACTTTTGTGAACCACAAGAACAAGGAATCTTGCGGTCCTCTATTGGAAAACTGAAGTCTCTTCTTCACCTTTTTGAAGATTTCTCAAGGCGTATACAAAAACTTGCATCTTCTACATCTCTTTACAATCCGAGTAGAACAATTAGACTGAAAATTTACCAATCATAATTATGAACAATAAAGCTTAATCCTAAGACTATCTGTAAGGTTTCTTGAACATTAAATAATAATAATAATCATATTCCGTAGATCCTGTAAAGAAGCTAAGCTTCAAGGATGTGGAATGGGTCAGGGTGTACATTTATTACATTATTTTATTGTATAAAAGAAAAATATACTTATAACAAATTTTTGTATTATAAACTAATATAAATAAATAAGGAAGTAAAACAGACAAGACTTTGCTGAACTGGGATTGGACCCGGCACACACACACTCATACTATCTGAGTTACTCCAAAAATGTTTTCTCTTTTCTGTACACACCTTGATCTCTCAAAATTGCATGCATGAAAGTATAACAGTATGTATAATTTGATCTATAAAATTATTCACCCTTGTAACTAAATTATTTTATCACTGTCACAATAGGTTGAAAGGTACAACTTGTTTGCTATATAAATATAAATGATGAATATGGTTGAATACTGAGTTGCTGTTAGACCTTATTTTTTAATTTTAAAAGTGGATTCCCCCAGAATCGAGGTAGTATATGATAATTTACATTTACAAGCAGTTGGAATTATTATAATGTCTTTTTCCAAATGAAACAGTTATGTTTATATTATAAATAAACATTGTATATTAAAAATATTAATTACACCTGCTCTCGCTCCATATATACTAATGTAATACAACATGATGTACGAAACCCAAGGTTTTAGTGTAAATATGAGTAGGTACTCAATACTTAATCAAAAAAACAATACAGCAAAATACGTAAAACTGAATAGTATTTTCATGATACTCACATCACATGAATGGCTTATGAATCTTCCCTCATTTCCTTTTTAATTTGATTGTTGGGGGCTTTACTTGGCCCACACCTAAAAACAGTAAGCATTTTCAAAAATGGGGAGTATGGGTAGTAAACTAAGTATATATATTTCTTCTTATAATTTTACAAACACGTTCATTTATAACTATATTGACACTATCTTTAACTTTAATAGCATAATGTGACTTTTCTGAAAGTTTTGTTCAGAAGTTTGTCCAAAAAACTGCAACTTTACATTACTAGTTTACAACCTTGATTGCGACCAAATGTATAAGGAAGTACAAGGCAGAGAAAATGGGTCATTCAAGTCTAATTCAAATAATGGATAACAATTTACCCCTGGTTCTGATTGGTTGCTGATCATCAGAAATTGGGAATGCCAGTTAATCACATTTAATACATTCCCTTTTATATCAGTTTTCTTTTATTAAATTTATTATTTCTGTCTCTGAAAACAACACTTATTTCTTTACATTATGAATAGTGGAATCAGAAAATGAGTATTAAATTGGAAATCTATAAATATAATCGAATTTAATAATTCGATTGTTTTAACTGTGGATATGTACTGTAAATATATAAAGACGAAAGTAGTAAAACATCATAGAAGTTAATAGTAGTACACTGTGGATATGGACAAGTTAAGGGTAGTGCATGGAATTGGCTGGAAAATAAAAGAAATATATGGCAAACTTTTAACCAGCAGAACTTCATTACTATCAAAATATTCCTTCTTAAATTGTCATATCCAATACAGGTAAAAGGAGCTGGATTAAGAGAGATTGAACATAATAAGATAGATTGTGTGAAACTAAACAACAATCGTCAAATTAATATCAAGTTAATTAGAATATAATCTTGAACTTACGATATGAATAAAATTATTCTCTCAAGAACAAAATTTTACACAAACTAAATTATAAAGGATAATTATTTTTTTATGAAGAATGACAAAATTTGAAATGACCCTGAAGGATTATTCTGACTACTGAATGCCACTAGATTAAATTGAAATCAACATTTTACTTTATATGCTTATCTGATTTCAATATAGTGTGTTAAAAAATTTCACGCAGAGGACATTGTGTATGAAATGATGAGTGTCTTTCCAACATAACTATTATTTGATTTATTTGTATTGGAAAAATTTAATCTGTCAATTAGTAATTATAAAAATTATGAAAAATGTTACAGATAATAATAAAACAAGACTTCACATTAATGAACACTATAACTGAAAATTTAAATATTGAACAATAAAGAACTCAGTAGCCTCATAAATGTCTAAATATAGATACACAATTTTCTCTTGAACATAATTTAAAAAATACAATAATTTAAATCAGGCAATTGTAGATATAATTTATTGAACAAACCTGTCACTCTCAAGTAGCTTACAAATCTTGTCACCATCCTTATTAGTAGAAGCACACCCTGCTTGATTGGAATGACTAATGAGGTCCTTATCACATTCATCTTCTTTACATGTCTTGATAAAGACTTTTCTGTCATTTTTTTCAATTTTTATTGGTTGAAGTTCAGTTTGCGTTGCAACATTCTTTGTATCTAGCCCGGACGCACTCGTCGGTTTCCAAACCAATATCTCTATACGTTTTTTGGTGAATTGTATCTGTAGTTAAGGGCTGAGACTGATTTGAAATATTATTATTTTCGACCCATAAAGCTGAGTGACAGGTACAGCCTGGACCTGGGCCGAAAGAAATAGGCTGCATCATATCATATTCAAGTCCTTCAGGACTTTGCTCGTTTGAATGCAATATAGAAGAAAGAAATTCTTCTTCCCTTAAGGCAGCCCATGGTGATATGCCTGTATAGGGCATGAAATTATTAAATGGATCCCACATGTCAAAAAAGTATGTTGGCACTTTATCGTGACAATTGTTAATAACAATCTTGTTCGATTATCTAAATCAACGTTATCCTTTTTATTTCTTTTTATTTAAATCACTATAAGCACAAACTAGTCGGACTCAAAGACAGTACAAGGAAGGCAGCTATTATACATAACGGTCTTTCATGACAAAGATATAAACCAAAGTATATTTAAAACAATACTTTGACAGCATATATCGAACACGCCTACCTTCAATTTTATATACCCGATAAAGTGTAAATATATTTTTCGAATACACAATTGAGTAGGACTTGATGTTTCAAAGTGGGAAAATAATAATTTATTTGATGGAAATAACAAAATTTAATCAGTATAATAATGCAGATTAGTGAGGAAAGGAAAACCAAAAGTAATTTAATATTGAGGAAAGTTAATTTACATTTATTCGGATTTAGTCAAATGGCATTTCCTTTCATTCGTGGAATATTTACAACAATAGAAACTAAAAATTGTCTAATCGTGAAAGATCTAGAATGGTGTAAATTTGTAAGGATAAACAAAACAGGAATATATTTATGGAAACCTTATCTTTTAGTTGCATAAGGTGTATGTACCAACAGCTATAGATACATTAAATTTTCGAAAATTTAATTTTAAAAAATTGACTGTCCTTTTAAATGTCGCAAAAGTATTGATTTATTGTATAAAATCATAATATATCTTGGAGTATAATTGCGACGTCGCTTGGGGATTAGCACCACGGTACTATTTTGGACATAAAAATACCGTTAACAAATTGATTAAAGCCAGATAAAGTCGTTGCTTACCATATATAATTTTGAATATGGCACCTTAAGTTCAAATTAAATTTCAGAAAAGTTAAATGTGCTATTAAATAGAAAACGCCATCGATTAAGAATATTTTGTGGTTCAAGTAAAGCATTTGATTGTGTACACCGTAAAATATTTTTATAAATATTATGTAAAATTGAATTACAGGAACTTCATTTTCTTGGTTTAAGTTATACTTTAAAAAATAGAATGCAACAGGTAGTGTCAAATGATTCGCTGTCAGGAATACATAAATCAGATTGGGGAATTATTAAAACTGGAGTTCCAGAGGGTTCAATATTAGCATCTTTTCATTATATATATATATGACACTATAATATAATAAAATGAAATAAAGACGGATTAGAAGATTTAAGTAACTATAATTTCAGTAATCTGTTAGCATTGTTTACTGTGAATTTATTTACAATACTCTGTGAAAAAACATTTTTCATTGAATTTCTTACACAGAATTCAACATATTATATTTTGTCATATGTGATTACATTCTGGGGCAACTCAGCTTGTATAGACAAGAATTTTATTCCTCAAAAATGTGTTGTCCTCTTAAACATCAGGTAGATATCCCTTATACAGAACAGAAATAAACAAAATGAAAGTTTATGAATGGATACCTATACTCACTCATCAATATATCTATTTGAGACTACCCCAGAAGTAGTAGCAACAAAAATAAAATCATTAAATAACTAATATTCATGTGGCATTTATGGCATACATCAGGCTATCATCAAACAGTGTGTGTTATTCACACAAACTACTCTTAGTCACACCTTTAACTGCTCACTAAATTCAGGTATATTAGCAGATATTCCCAAACCTGCTTCTAATTCTTGGAAAACTACAAGCAGAGTATATGAAAGCTCCTCACAGCAAGTACCCAACCATACAAAATCTGCATTTTTTAGAGGCATCTGTAAATAATGGTGTACTACTGGATGTATGAATGGGATAATGAAGGAGACAAAGTTCCATTTGCTGATGATAATTGCTTTTTCTTCACAGCATTGTGTACCAAAACTCTTAAAAATGACTTTAACATTACAAATTTACAGATTAAAAATGGTTTCAGTATTATCACTTAATTATCAGTACTGAGAAAACAGTCTAGAAGAGCTTTTCTCTTATTCAGGAGTGACGAACTGATTTACAGATAAATCTCAAACTCAAAGTACTAAGTTATGTAAATTAAACAAAATTCCACTTAGTGTGAATCCAATATAATTTACCTTCAATATTTTTACCATTACTTTTGTGGCAGATAATAAAATACCAGAATGGTATGTATTATGAAATAAATATTAATAAATTGTGAGAGAACAATGAGAATTATGGAAATAAACTTTCCTATGTACGATTTTATCTTTTGAAGAGGATGAATGATCCTTAGAGGAGACGTTACTGGTGCCTCGAATAAAATTGAAATCAAGAAGCCCAAGAAATAAGACGAAAACCCAAATCCTAAGAACAACAACATTATGAATTTCTGACATTTTAAGAAATAAAAAATAAAACTCTTAAATTTTTAGTCTTTTGGAAGTAGAATAAATGATTTATTATAATTATTAATTTATTTATCAATGTCTGTCTTTTATGCAAACTTAAAAAAGTTTTTTATTCATAGCTAATAATTAAAATTACTAATTCTGTTACTACACACATAGATAGCATAAGTTAAAAAATAATCTGTGAAAACTTCAGTTCTGTATTTACAATTTTAACATAGGAAATATTGGGTCTTCACACTCCCCCTAATTAAGGTTGATACCTCTTTGAACCCTTTCTTAATGTGATTTATATTTGGCACTCTTATATTCATCGTAAGAATAACAACAAGCACTTAAGGTAATTATTTTTGCAATACTCACGGTAATGTCTTTGGTGTTGTGAATGAGAATATCCATGTTTAAAATTGCGGAACGCATAATCTGGAAATGAATCAAGTAAGTACAGTAGGTGATCCTACTGAATGGGAAGAGGTATTCCCATGAAAGAATATCATTCACCCAATTGATATATAAATCAATTATGGTACAGTACGAATATTACTCTTATTAACTGACCTACATTTTTCAAAACGTTGAAATCTTTAACACAAGATCCATTTATCCAAACAGAATTTGATATTCAGGAGAGTGTTAACATCATGTGGGAGAGGCGCCATTTTGGAGTCTCCTGTAAATCCAGCCAGTAGGCAAGATACTGTGAAACAGTTAAAATATAAAGAGAAAGATTTTTTCGTTGAATCGTATCTTAATAGAAATGTAAGTGAATTAAAATTAAGTTATGTCGTATCTTAAAAATGAGTGTTAGTTAAATAAAAATGAAAGAAGTCAACGTCGATGAATATCACAATGTAATACAAGAAGAAAAGAATGAAATTAAGTAAATATATCATTAAAAAAATATTTAGTATATAAGAATAATAAACATACTGTAACACAAAAAATGTGGAGGAAAACCTGCCCAACTGAGGTACGGAGAGTAAGCTACCAGACAGAGACACAAGAATCGTCTCTGAATCCTCCGCTAATTAGTATAATCAATATTAAGTAAAGTGAAAACAGTTTATGTATTTATGGATGTCCTCATATGTACACGCAAGCTTTTATCAGATTTTATCGACGGTTGAATTGAGTTTGGTCCTCGTGCAATTATTATTCTTAATATACATAAACTATATTAAACCTATGGTAAATGAAAAAGTAAGTAGCTATGCAGATGACACTACAGTTGTCTGCTTGAGACAAAAACAGGAATGACCACAATCTGCAACCTCCAAGAGTTTTAATAGTATTTAATTTAACTCTGATAACCTCATAGCTAATGTGGATAATCAAACACACAGTGTATGAACCAGTTTCAGTCTACAGCTTAGCAACACAATCAATACATACCATCCAAGATCTGCATGTAGATAATTGAGCTAATTTAAATAATAATGAATTTTTAAGAATGTGACTTTTGAATGTACAAATAAATATATGTAAATAAGTTTGTACTATCTATAAAAATAATCGAGATCTTTGAAATTTGAGTTTGCATTGACTCACGTTGTTAGCACCAACAGTTAGATTGAATGTATGTGTAAATTTTGAGATTCTGTTGACCCACGTACACATATGTTACACAATAAATAGTTCTTGGTGTAATGCACTGGTCTAGATGCCTGTAGGAGTTTTCTCACATGCACTTCACTCCAGAGTGACTGCGGGGCTTACCTGATTATGTCGGGAATTGAAAGGTGGGATGCGGAAGGTGGCCAAGAGTTGACTAGGGCCCCAGGGCTATAGTTCAAGGATCCTACGCGCTGTTTCACCTAACGAAATGCAGGGAAACCCCTTGAAATCCTTCATCAGGTATGTCAGGCATTGGGTACTATTATCACGCCCTTCCGAATGACAGGAGACGAGTTTGCTGTGGGGCATTCCCTTCTCTGTGTTTCCACCAGTTTTAGGAGGCAGTTGGCTGACTGATCCAATGGGATCAGTGGACAACTATTGCCTTATCCCAAGGTCTTCAACCCCAGTACATATACCTCCTAAATCTTGAATAAAAGAAATGTAAATAATACAGCATACACAAAAATAGTTAATTGGTATTTTTTTTCAAGAGTTTTATTTATTAGAGAACTAAATTAAAAAATTCATTGTAACTTTGAACACTATTGAGCAAAACATTTATTAATGTAAACACTTCAAATACACAGCACATGTGACACTTTTGTGAACCACAAGAACAAGGAATCTTGCGGTCCTCTATTGGAAAACTGAAGTCTCTTCTTCACCTTTTTGAAGATTTCTCAAGGCGTATACAAAAACTTGCATCTTCTACATCTCTTTACAATCCGAGTAGAACAATTAGACTGAAAATTTACCAATCATAATTATGAACAATAAAGCTTAATCCTAAGACTATCTGTAAGGTTTCTTGAACATTAAATAATAATAATAATCATATTCCGTAGATCCTGTAAAGAAGCTAAGCTTCAAGGATGTGGAATGGGTCAGGGTGTACATTTATTACATTATTTTATTGTATAAAAGAAAAATATACTTATAACAAATTTTTGTATTATAAACTAATATAAATAAATAAGGAAGTAAAACAGGCAAGACTTTGCTGAACTGGGAATTGGACCCGGCACACACACACTCATACTATCTGAGTTACTCCAAAAATGTTTTCTCTTTTCTGTACACACCTTGATCTCTCAAAATTGCATGCATGAAAGTATAACAGTATGTATAATTTGATCTATAAAATTATTCACCCTTGTAACTAAATTATTTTATCACTATCACAATAGGTTGAAAGGTACAACTTGTTTGCTATATAAATATAAATGATGAATATGGTTGAATACTGAGTTGCTGTTAGACCTTATTTTTTAATTTTAAAAGTGGATTCCCCCAGAATCGAGGTAGTATATGATAATTTACATTTACAAGCAGTTGGAATTATTATAATGTCTTTTTCCAAATGAAACAGTTATGTTTATATTATAAATAAACATTGTATATTAAAAATATTAATTACACCTGCTCTCGCTCCATATATACTAATGTAATACAACATGATGTACGAAACCCAAGGTTTTAGTGTAAATATGAGTAGGTACTCAATACTTAATCAAAAAAACAATACAGCAAAATACGTAAAACTGAATAGTATTTTCATGATACTCACATCACATGAATGGCTTATGAATCTTCCCTCATTTCCTTTTTAATTTGATTGTTGGGGGCTTTACTTGGCCCACACCTAAAAACAGTAAGCATTTTCAAAAATGGGGAGTATGGGTAGTAAACTAAGTATATATATTTCTTCTTATAATTTTACAAACACGTTCATTTATAACTATATTGACACTATCTTTAACTTTAATAGCATAATGTGACTTTTCTGAAAGTTTTGTTCAGAAGTTTGTCCAAAAAACTGCAACTTTACATTACTAGTTTACAACCTTGATTGCGACCAAATGTATAAGGAAGTACAAGGCAGAGAAAATGGGTCATTCAAGTCTAATTCAAATAATGGATAACAATTTACCCCTGGTTCTGATTGGTTGCTGATCATCAGAAATTGGGAATGCCAGTTAATCACATTTAATACATTCCCTTTTATATCAGTTTTCTTTTATTAAATTTATTATTTCTGTCTCTGAAAACAACACTTATTTCTTTACATTATGAATAGTGGAATCAGAAAATGAGTATTAAATTGGAAATCTATAAATATAATCGAATTTAATAATTCGATTGTTTTAACTGTGGATATGTACTGTAAATATATAAAGACGAAAGTAGTAAAACATCATAGAAGTTAATAGTAGTACACTGTGGATATGGACAAGTTAAGGGTAGTGCATGGAATTGGCTGGAAAATAAAAGAAATATATGGCAAACTTTTAACCAGCAGAACTTCATTACTATCAAAATATTCCTTTTTAAATTGTCATATCCAATACAGGTAAAAGGAGCTGGATTAAGAGAGATTGAACATAATAAGATAGATTGTGTGAAACTAAACAACAATCGTCAAATTAATATCAAGTTAATTAGAATATAATCTTGAACTTACGATATGAATAAAATTATTCTCTCAAGAACAAAATTTTACACAAACTAAATTATAAAGGATAATTATTTTTTTATGAAGAATGACAAAATTTGAAATGACCCTGAAGGATTATTCTGACTACTGAATGCCACTAGATTAAATTGAAATCAACATTTTACTTTATATGCTTATCTTTATTTCAATATAGTGTGTTAAAAAATTTCACGCAGAGGACATTGTGTATGAAATGATGAGTGTCTTTCCAACATAACTATTATTTGATTTATTTGTATTGGAAAAATTTAAACTGTCAATTAGTAATTATAAAAATTATGAAAAATGTTACAGATAATAATAAAACAAGACTTCACATTAATGAACACTATAACTGAAAATTTAAATATTGAACAATAAAGAACTCAGTAGCCTCATAAATGTCTAAATATAGATACACAATTTTCTCTTGAACATAATTTAAAAAATACAATAATTTAAATCAGGCAATTGTAGATATAATTTATTGAACAAACCTGTCACTCTCAAGTAGCTTACAAATCTTGTCACCATCCTTATTAGTAGAAGCACACCCTGTTTGATTGGAATGACTAATGAGGTCCTTATCACATTCATCTTCTTTACATGTCTTGATAAAGACTTTTCTGTCATTTTTTTCAATTTTTATTGGTTGAAGTTCAGTTTGAGTTGCAACTTCTTTGTATCTAGCCCGGACGCACTCGTCGGTTTCCAAACCAATATCTCTATACGTTTTTTGGTGAATTGTATCTGTAGTTAAGGGCTGAGACTGATTTGAAATATTATTATTTTCGACCCATAAAGCTGAGTGACAGGTACAGCCTGGACCTGGGCCGAAAGAAATAGGCTGCATCATATCATATTCAAGTCCTTCAGGACTTTGCTCGTTTGAATGCAATATAGAAGAAAGAAATTCTTCTTCCCTTAAGGCAGCCCATGGTGATATGCCTGTATAGGGCATGAAATTATTAAATGGATCCCACATGTCAAAAAAGTATGTTGGCACTTTATCGTGACAATTGTTAATAACAATCTTGTTCGATTATCTAAATCAACGTTATCCTTTTTATTTCTTTTTATTTAAATCACTATAAGCACAAACTAGTCGGACTCAAAGACAGTACAAGAAAGGCAGCTATTATACATAACGGTCTTTCATGACAAAGATATAAACCAAAGTATATTTAAAACAATACTTTGACAGCATATATCGAACACGCCTACCTTCAATTTTATATACCCGATAAAGTGTAAATATATTTTTCGAATACACAATTGAGTAGGACTTGATGTTTCAAAGTGGGAAAATAATAATTTATTTGATGGAAATAACAAAATTTAATCAGTATAATAATGCAGATTAGTGAGGAAAGGAAAACCAAAAGTAATTTAATATTGAGGAAAGTTAATTTACATTTATTCGGATTTAGTCAAATGGCATTTCCTTTCATTCGTGGAATATTTACAACAATAGAAACTAAAAATTGTCTAATCGTGAAAGATCTAGAATGGTGTAAATTTGTAAGGATAAACAAAACAGGAATATATTTATGGAAACCTTATCTTTTAGTTGCATAAGGTGTATGTACCAACAGCTATAGATACATTAAATTTTCGAAAATTTAATTTTAAAAAATTGACTGTCCTTTTAAATGTCGCAAAAGTATTGATTTATTGTATAAAATCATAATATATCTTGGAGTATAATTGCGACGTCGCTTGGGGATTAGCACCACGGTACTATTTTGGACATAAAAATACCGTTAACAAATTGATTAAAGCCAGATAAAGTCGTTGCTTACCATATATAATTTAGAATATGGCACCTTAAGTTCAAATTAAATTTCAGAAAAGTTAAATGTGCTATTAAATAGAAAACGCCATCGATTAAGAATATTTTGTG